>JACRUU010000006.1:13707941-13732941 GCA_030449085.1 Kryptopterus vitreolus | reverse complement strand
CATTAATAATAAATACACATTTGCATAAAGCGTCCATATTTGTCCATGCCAATGTGGGAAAGTATTAATTTAAGGTTCGAACACATTAGTATTATTATTATTATTATTTATTATTATTCATTCATTCATTCATCTTCTACCGCTATATCCGATCTTCACTCGGGTCACGGGGAGTCTGTGCCTATCTCAGGTGTCTATGGGCATTAAGGCAGGATACACCCTGGATGGAATGCCAACCCATCACAGGGCACACACACACTCACACACACACACACACACATTCATTCATACACTAGGGACAATTTTCCAAGGTGCCAATCAACCTACCGTGCATGTTTTTGGACCGGGAGGAAACCGGAGAACCCGGAGAAAAAAACCTCCCTGAGGCACGGGGAGAACATGCAAACTCCACACACACACATGACCGAGACGGGAATCGAACCCGGATCCTGGCGGTGTGAGGCGAATGTGCTAACCACTACGCCACCGTGCCTCACTATTATTATTATTATTATTATTATTATTATTATTATTATTATATCAGGGTCAATACAATATGCTATCGTCCAAATATTGCTGACTAGACATACATCAGAGTTGTGTAGCTGCATTGCATTCCGGACCTTTAAGTTAACTCCTCCTTCGTAAGATTGATACGAGGACCCTGAACACGAAAAGCCAAAACAAGCATCTCTACCTTATGTTTTTTTTTCTTTCCTCCTATTAAACTGCATTGTAAATGTGCGAATCTATCTCTCTGTGGTTTCAGGCCCACAGACAACCATTAATTTCTTATGAGAAGGATGAAAAAAAGAAATAAATACAACCCCAGACAACAATTTAGCACTAGAATCACTAATTGCATGTTAAATATTTCAATAAGTAACGTGCTCCGGGGTGAGATTCTCCTTTACGACGACGAGCGGCTCAGCGAGTGTCAGAACGAAAGGTTTAATCGGCGCCTTGCCGTCCGCAGACACCGGGCCGTGGAGACGGCGGCTTGTAGATCCTCGTTTTCGTTTTTTCCACCGTCGTCACAGATGGTGGCCGAATATAGTTATCCGAACGAAAGGGCTTTTAATATTTTCATCCTGGAGAGCTTACTTAATAAGCTGCGAACGAAGGCCGTCGTTAATAAGGTGCGCAGCCTGACGATAAGAAAAATAAATAAATCTTTGCGTCATTATTAAAGCAAACATGTTAAGCCGACGGGAAAATGCATGCAGGGGATAACATTCATTCATTCATTCATTCATCTTCTATCGCTTTATCCGATCTTCCCTCGGATCACGGGGAGTCTGTGCCTATCTCAGGCGTCTATGGGCATTAAGGCAGGATACACCCTACCTGGATATATACCCCCCCCACCCCCACCCCAGGCCATACACCCCATGGATGGAATGCCAAACCCATCACAGGACACACACACACACACACATTCATACACTAGGGACAATTTTCCAAGGTGCCAATCAACCTACCGTGCATGTTTTTGGACCGGGAGGAAACGGAGAAAAACCGGAGAAAAACCCAGGAGAAAAAACCCCTGAGGCACGGGGAGAACATGCAAACTCCACACACACACATGGCCGAGACGGGAAATCGAACCCGGACCCTGGCGGTGTGAGACGAACGTGCTAACCACTAAGCCACCGTGCAGGGGATAACATCTCCCTTTAAATTTGATTCACTCACACTCTCTGTTTATAGTACATGAGATCAATAGAGGGACCAAAAAAGACCTGTATATTCTTCACTGTCATATGATGGCGAGCTGGGGGCCTTTTGGTGTGTTGTTTTTTGATGTTTTTTTTCCCTCTGTCATTTGTTCATTCTCTTTTTCTCCGCATATTTTTTTTTTTGCTCCATCTTTCAGGCCAGCACGTGATGCCCCTGACAGATGTACCAGTCATTTTGATGCAGTGGCTCAAATCCGAGGGGAGGCCTTCTTTTTCAAAGGTAAAGACTCGGGACTGTCGGACCAGTGAACAATCGATACCAAGTCGTAGACCCACGCCATTAGATTTTCTTGTTTTTACCAGTGAATATATATATATATATATATATATATATATATATATATATATATATTATATATATATATATATATATATATTGAGGGGCAAATTATTTAGAGGTATGGAAAGGATAATAGATGGTGATAATAGGTGAAAAGAAACAAAAAAAAAGAAATCAATTGTGATTGATTCGATGGAAGGATGGAAGGAAATAATACAATTTCCATAGGTACAAACAGGAAACGCAAAAAATTAACAATACTAATAAACAAAGCTACCACTGGCAAAATAAACAACATGGTGTAGGCCATGGCTTTCTTTCGGATGGAATTTAAAGCATGATGCAATCCATATATATATATATATATTTATATAGGTATATAATATATATTAAATCTATATATATATCTAGATATATATATACTATATATATATATAGATATATATATATATATATATATATACATATACATACATACATACAACATACATACATACATACATACATACATATATATATATATATATATATATATATATATAGATATATTATATATATACCATCTTCCTCGGGTCACGGTCTCAGGCGTCTATGGACATATATATATATATATATATATATATATATATATATATATATATATATATATATATATATATATATATATATATATAGTCAGTGTTGGGAGGGTTACTTTGGAAATGTAATAGGTTACAGATTACAAATTACACATTGTATATAGTTACATTTAATGCCCTCTTATTACTTACAGTATCACAGCGATTAAACAGTTATTTGTCATGCGCTCTGTCTTAAATGAAATCAAATGACATGTCACAAAAAACCCTCGATCAACCAGACTCTATTGGAAAACCTGAAAAAGCCGTCTGAAGGCTGATTAATCCCTAATAAATATTATGTATTTACATTCACGCTTTTTACCCGGGAAGCCGTATTATATATATATATATATATATATATATATATATATATATATATATATATATATATATATATATATATATATCCAACTGTGATAGAAGGTTAAAATCTGTATAACTAATGTAACTGTATAGCGCTCTGGATCAATGGAGTCTGCTATGAATGTTATCTATGTATAAACGCTATGAATGTATGACGTCTGTCATACAAGTTGCTGCTATAGAGATGAACCTGATGTTGGAGGAATCAAACAAACTAAAACAGTACGAATTATTAATTGTACAAATAAACCTGAAAGCAAACGTGTATATATAACATATATATATAATATGTATTCACTTGTATTCACTTTGACACAAGCATAATTCAGTAATGGGCGAAATCTTTTTTTTTTCTTTTTTTTTTAAGGGAAGTATTTTTGGCGACTGACTCGGGATAAGCACCTGGTGTCTTTGAGGCCGACCCAAATCCAACGCTTCTGGAGGGGTCTACCTGGCAATCTGGAGAGCATCGACGCTGTGTACGAGAGACCCGGAGACCATAAGATCGTCTTTTTTAAAGGTCTGGGTTTCGGAGACTGAAAAAAACAACCCAATAAATCTGCAAAATCCTTAATTAATCTGAAAGAAATATGGATTTATATTGATTTATATGAATGTGTTGATAATGGTACTATGTAACTGTAGTCAGGGTTGTTTTGCGCTCTAGGTAAGATTCCTGTTGTCAGGCAAAACAACCCCACCACCCCCCACCACAACCATTCCCAATGCCTTTACTCTCCCACTCCAAAACCCACATTTGATCATAATCATTGCCTGAGTTCACTGGCGCCCCCAGCTGGTTATGTTTATGCTTAGCAAATGTTCCTACTGTAGCCATGAGTTTGGTTCTGGGAGTATGATTAACTGGTATTAATGATATTAACGATAATGATATGATATTAAATGGGTTTTATGGGATGTTGTGTTTGTGTGTGTGTGTGTGTGTGTGTGTGTGTGTGTGTGTTTGGTAAACTCATGAAAGTAAGATTTGGACTCATAAAAGAGTTCAAAATCCATTTTCCATACAGGAAAAAGGTTGTCCAAAAAAAAAACACAAAATAGTAAAAAAAAAAAAAAAAAAAAAAAAAAAAAAAAAAAAAAAGTCAAAATAGTAAAAAAAAATAGTAAAAAAAAAAAAAAAAGACAAAATAGTCACTGGTACAGGGAATAATAAAAAGAAAGAAAAGCTAACATGATATCCTGTTAATGTCTCGTTAAAAACCAAATGAGGTTTGTAAGGACCACATATAATAAAAATAAATAAATAAATCACTCTAATGGAAAACATGGCAAGTCCAGGAAGCATCTTTTTTTTTTTTTGCGCATTGATTTTAAATGAAAAGCATTAACTATCTACGTTATATAGTTAGTAATATATGGTGTAGGTAACGATACCGTGAAGAAGAATTCATTTTGTGGAACTTAAGCGAGAAATGTCGGTACTCTTTTTGTTTTTGTTTTTTTGTTTTGTTTTTTGTTTTCGTCAAGAACTGGCGTAATTTCATACTGGCGTAATAACTGCAGAATCCCGTAATTCCTCCTCTGGGCATTTTGGCACTCAGTTTTCGTGAAAGAGTGACGCCCACTCTCGGTGCTAACATTCCAGTGTGTTGTATTTCCGTCAGGAATGAAGTATTGGGTATTCAAGGACAACATTGTGGAAGAAGGCTACCCACGTCCCATCAGTGATTTCGGCCTGCCTATGGAGGGCGTCGACGCCGCCTTCGTCTGGCTTCACAATGACAAGACGTACTTCTTTAAGGACAACCATTACTGGCGCTACGACGATCATCTGCGGCATATGGACCAGGGATACCCGAAGGATACGTCTCTGTGGAAAGGGATTCCATCACAGCTAGACGATGCCATGCGCTGGTCTGACAGTGAGTGTTGTTTTTTTTTTTTCTTCTTCTTCTGTTGCCTACTCTCAGTATGACGGCTTTGAAGCACACAGTAGACCTGCCTTTGTTCCCGTGTCTCTAGATGTCTCTGGAACAACCACGCACGGTTTTCCCAATGTCTTTTTGCATTATAACGAGGATAGAAAGAAAAGAAGAAAAAAAATGTACAGTGTAGGCTCTATTTGTTTTGCTTGAGAAGGTGCATTAAGGAGGTCATTGTATATTCCTACAGTATGCTGTACTGAAAGTATTCAATATTTATACGGTTGAATTTGTATTCGTCACACTATGAATAAAGATAAAGTAAAGCCTTTAGGACTTTCTGCAGCTCACAGTGCATTCCAAAAAAAAAAAAAAAAAAAAAAAGAGCCCTGAAGAAAGGTTCGTGTGAGTGGATTATGCATAAAGAATTCTGTGTATCATGTTTTTGGTTGGCAAGACGGCGAGAGTAGCGCACTCGGCTTTCTTTGAAGAACTTAATTACGGACGTAAAGACGAAAAGTATTTAAGAAAGGAAGAAAATGTCTTCCGAATTGGTGTAATAATTCTCCAGCTACAAATATCTAACACTAGAGACTCCTTTCATATAAATAAATGAAGAAAAAAAAACATATACAGACGCTCCCCACCCTCCCGACGAGTTACGTTCCAAGAGTTCGTCCGTAGTGGCGTTCGTGGCGCTCGCTATTGACTCCTAACTATGTTGGTAAGATATAAGCTAAAAAAACGCAAGTTTACTGCATTCCTGAATGAAAACAATAATAGTAATATATTTAAAATGAATAAACAGGATAATACCGTAATGTATACAGTAAATACCGTACTTCCCATGGAATGTGGTGGTTAATACGTGTGTGCATGGTGGGAGGAGGAGGAGGTGGAAGGCATTACATGGGTATTACACTCGTTTGCTATGGTCTGTGGTTAAGCCCCGCGACTAAATAGCAGACTAAATATTTTTCGAATACGGACAAATTTTACTTCGTTGACAGGTTTGTTCGTATTAAAAGTTCGTAAAGTGTTTGTTTGAGTGTGTGTGTGTGTGTGTGTGGTGTGCGTGTGTGTGTGTTATTTTTTAATTGTGACATAAGTCTTTAGTCATCTAGTCAAACAGAGACTAGACTATATATATATATATATATATATATATATATATATATATATATATATATATATATACATCTCTCAGGCGTCTATGGGCATTAAGGCAGGATACACCCTGGATGGGCAGGGCACACACACTCACATTCACACACACACACATTCATACACTAGGGACAATATTTCCAAGGTGCCAATCAACCTACCGTGCATGTTTTTGGACCGGGGGGAGGAAACCGGAGAACCCGGAGAAAAAACCCTGAGGCACGGGGAGAAAAATTAACCCTGAGGCACGGGGAAGAACATGCAAACTCCACACACACATGGCCGAGACGGTAATCGAACCCGGACCCTGGAGGTGTGAGGCGAACCATTGCCCCAGATTTTTATATATATATATATATATATATATATATATATATATATATATATATATATATATATATATCCTATATTCCCTTACTTTTTGACTTCCCCTCAATATATATAATATAAATAAATAAGTAAATAAGTTTTGAGTTGCTATAGAATTCATGAATCAGCAACAATTCTTTACAGCCTTGTAGTTTAAAAAGAAATAATAATATCCGATTATTATTAATTAAGTATTAATACATTTATAAACACGATTGTTAGCATTGCTAGCTGATTGCTAGGCGATGTGTAGTTTTGTGTCTTGTTATTGTGTATAGTCTAGTTATTTTGCATTGCACTACATCATTTACTGCGTGCCTTTCATAAGCTTGTGTTGGTTATGTAGGCAGTAATTCCGCGGCACATGCTCGCTATTATTCTTGACAGAGCGGAGGGGAAAATAACTTCTCCTCCAGACGCCCTGCCCCTGCGCGGCGAACAGTTTTCTTCGTAGTTTCATTCGCCGCAGCTGTTTGTCCCCATTAAAGACAGAGTCAGCAAATTTGACAGAAATTGGCTGAAACTAGCGACTTAGGAAACACAGAGTCCATGTAGCGCACCTCCCTTTGGTGCTTTCTCAGAAACCATGAAAGGCTATGACTTTGCACTGCATACGCACAGTGTGATTGACAGACGGTACAGACAACGCTTCGTCTCAAACGACTGAAAGTCGGCGACCCACAGAGACCGGCGTTTCTCCTGTGAACGCATTTTATTACGTTTTATTAACAGTGGGGTTTGTGAAGGGGGGGTGGCAGAAATGTGCTGACTGGTGTTTGGTTTCTGCTTCCAAAAAGCTGTCGAGAGTCAACGACGAAAAAAAAAAAAAAAAAAGTTTTACAACTTTAAGAAAAAGTGTCCAGGTGACTCAAACAAGGGCATGTGGGAAAAGGAAGTAGTAAAAGATAACCTTGCTCGGTTGTGGTCGCCTGTAAAAAAGTAGCACTTCAACTGAGGTAAAACGTTTTTTAAATGTCTTTTTTTTTCCAGTGCGATTTATTACAAAATAGCATCTTAGGAGAAACATTTATTTGAACCCATAATGTGGGGAACAGTTTTGGGGATGTAAATGCGTTATGTAATTTAATTACTAAATAAATATAACAGGGGGCACGGTGGTTTAGTGGTTAGCACGTTCGCCTCACACCGCCAGGGTCCGGGTTCGATTCCCGTCTCGGCCATGTGTGTGTGGAGTTTGCATGTTCTCCCCGTGCCTCAGGGGGTTTTTCTCCGGGTTCTCCGGTTTCCTCCCCGGTCCAAAAACATGCACGGTAGGTTGATTGGCACCTTGGAAAATTGTCCCTAGTGTATGAATGTGTGTGTGAATGTGAGTGTGTGTGTGCCCTGTGATGGGTAGGCATTCCATCCAGGGTGTATCCTGCCTTAATGCCCATAGACGCCTGAGATAGGTACAGACTCCCCGTGACCCGAGGGAAGATCAGATAAAGCGGTAGAAGATGAATGAATTGAATAAATGTAACAGTAATTCATTACAGTTACTGAGAAAAAACATGTTTAAAGAAAATGTTAAAGATTACAAATCCCAAAAGCCCCCTCAACAATTTGATTCTGATGCAGCATAATGTTGAAAAATCGAGGGTTTACATTTTTTCCCCATACAATGTTAAGTTAAAGTGCCACCTAGTGGACAGATGAAAGTAATCAACGAGCAATCCGATATAATCAGTTACATTTACTTTTACACTACTTATTACATTTTGAATAGTTGTTATTTGTAAT
This sequence comes from Kryptopterus vitreolus, assembly GCA_030449085.1. NCBI lineage: Eukaryota > Metazoa > Chordata > Actinopteri > Siluriformes > Siluridae > Kryptopterus > Kryptopterus vitreolus. The sequence goes on along the minus strand of JACRUU010000006.1, from coordinate 13,724,783 downwards.
CTGTAATCTATTACATTTCCAAAATAACCTCCCCAACACTGGCGGAGAAATTCTACGTACATAATAATGAAAGCCTATTTCATGATTTGGAATCTAATAGCTTGACACGTAATTTCGGATCGGCTTCATAAGAAATTCCCCTTCGAACAAAAAACCTGCCGTCGTCAACTATCCAACCAATAATGTGTATTTTCGATAGAATTGTATAACTCCATTGATTAGAAATCGCCCTACCTTGTTTATTTTCATGGCACCATTTTACTCGGCTTTTAATCCATCCAGTATCTAAGGTTTTTCTATATTTCTATAAGTCTATCTCAATACTATCCTCCCCAGAGTCTCCTTTCCAATCTTTTGAAGTCTTCAGAATCTTAACAGCTTCAGAAAAGAACTCCTTTAATTGAAATGTTTGAGAAAATACGGCTTTTTCAGGCAAGGAAAAAACAAGGCATGAAGACGTTTTTCTAGGTGCTCCCCTGTCTATATAGCTCACTAATCAGGGCACTCATCGGGGTGTCGGCCGTTTTTAGTTCCCAAAGGGAGCATGGGGATCGTCGGCGCTCTCTATGCACACTTACTTATCATTCAAAATATCAAAATATCATTTTCGGAAAACTTTTCAGGTCAAGTTGTTTTTCATTTCTCAAATGGTTATGTAGATCAGTGATTTAAATGACGTCATCGTTGTTCCAGAGTGGTCAGCAAGGCAGCCAAAACTTGGAGACGCACAAAGCATTTTTGACCTTTAAGTCGATATAACAAATTCTTGTTTAATGCAACTATAATTTACATGACAAGTTGCACCACTAGGGGTCAGTAATGTATATATATATTTTTTTTGTTTTCCTTTTTTTTTGTATTTAAATGTTAGCAATGTATAACTTTTTGTCCCGGGCAAGACTTAATAGTGTAGATTGTCATCATGAAATAGATACTCGGATATTACAGTGGACAATTTCTTCATGTATTCTTAATCCTTGATCGTTTTATTATCAACGCAAGACTAGCAACTGCTGATGTGATCGGCGATCAAGTTCAATTTGCCCTAATCAGCTTTCTGCAGGAATTCTGCGATAGTACTGTGTTCACCTCCAGATGGGTACAACCCAGAAAATGCTGCGTGCTACTTATGGAAATGTCGTTCGACGTTACATTTTTGTTGTTGTTGTTGTTGGTGCCAATTTCTCACCACACGGATGGGGGGGGGGGGGGGGGCAGGGGGCAGGCCAGCATCGTTGGCAGTGAAAGCGAATAAATCTGTCCATGCCAAATGAAATGAAGTGTTCATTTGAAATTCTCTTTATATATATATATATTTTTTTGTTTGTTTGTTTGTTTGTTTTTGTTTTGTTTTTTTAAATTTATTATTATTTATTTATTTATTTTTGTCTAGTTAGCTTATAGTTAGCTTACCTCTGGACCTCTAGCAACTGCTGTAGTTGCTTGCTCGTATTAGCGCCTCGTGAGTCAAGGTGCAGAAAATAGACAGTAAAAGAATCTAAATAAAAATAGTTGTAGTTATACAAAATAAAAGTCTTTCTTTTCAGCATTATATGTTACCTCGAAGGCCAAGATGTTTAACTGTTCACTGTTTAACGAAGAATACAATCCAAGAAATATTTCTTATTTACAAAGCCACAGGTTATAGGACAAATCAACACCAGGTCCGGGATACACAATTCACAAACACCGGATCTATGTCGCTAATTTTGGATTAACTATGGAGCTAGCTAGCACTTTGGAGTAACTGGGATACCAACAGGTGAACACAGTCAGATAGCAAATGAGCAGACAGGTGCAAACAGAACCTGAAGAAAAAAACAAATATATATATATATATATATATATATATATATATATATATATATATATATATATCTATATATATTATATTTACGTATATATATATATGTATATATATCTATATATATGTATATATATGTATCTATATATACTCTATATATATCATAGATATATAATATATATATATTTTACGTATATACATATATATATATCTGTATCTATATATGTATATACATATATATATCTATATATATATACGTCACCATGGAAACAGTCAAAAAGAATAGCAATAAAACTACTCCTAGAGATACAGTTTATTAAAAAATGTAATAACATAGATGTCTGGTTTTAAGATTGTATTTTTTAGAGCACACACACACACACACACACACACACACTCACATTTTGTAAGTGAAAAATAAATCGTTGCCTGTGTTGGCCCGTCTTGAAATCCAGATAATTCTTCTTCTATTATCGAGCCTCTATATATTCGTGATGTGTTTGTTGGAATAGGAGGCTGATAAGATATGGCAAGCATGTTCTCACGCCCATCACTCAATCGTAACAGCAATCTGGGTTTCAGCAGAGTGGACCAGATAACACTGCAGGGTTCATCACAGATCAACACTCTCTCTCTCTCTCTCTCTCTCTCTCGCTCTCTAAACCACCCCCCCCCTCTCAAACCTAACACGCCATTTCCTCAGTTTTCACTTCCGAACAGAAAACAAAATCACTTCTGCTGCATATCTTTTTTTTTCCTGCGTTTTTGGTCTCTTCTTTGCCGCCAGTCTACTTGAAGCTCCTTGTCTTTAGCTACCTCCCTGTCTTTTGTCTCAAACACATACACACCCAGACAACAAACACAAACACTCTTATATAGTGCCTCGTTTTCCAGAGTGTAGAAGTGTTTTTCCGAAGCACGCTTCTTTGTGGTTCTTGCCAGCACCAGAGGTTGTATCACACAGCTGTTTGAAGTGCGTCTGGGGTGCCAGGTCGGGCTGAAAAGCGACCTGACACAACCTGAGGAAGGGTGGGGGGGGGGGTGGGGGTGGGGGGGTTTAGGGCTTCACGGCCGGAAGAAAGAGAGACGTATTGAAAGAGAAGGAAGAGATCAGGAACAGAAATTAGATAGAAAGAGAGACATCCTCGTATACAGGATATTTCAGAGGATTAATTAAATTGGATGAACTTTTTTTTTTTCCCGCAAAGTTTTCGTTCCGGTTCGATCGCGTACAGCGTGAGACTCGCCTCGCTGCGCTTCTCTCTGCCTAACGATCGCATCTAATCCTCATAATGGACCTCATTAGAATTCTTATATGCGTGTCTGATTGTTGTCTTGTCTGAGCAATTCTATTTTTAGTCCTCATTGTGTACAAACTGCAAGCGTGTGCATTTATCATTCTTCGTTCTTGCTGCCGTTGTTCCTGTTTACCTCATGGATATTCTTAATTACATTGTATGGGAGGGGGGTGAAAAAGAACAAAAGAATGAAACTTTATAAAACTTTCAGAAAAACATACAAAGGCTTTGTACCTATTATTTTCTTTGATATTGCACACTTGTAGACAGACAGACAGACAGACAGACAGACAGACAGACAGACAGACAGACAGACAGACAGACAGATAGATAGATAGATAGATAGACCTTCTTATCGATTCCCATTTTCGATTCTAGACAGTGAACCAACCGCAGATGTTTAGTCATGTCGGTCGTGACACCTGGCTTGCAACACATTAGTTTATTACAATAATTACACTTAGCTTTGTCTTTTACCACAGAAGGTCCGGGCAGATTTGACATACAGAAGGTCCTGGCAGATTGCCAGTTGAAAAAAATAATGCGCCCAGGAATCAATGAGAGGAATTGAATTTTTCATTTTATAACAAGTATTCGATTTTTAATCTTAAGAATCTGATTCCAGAATCGGAATCGATTTTGGATTCCCAACTCTAATCGAACTTCCAGTAGTGTTGTCAGAGAGAGGTAATAAGGCATCCATTCATTGGGTCACGGGGAGTCTGTGCCTATCTCAGGCGTCTATGGGCATTAAGGCAGGATACACCCTGGATGGAATGCCAACCCATCACAGGACACACACACACACACATTCACACACATTCATATACTAGGGACAATTTTCCAAGGTGCCAATCAACCTACCGTGCATGTTTTTGGACTGGGAGGAAACCGGAAAACTCGGAGAAAAACCCTCTGAGGCACGGGGAGAACATGCAAACTCCACACACACATGGCCGAGACGGGAATCGAACACCGACCCTGGAGCTGTAAGGCGAACGTGCTAACCACTAAGCCACCGTGCCTCATATAATGCATCCAATAAATACTAAAAAATACTAAATAGTAAAACATACGAAAGTTAAGTGACCCTTATTGCTTGAAAAGTAGAATCCTCGTGGATAGAAATACAGGTTGAAGCGACAGCAGAAAAAGGAAGACATGAATATAAAACAGTGGTCATGTGTTCCACAGACAAGGCTAGACTGGAATCAGACCCGTGAAAGCAAATTAAATTAGTATCAAACGTTCGAGGCTCGACAGTGTGAGGCTTACAAATACAAACAATGAGCAAATGAAATTGAAATGAAAATGTGTGTGTGTGTGTGTGTGTGTGTGTGTGTGTGTGTGTGTGTGTGTGCAATTGGTATGCTTAATCAGTAGCTCAATGATAGTGAGCATTGCCCGTTGTATATGGCCTTTTCAACATTTAGATCATTTATTCGGAAACTTTTCTAAAGCCTAGACAGTCCGCTTATTGCATTTCTCCAGCGGGACGGGGGCGTGCATTTCACGCCTAGGCCTTCGTTTTTGTCCTACCTGAATCAGTCCACATCGTAATACCATCATTATGACACTACGGCTATTGAAGCCATCAATATTACACAGAAACGCAGTATAACAGAGCACTGCTTCACAGACAGGTATCTCATGCGGCGAGAATGAATGCCATTACTAAAGCGAGAAACCCAATAAACACAATTCAGCAAGTCTCATTTCACTGTAGCAGACTGCGCCGCCCGCATACATCATCTGTAGAGGAAGCATCAATATTAACCTCATAAAATGACCCTGGGTTTTTATGTGCAATTTTTTTCTTTCCCCAAAGGTATTGAAATGAAGGCAAATTGTGTGGTTTTGTGCAAATCCGACAAGAAAGGAAAAAAAAAAACGTGACACCTTGCTTGGAACATATTAGCTTATTACAATAATTACATCTAGCTTTGTCTTTTACAAAGTGTAGCCACAGGTTTTCCCGCGCTCCCTCTTGCAAACTGGTGTTTCGATTACCGCCCAAGGTCCGGGCAGATTGGACACGCGGAAGGGCCTGGCAGATTCGACCTTGCTAGCGACAAATTTCGACAAGAAAGAAAACTCGCAGTTAGAAATGGCTTACCTCTGTTTAGAGCTGTTTTTGTTGACCTTTTCCTCACAGCGTCGACGTTTTCTTGAAAGGTCCGTCTTTGGAAGTGTGTCTTCTTCTCTGTCGGCTGTTGTGGAACGGAAAAAAATAAACAGCTATTAAAACCACACAAACATATTTTTATACGTGTACATTGTGCTATAGATGTAGTTTGCAAGTTCTGACTAGTGCACCCTCTGATCATCAAAAAAATGCTGATATAATTGTACACCTGCTAGATGGCCCCAATGTGATTGGTTAAACCAGGGGTCACCAACGTGGGCATCCCCAAGGACTACATGAGTAGCTCTCAGGCCTGTTCTATAAACTCATCAGTGAGATGCATCTAAAATGTTAGTTAACTCATTGTGAACTCACAATAGTTACCTCACGATACTTATTGTGAGAAATCATCAGTGTCATTAATTAGAATACATAACTAAGGAAAATGTGTTATTTCAGAAGGGTGCGTCAAACTAGTAGCCCTTAGTATGACTCAGTATCCATGAAGTAGCCATGAAGTAGATTCTAAAAGGTTGGTGACCCCTGGGTTAAACCAACAACTTCATGCAACTTCAATCTCTCACTGCTTCGTCTGAAGGCCTCAGGGCAGGTTTTCGACCCTGGCGACATGTGATTTGATGTCCGAAATCTGATTGGATAGAAACTCTAGCCTAAAGAGTCACTCCAGGAAAGCAGCATAAGTGAGAAAAGCAATGAAATGAAAATAATAGACTTTATTAGTATTAATTCAATGCATATTCATTTCGGCATTCATGCGAGATGGCGTGATTGTGATCACATGACCCATTTTATATATATATATATATATATATAATATATATATATATATATATATATATATATATATATATATATATATATATAGGTATCTGCAACTGAAGCAGCACAGAAATGGCTTATTAATTGTTTGTTTGTTAATTTATTGCTGAACTCTGCATTCTTTAAGGACCAGGACTGAATATTGGCCTTGACTAGAATATAATCAGCATAGCACAATAAAACAAAGTTGGGGGGGGGGTGGTTTGAAGAGTATATTATATAACAGGACATCCTATTTGAATTCCTCTTCTACCACGATGCCACAATATATCACTATAGGATTCCTAATTCCCATTTTTACTCAAACAAAGTTGTGTTTATTCCTTCTTACAGGTGCTTCCTACTTCTTCAAGGGTAAGGAATACTGGCGAGTAGCAGGCAGCGAAATGGAGGTGGAAGCGGGGTATCCTCGGAACATAGGGATAGACTGGCTGGTCTGCAAGGACATGCAGTCGGACGCCCCGGAGACGAGGAACAACGAGACGGGATCGCAGCTCACTGGGCAGCACCACACAGACCACGCCGAGAACGGCTACGAAGTGTGTTCCTGTACGTCGGACTCGGGCTCGTCTGCTAGCCCGCGCCTGCAGCTCGCACCCGCCCGGCCGCTGGTCGCCTTCTTAATACTGACACACGCCCTCACGCGTGGCACGCTCTGATGACGGGGACACCACAGGCCTGCAATGGCATGGACACGGACACCGAGAGTGCGTAATGCAAGCGGCTTGTGGGAAGGACTGCAGAGGGGCGGACTTACACTCCAATCAGTGATACTTTGGCAAAACATACACTCCATTCATCCGGGCTATTTTATATGTATAACAATTATAATTGCATCGTTGCGTTGGTGTATGTTCATTTTCAAGCACTTTGTAATATCCGTGTCGAGTATTATCTGTTTTATCCTTTGAGCATTTAAAGCGCATCTGTATTTTCCAGACTAAAAGTCACACCAGTTTTTTTTTCCGTTGTGTTTTTTTTTTACCCACACACCCCAGTTTAAACTCGTGTATATGTTGCGTCATTTTCTCCGATGCAATGTTTATTAAAGTCAAGACCCTGTTTTTTTTTTTTTTTTCTTTAGAAACAATGTTTGTTCGAACAATATCCAAAGTAGATCCTGTTACGTACATGTGGAGGACTGAGAAAGCTTTTTTTTTTTTTTTCCTTCCTCTTTTGCATTTGCTAAAGTTCTAGCTTTTTAAAGGCGGCGCTCAAAAAAAACGCGAAGAGAATTTCATTGTCAAAATTTCATTCCGAGCCGCTGAGACTGTCGCGTTGTTGACATCAGGGACTTTCCAAAAAACGATAGCAGCGAAGAATGAAGAACTGAGCCGTACTGTGCGTGAGCGAATTTGTGTCGCTGCAGCAGCCCGCACTTCCAATATGCCAAAATATCCAAATTGATATACGGAAATGTCTGACGCTGGTTATAACGACACCAGACGTGTAACACGATCACAAAAAGAAGTCAGATTCTGCTGTCATTGGGAATCGAGTTTCAGGTCTTTTAAAAACACTTTTGTAATGTAACAAACATTGAAAAAAGTGACTTATTTGAACACATAGGGACGCGCAATTAATCACAACTATCATCGTATACCCTATCTGAGCCTCAAATCTTTTAGGGTTAAGTCTGTTCAGCATGTCCCAGTTCAGCAACTGCATGATCAGACATATTTTAATATTTGGTATGTCTAAAGAGACTATTTTTTTTACCAATTCAGTTGTTAAAAAAGACTTTACCTAGACACAGACATAGACACAGACAAGTTTACTTTGGAAATGTAATAGATTACAAATGATCCCAGTAAAGTAACGGATTACTTTTTGATTTGTGCACTAGGTGGCACTTTGACTTAACATTCTAGGAAAAAAAGTTCCGGTCCATTTTTTGTTTGGAAAGGAAACTGCTGCAGATTGTTTCTCATTCAAATCGAAATCACGTTTAAAATCACGCCGTCGTCTAAAGCTCTGATTTGCCGTGAGATTTTTTCAGATGGAACCCTATTTGTAATCTTTAACAGTTCCATAAGTAGTTCCATAAGTCATTTAAATACACATTTTTTTTCTCAGTTACTGGAAGGAATTACTGTTACATTTATTTTGTAAATTAAACGACGTAATGCCGTAATGATGTAACCCCAACACTGCTCATTCGCAAGGTGCGTGTGTTTTAACGGAAAAATGGTTAGTCTTCTGATTGGATGCCACTTTTTATCATCCCGTAGTTGAATGATGTTAGTATGAGGGTTAGTAGGCTAAATTAAGAAAATAAAATAGTATTGAGAAAAACTTTCCTAAAGTATAAGTCACTCCCACACCGATTTACATAGAGATAAACAGCTGTTTTTGGGTTTGATTGCTTGTCCAACCACTTATATTCCTATAATATACATCAATATAATTTGTTTGTTGTTTATAATTGAAAATAATCTACGGAAACCCTAAACGGCCATGCGTTATATTTTTCCCCTCACATTTTCTCGATGATGACGACTTTAATTACTAAGAAACTGTTTTCTCTTGAGTTTCCTCGCCATAACGAAACTACTTTTCTCACGATCTCGACAAAAACAAAAGGTTGCTTTTTCATTTTAACGACTTACTTCGATCTTGACATTAAAATAAAAAAAATTTTTTTTTTTGGTATTATTTGGCAGTATTGCCATTTCAGTAAGCATAACACAGGAATAGCAATCCTAATCTAGAATCTGAGCAATAGGCTTACCTGTACCTTATCTTCCTCCATTTTATTTATTTATTTATTTTGTCAGATTTACCTCAGGTTTTTCTCTCAATGCAGAGATAAAAAGTCCATATTTGCTCTGAGGGAAATTAGTAGCTATGATCGAGATTGCAAACTCATTAATATACACATTCACACAGATTTTCTCACAACATACTGAGAGAAAACGTTTTTCTTTTTGCTTGTTTGTTTGTTTAAGATCACGAGAGAAAGAAGTCCTGATAACGACTAAACAACTCATTTCCATCGTTTGTTGTGCCGAGGAATCTTATGTTGCGAGCCCGAGACAACAAGAAAGAAAAAATATATAATCCGTGGTTTCTTAGGACACCGTAAAAAACAAATGTTTTGTTTTCATTTTTATTAACGGATCGAAGATTGTATGACTAAAAGGTTGTTTGTTTCGCGAAGTCGATCATAATTGCCGAGTATCAGTCCACACAAAAACAAGCTACAAAAACGATTCCTGGTGTCTTCATGGACAGAATTCCTTAAAGAAATGAAAGGGGGCGGGGGGGGGGGATGCCTTTTCATATGTATCCGGATTATCCCAAGGGTTTTCCCAGACCACCCACACATACATGATAAACGATCAATTGAAAGGGCTTTCTGAGGCCAATAACTACTTTATATGGCCTTATGTGATAAGTTAGCTGCACATCTCCCATCCATCGCTAATTTAATTACAGCGTTCATTCATGACGCGCGTGACTTCACCTGGGTCAGTTCTTATGGATTTTGATTCTGCATTATTTGAGTAATTATTTGAAAAAAATATCTACATATGTCACATAACAGCTTTGAAGATGCTAAAAACTAAAAAAAAAGGCATCTTATTGGCGGAAAAATAATGATAACGGTCGTCATAACAACACCATTGTTTAACCCTGAAGTGCTTTAACTGACCAACTGACCATGAACACTGATCCGGGCTTGTTCTCTCTGGAAGTCTTTTTATCTGCGTCGTTATTTTGTTCATTTTTTAAATTTCCCCCGCCGAGAGAGTTTTACACATTCTCTAAACGACCTGCGGTTACCAACCACTCTTAATTGTGTATTTTTGTAAGGAACAATATTTTGGTGTATGCATTCGCAGGCATGAAAGGTACGGCTTTGTTTGACAGGGGTGGGGGGGGTTCAGCATTTTTCGAGCTCGAATCCTACCCAAGAAGAAGGATTTTTCTGTTTTTTTTTCTTCAGGAATCGACGGAGAGAACATTTCAGTCGGACACTCACGGCTTCCTCTGACATGTTACGATTGCTAAAAAGTATTTACTTCTATACAGTAGAATTATATATACAGATATATTTAATTTCAAGGGTTATACAGAAGAAAAAAAAAAACTTGTAAAATTCCAAGTTGTCTTTTCTAAGGGGAAGTATTTTTTTAGAAAAATAAAGATGCGGGACGTGACAATGTGTACGCGGTCCGATGATTTCTGCGTTGAATTTATTGAAATTATTTTTTGGGTTTTTTTTACCCCGTTGTTTACAGGTGCTGTCGGGTGAAAGACAGGCGCTGTAGCTACGCCGTTTCTCTCCCGTCAGAGTACAAATAAAAAAACGCACAATGCAATCAAAGTTGCTTACTGCATCAGGTTTGTTGTTATTGTTTTGTTTTGTTTTTTTCTTGTTGTTGTCATACAGCGTGTTCTCGGGCTGAACATTTTCTCGTCTTGCAAGACGAGCACTTTGTTTGCGCGCGGAGACGCTTCAGTCTTTCTACGCCGGCAAGGCGGTACGCGCTGCATACATTTTCTGACAAAAGGTATGTGAACTATCTGTCGCCTTGGAAACGGGCTTCCATTTTACCTTGTACAAGGTCTGCTCGCGAAAACAGGCGTGAGGGTCTGAGTTGTGTAATTGCATTGGATTCCTTGCCCATTTACAGGGATAAATTGTAGCACCTATTGCCCGTCGGTTCATGTTCACGAGCAAACGATGTTCTAGGAGGCATCGGTAGGGAAAAAATAAGGAGGAATAAATAAGTCATGAATACAGTATGAACGCCTAATGAGTCCGAGGTAGAGGTAGAAAGAAATATTGTATATGTAGAAATAATAATAGTGCTGGTTGTTGATGCATTTATTGACAAAAGGTTATATTTGGGGATTTGGGGAATTGGGAATGATATAGTAGATGGAGAAATACAGAATTTTTGTTTTAGGCTTATCATGAATCCTGCTTTCCTTTTTTTCCATTAATATACATTGGAAAGACTGGCTGGAATACTGTGAACACACATTCATAAAATACAAGAATCGTCATAAATATTGGAAATGAAAGAAAAACTATTAGTGTATAATTACTGTCAAATAACTAGTGCTGTCAAACGCATTAACGCAAATTTACTTTAACGGGACTAATTTTATTAACGCAGCGTGCATTACTATCTGCCGATCTGCTCCTTCACTCCTTCCTGTTGGCGAATAAATGAAATACAGGCCAAAAAAAGGACAAAAAAGAACATCGGAATAAAGAAACTTCACTCTCTGGCCTTCCCTGATAATTACCGCATTGACCTTTCCTCATTCCGAAATTTCCCCAAATTACGCCTACTAGCTGCTCATTCACAACAGGCCTGAGCTACTCACTATATTAGCGTATATATTACCGTATGGAACCGAACGCATCACCAGTTTATATGGAAAGCAACCAAAACCGGAACATAATTCTTAAAGGAGACTAGCACCATATTTAACAATTAAAACAACCACTAAAACTTAAGTTAATGAGAAATTCATATTAAAATAATTATTTCCAGAATATTCAAGATAAATATTAAATGTATTAAAGGAAGAGATTTTGAGTGAAATTTATATAATTATAATATTATTATAATTATAATTAGAGTATTAGAAACATGAAAAGTATTCATTTACGATATGTTGTAAATGTGCGATTAATCACTCGTGGCAATTGTACGATTAATCGCAATTAAATATTTGAATCTATTGACAGCCCTGAACACACACACACACACACATACACACACACACACACACACACACACACACACACACACACACACACACACACACACTTGAGGACTAATTATTTTACGCTACTGACACAAATAATCCTAAAATGTTCCCTATGCAATGAATGCATAGTTTTTGTTTTTTTGTGGTAAGTAAACAAACGTGTTATGCTAAAGCCCTGACTAGTAGCATTAGCAGGCAAGCTAGCTTAGCCGCTGCTTTAGTTTGCTAGGTTTGCTACAGAGTGTATTCAATATGTATTTTAATAATAAATAATGACGCTCCTAACAATCGTTACTAAAAGACAAGAGCAGTAGCTTTATATATTTTAAAAAACGATTTCAGTTCCCACAACTTTTATACTGTAAAGCATCAACAAACTTTGGCTAGATATCCTAGCTGACTCAGCTAACCTTTACAGGTGTTTGCATTTTGAAAACATTTCTGAGCTGTGAAATGTTGAAGGATTTGGGCTTAACAACATTTGCACATAATTATCATGCTGTTTCATTTTGATTGCATTTAAAAACAGGAGATACCCGATAAACGGATAAACAGAGCCAGGGATGCACTTCTGGCTTCACTGTCTGCGATATTGTTCTGCTGACTAAGCATTTGGTGCCTGAAGTGTAGCATTTTTGCAGGAAAATATATTTTTTTCTTTTAATTGGATTTCCCCCTGTATCAGGATGATAAATGAAAGTTCACTAGGATATAATACAATACGATCAAATTAATAAGAATAAATTTGTATAAATAAGTGGTTTCCAAACTTTTTCTGTGAAAAAATCAAACTTGACTGAAGGCCAGAATTAAATGTTGCATTGCACCATTTATATTCAAATGAAATGTTGCCACGGTTCCTCTCGTTTATGATGAAATTATATTTCAAAAGAGATAAATAAATAGAATGCGTTTCTCTGTAATCTACTTAAACTAATGCAGCTATATATCCAAAGCTATATATCCTGCGTTCTTACTCAGTGGAATACATTTAATTAAAGTATAATTGTATAATAGACCTCAATGATTAATTCAGCTTTTTTTTCTAAGGTTTTTCCAAAAGGCATTTTGTTGTTTATAATCACATGATTATCACGAGTAAACATGTGATTAATCGCAACTTATTCACAAATGTTTAGGTTAAAAAAAATGCACCTTACGTTGATAGTAATTAATACTCATACAAATACTCACAAATATGTAAATCTTGTTTTTTTTTTAACTTAAATCATCAGAACACCAAAGAAAAATGTTGCTATGTCTCCAGACATTCCAGACTAGGTGCATGTACTTATATATTTGTTTTTTAACCTGAGTAAGGAAAAGACGTAGTGAATAAACGCCTATTGCATTGCAGGCCACTTTTATATTTATTTTTTTATACTTTGAATAAAAAAGTTCAGCATTTCTTCACGACGGGGAATTAATCGAAGCATTGCATGGTTCGTAATTCTTGGTTTCATTATGACCTCGAAATATATAAATAGCTAGTAATGATGATGAATAATAATGAATAATATTCATTTAAAAAAATAGACCTATTTAAACACGAGTTGTCAGTGTTGCTACTCACGACCGTACATACTTACTGAACTCACTGGACAATACGAAAGTGTTCTCCGAACCAGTTCATAGGTTTCAATGTCTTCTGCTTGGAGTAGCAATCCATAATGTACTCCAGTGAATAATAGGAAATATTGCTGCTGTAAGCAAAAGATACAGCCAACGATTCGTGACCGCAGGCTTTCTGTTTGTTCTTGGCAAGGTTTCCTAAAGTGGTCATCACACCCAAGTTCCAACTCCAACCACAAATAAGTTCACCGGGTCAATAAAATTCATAATTACAGTCGAGCAAGCCGCATGTGTACAGTCATCGAATACTCAGCCAAACATTGTCCTAAACCAAGTGCCTTTAAAGTTTTCATTTTGCTTGCTCTAGAAAAGAGATTTTCAAGGTTGTGCTTGTTCCACTCTGTAAGAAGGCATTCTTTTATAGTAACTGGAGTGTGTGTGAATATTCTCGGAGGCTGTGGTGCCTCAGCGGGCGCTCAGGTAACGAATTAAGGTCCTCAAGATGTCCTTTAAATATCCCAAAAATAAATGACGCTGCCATATTATTATATAGCACAAAGGTTGGCCTGAACAACAATGCGATAACATCTCTACAAACTGTTTCGACATTTTAGAGCTCAACTATATTACAGCCGGGAGATTCAAAAGTGGGAATCTGATTCTGATTATCAGCATCATCCAACGAAAGCTTCTGTCAACTCTGTCACCTGAAGTCACTCTCTGCTCACAGGGAAGTCGGCTGTGGAAATTTCCGCTGATTAATTAATCCCATTCGGGTACGCTGTCTTGTCATTAATGCCTTTTGATCAGGTCATTTAAATATCTTTAAAAGCGTGTTCGCTGTCGGCTATACAGAGAGTACAGAGGGTGGAAGCACTCGTCTGGGTTTTAATGATGTGGCAGCTCAGGAGCATCACCGACATTTCGCGAGACAGTATCTGATTACCGAGCTGAATTGATTAGCCTGTGTGGGCTGGCTTGTTTATTGGTGGTGTACGCGAGCGGGAAAGTGCAAGAGGTGTGGCCGAAGAGCTCATCTATCCATCCGAAAATGAAAAGATACAGCAGGATACGGTCCCTTGCCACATGCGTACTCAGAGGACAGTTTGATGGATAATGGTGGCAGACAGCTGATGGGTCTTTAGCTGGCAACAAGGAGCGCCTGCAGACTCCCTGGCAGCTCCTGATAACCTATGAACCCTGGAGGAGTTCAAGAGAGAAGACAGGGTTGATAAGCAGACAGTTCATTTCCTCTCGCTAGTTCCAGGGACGAGCGCTTCTGGCTCAACCTGTGTCACCCTCGGCCTGACGTTGATCTGTCTTTCACCATCAACCTTAGTGACTCCCAGCTTTGTCAGTTGGTGAATACTTGTAGCACTATTTCACTGTCTCTGAACCGTGAAAAGAAAAATCCCCTCCCCCCTTCCCCCGGTAAATCCCTGGAGAAACTGATGACTGGCATTTACATGCTTGAGCATTGCTACTGAAAACCATGGTGTTTTTATTTTGTAGTCACTGAATGTTGTGCTATCCAGTTCAATAGCACTATCATTGCACCTCGGGAACCTGCAACAAACACTAATGCAGACGAAAGCAAGGATCGTTCTGTTTGCTGTGGGAACATTTACAGAGGAAGAACAGCAAACAGGAAAGGTTTTTAAGGGCAAAATGATGCATGGGGGACCGAGATCTTACTGAAAAACAAAGAATTAGATCTCATTCGTTTCGGCAAATAAAGGTAAAATGCAAATGAGAACAAATACAGAATAATGTGCCGTGTCCAATTTGTCGCAAAGATTAGGAGAGGGAAAGGGGTATCTAATGGGATTTTGATTCATTTTTCCAAATGGGGTTTTTAAATGTGTGTGTATTCTTTTTATATATATATATATATATATATATATATATATATATATATATATATATATATATATAAAGTATATATATATATATAGTTTAGCACGTTTGCATCACACCTCCAGGGATGAGGGGTTGAGTCCCGCCTCCACCATGTGTGTGTGGAGTTTGCATGTTCTCCCCGTGCCTCGGGGCTTTTTTCTCCGGTTTCTTTGGTTTCCCCCCCAGTCCAAAAACATGCACAGTAGGTTCATTTGCACCTTGGAATGTGTTAATGTGAGTGTAAATGTAAGCGTGTGTGTGTGCCCTGCGATGAATTGGCATTCCATACAGGGTGTGTCCTGCCTTGATACCCGAAGACGCCTGAGACAGGCACAGGTTCCCCGCGACCCGAGAGCGAAGTCGTATAAAGCGGTAGAAGATGAATGAATGTCAATACATATTACTAGGATTCTCAAAAAACCTACTAACATTTAATTTTAGATCTGAGCCGAGTGGGAACAAAGCAGCACCACAGACAGCAATGTGGCAAAGGACATTGTAGAGAGAATAGAGTTGATTTGGCGGATGATTGAAGTGCCATTGAGGTTTGCACATATTGCGGGGTCTCTCAATTGACACCATCCTTCCTCGTGGCCCGGCAGATCCCTTAATGCAGGCTGGGAATCTGGCGTGACTCTGCCAGCGCGATCATTTGTTCGTTTTTTTTCTTCCAGTGCACTAGCAACAGGCTGTGAAGGTCAGCCCAGGCTTGCCTATCCCACGCCACAAATTTCAGCCTCTCCTGGGGGATTCCCAGCCGTTTCTAACCTCATTTACACCGCCTGTTATTGTGACCTTATTCTTTCGGTCACTACCCACAGCTTCTGGCGATCTGTCTGAGTGCACAGGCGTAGATTGACCAGCGACGAGAGTGTTTTTGTCGACAAATCGAGCTGCTGCTTCTACCTGCCACTATCTTATAAAAACATGTTTCTTATCACTCTCAGGAAAGTTTCCTTTAAAACCGAATCACGCCTTCTGATTCTAGTAGCCACACGCTCACTCATACCCTAATTAGGTCTCTCTTACAGAGTCTTGGTTCTAGTGCAGACCTGCAGCACCTCCCAGTGGAGATTAAAAGTGGATAAGCGATCGTATTTTTATTTTTATTTTTTTTTTAGCTACTTATTAAAAACCTCATTAAACTTACATAGGCATATCTGCATGACTTTTCTATTGAGACGTCATGTTAGAACACTCTCTGACTTTTAATTTTATTCTCCTTTACTCTTTTATTCCAAGGTAGCGTATTGATGAGGCTTTTTTATTATTGAATATGCATAATCCCATGCTGTTTATTTATACATTTTTTTTATATATTCTTGTGGGGAAGGGGCAGACAAATAATCTTGAATAACAAAAGGTCAGAGTGTGCATGTTAATGCTATTATAATCACATGGTATCTACAACTAGAAATTTGAGGCACATTTTGTGGTAAATATGTGAATGTGTAAAAGTTACTGTTACTTCAAAGCAATCACAAAGTCTCCCAGATCCTTAAGACTGCCATGTAGATAGATGTTTAATCAAAAACAGATTTCTTTGCTATCATTTTTAAATATTGGATTGT
>JACRUU010000006.1:13667941-13702941 GCA_030449085.1 Kryptopterus vitreolus | reverse complement strand
TTGGTTGAAATGCACAAAATGGTGTTCATTGTTTATTAAAGCATTTTCACTTTTGGTTCTTTGGTCCTGCAGCAATATAGCTGCAAAATGGCATTCAAATTTTTTAAATAGAATTTGTAGGGAGCCGCACCAAGATCTTGTAACTGATGGATACTGTTTTGCTTTTGCCTAAATGAAGTACACCGAGCAGGAACATGGTTCACGTGTCTACTTTAAAAGCTGTGTAAGTTTGTTGTTATAAACCATGGCCAAAAGTAATTGGACAACCCCCCCCCCCCCCCCCCCTTGCCCCTTTTTTTTTTAAATAAGATCCGAGAAGATAAAAACATACAGTTTTTGTTTGTTTTGTTTTAATAATAATTGCTTTTTATGCTGGAACATTAGTTTCCTTTCACTGGAGATAAGAACTCCCAAACATGTTCACTAACAGTGTCTCTGTGACCAAAGAGACGTCGAAGGGATACCAGAATAAATTGCAACTTGCACTGTGCTAGATTTCCTCTCCTCCTCAGTGATGTCAGTATGGACGAATGATCCCAAATCCTCAACAAGTGGAAAATTTTCACTGAAGAATTGGTTATATATATATATATATATATATATATATATATTATAATATCTATATATATATATATATATATATATATATCTATATATAGTATCTATATATATATATATATAAATCTGATATTAGTAAAAAAAAAAATTAAAAAAAAAAATATATATATTGATACATATCTTTTTAAATGATAGTTTTTGATATATGTCTCAATATTTTGCTGTTTACTTTTAAATAATGAAAAAAAGAAACCACACATGCATGTTTTCCGATCATCCCGTCCATGTTTGTGGTGTTTATCATTTACATAATAAAAGACCCTCCCCTACCTTGATGGTAATATACAAGTATTACCCCAACCTTGTGGAAAATATGCTCAAATTTTAAGTATTTGCGATTTCAATTTTCAATACAACATCCCAGAAATATTTGAAGTATGTTTTGTTTATATCCATTCTAACCTAAAATCTTTATCTTAATTTATTTTGTAGCATTTACAATATTTTTCATCTTCAACCAGGGCTGGGGTCGTGGATTTGGTGATGGCTGATATTTGCTCATTATTAAGTATAACATCACATCAGAATTCTTCTTAAAGGACGAACAACATAGAGATAAGCAAATGATTCTTGGTATGAAAAGCATGTCTGTCTGTATAAATGATCTCGAAGCAATTAAAATAAAGTGGTTTGTGTGTCCGGGCGAACCTGTTCAACGGCAACATAGACACGATAGTAACACCGCGGTCTTGTGTGTTTTGCATGGAGTTCATCTGGAAGCAATTCAAACTCCGTGGCTTTAACCCGACCTTGTAGATGTGCGGATCCGGACCTGGGAACGCGGCTCGGCTTAATCCCATTGGATTCCTTTCTAGATTTAATGTCAGCCGGTGTTAAGACTTTGTGCGACTGGTATTTAAGAGGGGGAAGAAAAGAAGGCAAGATATTTCTCTTTGATGTGTCAATGACGGCCTCCATTTTCCCACCAGGGCATTTTGGCTTGCCTTTTATCGTCCGATACCTAGACTTTGTTCATTAGGCCTGACCGTAAGTATCACGTGTCAAGAAGCGCTGTGGTGTCACTGATATGTCTTCATTACACGATTGAAAACGAAAGAGGTGTGTTGACTTTCTGCAGCCGAGCATCGAGAGCGGAGTGAAAGCACACCTCTTGAATTAGATATAAGCGCCCGGGATGACCTCAAGCGAGGTCCTTGTTGCTCGACTTGCGGAAAGGTCTTGAAGCACCGAGTGACCTCGGGGGGTTAAAAAGTCCGCCGTAGCATTTTGGTTGAAAAGACAAGTTTTGAAAAAGGTCCATCTGCAAACTTGGTTTTAAGCGCCCCTGTCAATCATCTCAAAGGTTGAGCTTTTATAAAAAAAGAATAGAAGGGACTCTATATCGAGTCAGGTGTATCTTTGTTATAGGTGCTCTGGCTTATATCACTTGAGAGGAATAGAACTATAGAATAGAATAGAAACAGGCCATTGTATGGATAGTATCAGTATACTATAGTCATTGTATGGATTGTATCAGATAATTAGCATTGAATATCATTGCGCCGTGAGTCATAAACCGAACTTTCCGGCGTAACTGCAAGGTCATGTTTGATGGGTTGTACTGAAACATCTACTTGTACATTCTGAACTAATGTCATATTTCTCAATGCCTTAGAGGAAATTGTCAAGAAAACTCTCAAATGAAACATCGTTTTAGATGATTATAGATCGTTGCAAAAACATTAAACTGTATTAAATTTGCTGTTTATAAATGATTTCATATGAAACATTTATGTTAATCCATTTATAGGGTATATATAGGTGTTCCATCTTGGACAAAGTGCAAAGTTGTATTTTTAGTTGTAAAAATTGGCGACAATATTATTTTGTGAGACAGGAAAGACTTTAGAGGGGAGAGTTTTGGGATTTCCTGATCATTTAAGTGGCTTTATTTATCTAAAAACCATGACGAAGTGACTCGTCTTGCAGCTAGTATTCTGTAAGTGATGACATGGAAATAAACCAAAAAAAAAAACACATTTTTTTTTTCTTCTTTTAAGATAGGGTTAGTGTTGGCAACATGCTGTTGTGCAGGAGAGAGCAAAACCTCGTGAGGGTGTTCTATTATTAATGAGTTCCCATAATAGGTGTTTCAAAGTCTTTAAAGTAATGAGCTGCGTGCGCGTTAATTCCGAGCTTTGTCTAAAATCGTTCACTAATTCGCTAATCCCTATATAGCGCACAGCCTTGAAGCTGGGAGGGGAAAAAAAAAAACACGGAAAGTGGGTCAGAGAATTTTGGTCATTATTATGCATTATAGGAGAGAACGGTTTCATCGTAAATGTTGCACCTACGTTTTATAAAGTTTTTCTTTAGTATAAATTTACTACACATTTTAAACAACAGACCCCACCCTAGACTTCGCCGAAACGCACAAGGGGACGTGATATCGAATGTTCGGGGACGCTCGTTTTGAAAAGTACGCTTGAGTTTGAAATATCCGGTATTTTGCGAAATTTATACATCGTCGTCGAAATTATCGCAATGTTGCTGATATCCGATATAATCGCCCAGCCCTGCCTTCATGCAGTCCTATGATTGGTTCTTAAATGTTTTCTTGAATTTTATTAGGCTAATAAGTGTTATGCTATTATTCTGACCTTTCATTCATCTTCTACCGCTATATCCGATCTTCCCTCGGGTCACGGGGAGCCTCAGGCGTCTATGGGCATTAAGGCAGGATACACCCTGGGTGGAATGCCAACCCATCGCAGGACACACACACATTCATACACTAGGGACAATTTTCCAAGGTGCCAATCAACCTACCGTGTATGTTTTTTTTTGTACCGGGGGAGGAAACCGGAGAACCCGGAGAAAAATCCCCTGAGGCACGGGGAGAACATGCAAACTCCACACACACATGGCCGAGACGGGAATCGAACCCGGGCCCTGGCGGTGTGAGGCGAACGTGCTAACCACCAAGCCACCGTGC
The DNA here is from genome assembly GCA_030449085.1 of Kryptopterus vitreolus. Lineage (NCBI taxonomy): Eukaryota > Metazoa > Chordata > Actinopteri > Siluriformes > Siluridae > Kryptopterus > Kryptopterus vitreolus. Next base: position 13,699,388 of record JACRUU010000006.1, on the reverse strand, counting down.
CCCATATTATTCTGACCTATGCCTCATATATTTAAACAATAGATGTATGTATGAGATTCCCTATGAGGAAATTTTGGATTTTGAAATATCCAAATGTAAATTTTGTTGTTGCAGACATTTCATAACGGCAAACATTCAAATGCTATTCAAATAGTGCAATCTGTTCTGAAAATCCCAAGATTTGTGTTCTTTAAATAAAAAAATAAATAACGTTTTGTTTGCGGATATATGTGTATACGAAACTCTTATCATATGAGACGGCCTTGCTTTCTTCATTAGCGGCTTATCACCTGGTCAACATGCCCTGTTTGGGCATCCTGTTCTCTGTGTGTTTTCCCAAGCAAAGGACAGATCTTTTTTTTTTTTTTTTACAGCTCGGCCGCTATAAAAGATAAGTTCTCAGATCTGTATTGCGGTACAAATGAATAGAGCCAGGCTGAACAGAAGGCAGATAAGTGGCTAATGGCTAATCTCCACAAAGGCAGAACGAACGAAAAAAAAAAAAAAAAAAACTTCGGCTTCGCTGAGTCAGCCGAAGTGGATCAGACCGATCCAGGTTGCCTGATTGGCCGCGGTGAAAGTGAAGTGAGGTCAGCTGTTGCTAAAGTGCAATGGTGGTAGAATGGCTTTGTTTTTTTTATGGAGGACTTTGTTTGCCAGTGGCCTGTACAGAATCTGGCTGCATTAAGGACTTGGAAAGAGTCGGGTTTATTGCCGCTTGTTGCTAAGTAGGAGTAGATTTTGTGATGTTCTGTTCAATGCATGGGGTTGTTCTGGAAAAACAGTTGTATTATTTAATTAGAAATAGCATATGATGTACTTTTTACCAGAGAATACAGATATAAATGTTAGTTTTGATCACCCCATCCATTCTGCTTATACAAAGATTGCTTTCAAAAAACACCTCGACAGAAATATATCTTATTTCGTTGATTTTTGTATGTTTTGTTTTTCGATATTTAACTGCCTAATTGCATATTTTTTTTATCAATTTTGATCTCTCAATATACACACAACATTTGAAATATATTTCCCTTATTTTCAGTTCATTTATTTACAATATCTAACATTTTGTTATGGTGTGTCTCGCCTTTTTAACATTTTTTTTATGGTGTTTTTTTCCACCACTTTGCAAATCTTTGGTAACTTAAAGAGTTGCATTTACCCAATATTAAGTACACGTGAAACGGGAAAAAGGCCGAACCCGCACAATAAAATTCAAATGAATGATAATTTGCTATAATATAGAAATGAAGTGTTTCGGAACTGATGTTTCATTGTGAAAATAGTCAACCTTGGGCGCTTTCGGCGATCCCGCTTTGATTCACAGCACCGTTAATTCTTTTCTTATAATAGAGTTCGTCAGTAAAGTGCATTTGAGTCAAACTGCTTTATCTTTGTTTCTTTTTTCCTTTTCTTTAGGAAACTGCAAGCTCTGTGTATTTGGTGATGGAAGTAAGTCTTTCTTTCTTCATTTTTATTTTTGTTCCGTGCCCTTTGAGTGACGCTCAAGTTTACCCAGACAATGTGTGAAATCTAGACAGCCCTCAGGCTTGTAAACGGGTGTGTACATGCGAGTCCTTTCAAAACTGCATGATGAAATCCGTCTCTAGAACATCCATAAAGACCCTCAGGTATCCCAGAATGCACCATGAAAACCCTCAAAATCGACGTTTCCCTATGAGAAATCTTTCAAAGCCTCTTAAACATTTCTTACTTTTATTAACAATATTTAAAATGTACTATTTACTGTTTGGGTCTTTTATTAATTTTATTTAAAAAAAACCTTTTGCTAGAGTATGATGAGATATCATGGCAAAAACGTGTTATGCTAACAAAGTTATACGAGGCGTATAAGGCTTTTATGTTTGATATATTCGGGATGTTCATGATAAGCATGATTTATCCTGAATGGCCAGAATCCCAATGTGTATTGACTCAACTGATTAAGACATTCTCTGTGACATTCTCAAGTACAGCTCTTTGTGAAATAAGCATTGAAGCACTGAGTTTACGGACCAGTTTAAATAATAGTGGACTGTAAGGGGGAATAGGGTACAAATGGGGGGGGGGAAAGCAAGGCAATATAGTCAAAATGCATTTCAATTCCTCACTGTAGCAGTCCATTATCCAAATCCATACGAAGTGGGATGTGGTAGCTTAGTGGGTAAGACATTGCCCTTTGGTCCAGAAGATCAGAAGATCGCAGGTTCAAATCCTACCCCCACCAAGTAGTGGGCCCTTGAGCAAGTCCCTTAACCTTCAATTGGTCAGTTGTAAGTCGCTCCGGATAAGGGCATCTGCTGTAAATGCAAATAATAATTATAATAATTTATAATAATTGCCTTTATTTGTAACATATACATTACAGCACAGTGAAATTCTTTTCTTCGCATATCCCAGCTTGATGTTGGTAGTCTGGGGTCAGAGCGCAGGGTATCAGCCATGATACGGCGCCCCTGGAGCACAGAGGGTTAAGGGTCTTTCTCAAGGACCCAAGGGCGGCAGCTTGGCCATACCGGGGCTCGAACCCGGATCTTCCGATCAGCAGCCCAGCGCCTTAGACCACTGAGAAACACCCTCAATTCTTCATTCGAATGAGTTTAGAAGTGTCGCTCTTCATCGATCGAAGATTAAAGGCGTGTCTTGTTTTCTTTCTAACAGTACTGCAATGGAGGAGATCTGGCGGACTACCTGCACTGTGAGTATAAAATCGAGAGAGAACAGAATTATGCTTCCGTGTCTTGAAGCCTCGGATTCTATGAAAACTTATACGTTTTAATTGTCTAAAGTTATGTATCTGATGCAAAAATGGTTGGGTTTCTTTCTAGTTCAGGGCTGAGCTCAGGAAATGGAGCAGGGAGGGGATTTTTTTGTGTGTGTGTGTGTGTGTGTGTGTGTGTGTGTGTGTGTGTGTGTGTGTGTGTGTGTGTGTGTGTGTGTGTGTGTGTGTGTTGTGTGTGTGTGTGTGGCTTCACGTGTGCATGTGTGTGTTTATTTAGTTGCAGTCTAAAGGAAGTCTACAGTCGAAAGCTAGCGTGCTTTTCAAAACAGGACAGAGACATGCAGTCTGGTTTATTAGTAAAGTAGCAAAAAATAGACCCCAATTACCTTGTATACACTATTCTCAAATACGCAGTAAAAATGCCGCCGTGACCTCTTTGTTCGTGGCGGTCTATAGCTAACGAGAAGTACATCATGGAAAAACGATCTGTCACTCGGGGTACGTTTTGTTATATAATATATAATCAAACCATTACCTGGGCACATTTGCACAAGGTTCGGTCTGACCGAGCTTCAGCGATGATGCGCCGCATCATTCGGCACTTTGTTTCCTTTCTATCGCTTTGCAAATGAAGACGTTCTTCAAAAAGGGGGGAGGGTGGGGGGCATTTGTTTATGTAACAAACAGAAGATTTGATTGAAAGTGACTGCTGCGTATGAGTATGTATATTTAATGCATGAAAAACAATCAGTATTCCTTAAAGTAATGTAGAAATGAAGGGAGCCTATAGACACTAGATACTAGACACAAGTACTATTCAGCTAAACAAAATGCCATTCTTAAAACGAGTACAGCTTAATCATTAAAAGTAACATAAAGATGTCTGAGCAAGAGAAAGACAAAAACAGGTAATCATAGAAAACACTCTTGGACCCAGATTCGACACCTGCTCCCGGCTAGGCGTTAATTTCCATTTCCGTTTTTGTTTTTTTTTCTTTTTACAATTGCCTTGCGGCCAGAAAGCTGTTTTGCGACCAGAAAGACCTACTATGTTTATGACTTGACATTAATCCAGTCCGGGCCCAAGTGCCCGCTTTTAAGAAAAGAGGTGGTAAAATTTTGAAATAAAACCATGCGAATAAACGAATTCTTGCCACATACCTGTTTTTTTTGTTTTGCTAGTGTGCAGCTTAATCATTACAAGTAACATAAAGGCGTCTGAGAAAGAGAGAGAGAAAAAAAAACAAGCTAAACAGGTAATCATAGAAACACTCTTGGACCCAGCTTCGACACCTGCGCCTGGCTAGACGTTAATTTCCTTTTTTTTTTCTGTTTACAATTGCCTTGTGGCCAGAAAGCTGTTTTGAGACCAGAAAGACCTACTATGTTTATGACTTGACATTAATCCAGTCAGTGCAGCCGGCCCCAGGTGCCTGATTTTAAGAGAATAGGTGGAAAAAAATGTAAATAAAACCATGCGGATAAACGAATTATTGACACATACCTGTTTTTTTTTTTTTTGTTTTAGTAGGATTTGAATGGAATAAAAAAAATGTGCTTGGAAGGAACAGTCACTTTACCTCATCTTCCTACTCCTCTTTTTTCCTCCACACACACACACACACACATACACAGCCAAGGGCACGCTGAGTGAGGACACCATCCGAGTGTTCTTGCAGCAAATAGCAGGCGCCATGAGAGTGCTGCAGGCCAAAGGCATTATCCATCGAGACCTGAAACCGCAGAACATCCTGCTGTCTCACCCAGCCGGCCGCAAGTCCCACACCAACAACACCTGCATCAAAATAGGTAGAGGGCTATTTAACGCTGGTTGTTTAGTCTTTGGAGAGACGATTTTTCTCTTTTACTTGTATTTTGTTCTCTATTTGAGTCTGCATTTTTGTTTTAAGTATCACTTACATCACATACTTCGCTGGACTGTAATTCTTCTCCCCTGAGAAACCTGCTTTATTCTGATTTATATTTTTAAGAACGTCCAAATTTAGGCCAGAGGATTTTAGAATTTCTTTTTTTTTTTATACATAAATATATGTATAATATATTAACACACAAAATGCTTGTCAAAATCTGATGTCCATTAAACATATTCTGATTGACTATAATACTAATACCCCTTGAAGAAACTTTTTATTCTGTTGACACTCTTGAAATTGTTTTTAATAATATTAATCCTTATTTAGAATTTTTTTTTTTAAACACATTTAATTTTTTTATTTTATTCATTTTTCCTGTAAAACTAAAACCAGCTTTCGCAATGAACATCAAAAAATAAAGCACAAAAAATAGTTTCTTTCCTATTATTGATTGTATAAATGATATTCGATCACATACTGGTTCTTTGAGAATGTTTTGTCATTTAAAAAAAAAACAAAAAAAAACATATAAAGCGTCATAATATTTACACTGTTTTAAGTAATTGATTTTTTTTACTTCCTGTTACTGTACAAGCAATTGTGTGAGGATAATCAGACTTCTTTCGCTTCTGTTTACAAGGATCTCAAAACTTTGAAAAGCATAGTGAAACAGTGTTATTTTTTTATTTTTGTTTTCCTTTCTCTGTCAGTAATTTCCTGCCTTTCTGGTGGCCCTGATGCAAATTGTCTTGGCTCGCATCCTAGTCTTGGAACATACACAGTCTTTTTTTTTTTTTTCTTCATAGTTCTCTTTGCAGTCCAGCGGTTATTTGTTTCTTCCCCTCCCCCCATTATTAAGTTTGATTAAATAAGCCGATGCTCTGCAGTACGAAGTGAAACTTTTTGAAAGCCTCTTGTTTTGGTCTCCTTTCTCCGCAGCGGACTTCGGCTTTGCGCGGCACCTCCAGAACAACATGATGGCCGCCACCCTTTGCGGCTCCCCTATGTATATGGCAAGTATCCTTTATCCATCGTCTGCTTCTTCTTCCTGGTGGACCTTTTTAACCCCAGAATGTTTGTCTTTCCAGGCTCCAGAGGTCATCATGTCGCAGACCTACGATGCAAAGGCTGATCTGTGGAGTATAGGAACCATTGTGTTTCAGTGCCTGACCGGGAAAGCCCCATTTCAAGTGAGCGCCGGTGTCTTAAATGCGTACATTTTTATCTTGACCCATTGTCAGCACTATAGACCGATAAATTGCATCAATAATGTAGAAACGGAATCCCATGAGATCACATTTTTCCCATGATGTGGTGATCGATGCAACCATTGACTGAAAATCTGGACCCTATATATATATATATATATATATATATATATATATATATAGATATATATATATATATATATATATATATATATATATATATCTATATATATATATATATATATATGATTAGAAACTCTGATGGTTGTATTTATTAGTTGCAAACTCATCATCAGTGCCCAATCAGTATGCTTTTGGTCATAGTGCTTATCTGTTTCTGATTTCTAGGCCAGCAGTCCTCAGGACCTCCGCTTGTTTTATGAGAAAAATAAGAATCTCAGTCCAAAGTAAGTGTCTGCGGTGGAACAGGCCCCTCATTGTTCTCTTTTTGTCCTCTGTTTAAACCACTTGTATCTCTCTCCCTCTCTCCTGTGCGTAGCATTCCCAGAGAAACGTCCAGCCACCTGAGGCACTTGCTCCTGGGGCTGCTGCAGAGGAACCATAAGGACCGTATGGATTTTGGTCAGTTTTGCAAATCAGGTTTTATTTAGATTTTTTTAACAATATGATTTGCATTATTCTTATTTTTTTAATGTGTGATTTTTAGATGAGTTTTTCAAGCACCCTTTCCTTGAAGCAAGCTCCAGTGTGAAGAAGTGTAAGTCTCTTTGTTGTCCTTGTAGCTGTGTGTGTGCTATTCGTGAGTAATAATATATAAAACATTATATTCAAATTAAATGTAGACTATCATATCATATTTGTTTTATAGTTGTTTTTAGACATCAAACAAAGAAACACGCTAATAATAGTGCTGTGTGTGTGTGTGTTTACAGCTGCACCGGTGACCCTGACCTGCTTTCCCAGCTCAGGTTCAGCAAGCTCATGTAGCAGCTCCTCCACCTCACACCTCGCTTCTCCTCCTGTAAGTGTGTGTGTGTGTGTGTGTGTGTGTGTGTGTGTGTGTGTGTGTGTGTGTGTGTGTGTGTGTGGGTTTCAGAGTGTGTTTCAGAGCAGTCTGATTTCTTTATTAAATACAATACAATGTGAAGATGCAGTGTGCTCATCTCTCATACACAATAAATAGACACTTATTCATTCATTCATTCATCTTCTACCGCTATATCCGATCTTCCCTCGGGTCACAGGGAGTCTGTGTCTATCTCAGGCGTCTATGGGCATTAAGGCAGGATACACCCTGGATGGAATGCCAACCCATCGCAGGACACACACACACACACATTCATACACTAGGGACAATTTTCCAAGGTGCCAATCAACCTACCGTGCATGTTTTTGGACTGGGAGGAAACCAGAGAACCCGGAGAAAAAACCCCCGAGGCACGGGGAGAACATGCACAAACTCCACACACACATGGCCGAGACGGGAATCGAACCCGGACCCTGGCGGTGTGAGGCAATTATACAAATGTTTCAATAAGGATTCATTTAAATCGTATTTCAAACTTTTTTGGAGTTTTGGCAACCAAAGGTGCAGAAATATTTATTCACCTGTCAATAATTGTTTTGTCGCCATTCTAAGATATTTGAAGTACAAACAGATTATCAACAAAACATGTGATTAATAATATCTCTTCGAATTTGCAGCAGTCTCTTGGTGAGATCCAGCAGAATCGAGCCAAAGCGCTGACCTCCCCTACCCAAGATTCTCCGGGCTCCTTGCTGAAAGATTCGTCCGGCGGTGGAGGAAGCAGCAAGAACTCGTCCTGTGACACGGACGACTTTGTGATGGTTCCGGCTAATTTCCCCAGTAAGTGAGATTTTCTTGCCCTTTCTCGCCCCTCCTTCTTTTCTTTTCCTCCCTTTACTGTCTTACCGGATAACGGGACGAGAGGAAACGGCTTCTTGAACACATCTTTCACTTTCATCCATCTTAAAGTCTGCTTCTCTGTCTAGGTGAGCTCACGTGTGAAACGCCCTCAGGAAAGGTGCTTCAGGATAGTCTTCTAATTAGTGGGTGAGAAACGGCTCTCTTATTGATGATCGACAATACCGTGAATTTATTTATTTATTTATTTATTTTTGTAAATGAATTAAAGCACATTGTTTTTGCCTCTCACTAGGAGTTCTCTTCTCGCTTCTGGAAGTCAGGGCAATCAGGCCAAGTCTCTTCCACGTTCGCCCTCTTACAGCGGCTCTGCAGCGCCACCAGGGTAGACATGTTTTTTTAGCGTCACTCTGTGTAGACGAATGCAATCATAATACAAATTATTGAGAAACATGGCCATTAAATAAACTAGAAAAAATATATGCAAATATATATGCAAAGTTTTAACAGCTATCGTTAGCCAGCTAATTTTTTCTCTGACAGGATTTTTCAGCGACTAGCCAGCTAGGAGCTATGAGCTAACCTAACAGGAATTCAGAAAGGATTTCAAGTCATACTCATAAATGTTTATTACCTCAAACTTAATGTTTGATTTAATATTCATTTTTTAAAAATGTGAAAAATGGACATTTCATTTATAAATAATGATTGATAATCTCCTCGTTTGACGCTAGCCAGCTAACTCTCATGAGCTAACTTGACATGCGGTCATATTTTAATTGAATTTGTATTGAAAAGTTTTATATTAAGTACATATAATCTTGTTTTAAAATACTTTTTTTTTTACTTTTTTTTTTTTTTACTTTTTTTTTCTTTCCCTCGAGGTAAAGTTAAAAGGTTTGAGCTGTAATAGAGATCTTATGTTTTTGTGCCCTGACAAGCTAACCTGATTCATTTTTGAGAAGATTTAAACGTTATTCACCCCTTGAGTGTTATTTTAAATTTAGCATATTTTTTTTTTTTTCAGATTTCTAGCTTCCTTTACATTTATAAAAGTTTCCCATCTTGAATTTTTACTAACATATTTTTATATAGGACTTTTAAATGCTCTTGCAGCAGGCTCTTGTCCATTAGCTCATAGTGAGACATATTTTGAGATAAATTTTTGCATAAATCTTTACTGTTTACAGTTTATTAGTAAACTGTTTACTAATTTTTCAGGAGTTCTTTTCTTTGAAAAGATTTTTATCTCGTCTTTATAAATAGCGTTATTAGTCCGGACAATAGTGTGTTTTTATTAGCTGGCTGGAAGTAATGTTTGTAAACGGCTAACTGTGGTTAGCTAACATGTAGGTTTCTGACAGGATATTAAAGATATTTTCAGACATGTTTATCTTTACTGTTTAGGCTAACTTAACCATGCTAATTCAGAACAACCTTTGACTAGATTTATATATATCGTATTTCTTTACATCTAGCAACGAATCTGACAGGAACTCGCATGTGAAAATATTTACCGATGTTTGCAAAAGTTTCCAAAAGGAATCTTATTCCTAAAATCTTATATTCGTCAGATATGTTGGTTTATAGCGAGATTTACTTGGTATTATGGGAAAGATTTCCGGTAATTTATTTAGACAGCCACGTTTAAGATAAAATGCAGTGCCATTTAAACGATTAGAGCTCTTTTAATGCCCTTATAGTGACAAGGCTGAGAAAGGTGAAGTAGCTAGTGCTTTCAGCAGTCACTTTATCAGTATCGACCGACGTGTCACTCGATTGGCGTCTACCGAAGCCATGTTCACTCAGACCAGGTCCGAGCTCAGCATTGTCCAGTAACAATCCATATATAAAAATGCTCCTGCGTCTCTCACACTGCTTCTCATGAATGAGCTCGCTTGGAAGGGGTATTGATTGTATCGATCACACCCAGCGAGTCTCACTGTGCCCTGTTTCTTCTCTTTGTCCTTCTTTTACTTTCGCTCTCAGCAGGCCTCCTGAACACTCATTGAGTAACTGTAGTAACTATGGACAGTCCGTGCCCATCCCAGTGCCCACACAGATTCACAACTATCAGCGCATGGAGCAGAACCTGCACTCGCCCAGCCAGGACGGCTCCCCACGGTGAGTATCAACCAAGTTGTATTTTTAAGTTTTATGGCCAAAAAAAAAAGGGTGCTTAGTTTTGTTTTGTTTTAATTCGTACCCTGTTTCCCACGGTTCCCAGTTGTTTGGTCAGGTGAGAACACATTGTGCTGTATGATATGCATTTTGAGCGCTGTGTGTGTGTTTTGTGTGTGCTGGGGGTAGGTGTACGCCGATGCGGCGGTGCAGCAGCGGCAGTCCCCTTGGTTGCGGCAGGACAGGACCATCTCCTCCTAATCACTCAGCCATCAACACACATAGACTGTCTATAGGGGGTATAAGACCCCTCCAGCTCTCCCCACAGGGTGAGGACTATCTTCTCTTATAACTTACTATTATAGGACTGAAGTAACTTGATTGGTCAAACAAAGGTTTCACTAAGGTTGGGTATCGGAATATATTTACGATAAAGAATCGGGTACTACTTATAAAATTAAAGTTATATATACTATTCAAATCTTTTACCCTTATTGATTCCTGAGTGCATTTGTTTGTTTAAAAGTAAAATGATACCCAACCCACTGACTTAATTGGTCTGTTGTTGTTCTTATGACCATTTTGAAGATGCCATGTCTGCTACAGGGGTTATAACCCTATATTGTACACTACATAATTGAACTAAATAGTATTTGCTAAAAAATCTGCTATAAACTCTAATGGAAAGTCATGTACTGTACATGTCATAAATTAAAAACCATCTTTTGTGATGTATCTCAAACTGTTCCATTACACACACACAAAAAAAATGAAGATTAGAAATACATTATAAACAAATCAACAACTATTCCGCATGTACAAATATTTAGGATCATTTATTATATATGTAAACAATAAAAATAAATTCTTATAATATAAATTGCAGCTGTTAAGGTGTGTGTAAAAGATAGGAGGAGGTAGTTGATGTTGTGAAGTAAATCCAGGCACTAGTCGCTGGTCTTCCTAGTAGAAGAATCTCCTCCTCATTCAATAATTAATTTCATGCTGTGTTGTTTTTTTTTTTTTTTGTTTTTTTTTTTTTTGAGAATCTGTTTGCAATATTTACATCATGCTGAGAGGCTGTATCCTCGTTATGGCATGCCAGTGCACTAGAAATGTCTTTATATGCACTATTTCCAATTGTTTTGAAATCTGCCATGCAAGCACAAACAGAAAGTCTGCATTTCCCAAAGCTCTCTCAGCCTGCACCATGCTGTTATTTACATCAGCACAAATTCAACCTCGCTCTCTCGTTCTCCTTGTTTCTCAGCGCTCCAGCTACCCGATGCTAAGTCCAGACCCAGGCAGCAAGGGCTGGGCTCACGCCTCCACAGTGCCCCCTGCTTGCTGGAGGCCGCTGGCGGCTGCAGGCAGGCGATCAGGAAGCAGCACTCGGACCCCGTGGTGACCCCTCAGGGTGGTGCGATGGCCCTGAGAACGTTACATTCCTCACCCCGACTCAGTGAACTGATTCAGCGCAGTCCTTTACCTATTATCTTGGGATCACCGTCAAGAGTATGTATTTATTTATTTATTTATTTATTGTAGATTCAAATGTTGCTTTCAGAAAAAAAAACACTATAGGCCTTTTACACAGGATAAAATGTGTATTGTGTATGTACTATTTGCTTCTTTCTTTTTAGATGTTCTGAACATTTAAATACTTTTATTATAGCTTCATTAAAGTTTATAGTTACTTCCAGAGATTCATTCATTCATTCATTCATCTTCTACCGCTATATCCGATCTTCCCTCTGGTTATGGGGAGCCTGTGCCTATCTCAGGCGTCTATGGGCATTAAGGCAGGATACACCCTGGATGGAATGCCAACCCATCGCAGGGCACACACACACACATTCACACACACATTCATACACTAGGGACAATTTTCCAAGGTGCCAATCAACCTACAGTGCATGTTTTTGGACTGGGAGGAAACCGGAGAACCCGGAGAAAAAACCCCTGAGGCACGGGGAGAACATGCAAACTCCACACACACATGGCCGCGACGGGAATCGAACCCGGACCCTGGCGGTGTTAACCACTATGCCACCGTGCCCCCTACTTCCAGGGATATTGACATAAAAAAAAGTCAAATCACTTCTATAAACTGCAGTTAAATACAGCTGTGATCTATTAGTGCAGAGAGCGATTCCTTACTTTCATACTCTAAGGGATCTTTTCTTGTTTACAATGTTGGCACTTGTGAATTCTGTTGTTTTCAGGTGATGTCCCCATTCGAGTTCCCAAAGCCGCCCAGCTCGCCGAACATGCTGACATTCCTGACTCAGAAGGCTTTCATTTTCCCTTCGTCCACCGGCCGGCCGTGCCAGGCAGAATCTGGTGTGCCTGGCGCTTTTCAGTCTGAGGATGCCAAGACTTTTGGAAGGTAGAGACTGAAATCATGGTTTGGTAAATAAAGAATGCTTCCCTTTTTTTTTTTTTTGTTTGCTCACTCATCCCTGTCCCTTGGTGTCTCCAGGTCGCAGAGCTCTGGCCGCCTGTCGGACATGCTTCTGAAGGCGGCGTTCGGTGGACAGATGGGTGACCGAGGGAGCACGGAGAACCTGAGTGCCGACAGAGCGATCGACATCACAGGTTAGAATTGGGACACCGCTTTTTTACTTCACTATAGACGTGTGTGAACTCTGCATGATCCCTGATCAAACTGCACAAGATATATTGCAAAGAGATAAGCACGTAAAGTGCACAAAGAGTGTATATGGAACAGTGGCACTTTTTCTTTCTCGGAAATGGATGTGTAGACTGTGTGTAGTACAAATGTGTTTATTTATAAATAAATATATATATATATATATATATCTATATATATATATATATATAATCATATATATATATATATATATATATATATATATATATATATATATATATGTGTGTGTGTGTGTGTGTGTGTGTGTGTGTGTGTGTATATATATATGTATGTATGTATATATGTAGTGGGCACGGTGGCTTAGTGGTTAGCATGCATGTTCGCCTCACACCGCCAGGGTCCCTGGTGTTCGATTCCCGTCTCGGCCATGTGTGTGTGTGGACTTTGCATGTTCTCCCCGTGCCTCAGGGGGTTTTTCTCCAGGTTCTCCGGGTTTCCCCCGGTCCAAAAACATGCACGGTAGGTTGATTGGCACCTTGGAAAATTGTCCCTAGTGTATGAATGTGTGTGTGTGTGTGTGTGTGTGGTGTGTGTGTGTGTGTGGACGTGTGCGCGCGCATGTGTGCCCTGCGATGGGTGTGTGGCATTCATCTAGGGCAGGGATCACCAACCTTTTTGTTTTGGTAACTGAGAGCTACTATGGACACCTGGAACCAGTCCGAGTCATATAAAGGGTACCAGTACCAGTTTGAAATACTCTCTGAAATTACCTTGAATAACAAATTTAGTTACCTTTATATTATTATTTATTATTATTATTATTAATGATACTCATTTATCTATGAAATTACCTTGACACTTGACAGTGACTATCAACAACGAATTAACTACTACATTTTACATTATAGACACAGATGCTCACCTGTGATGAGAGTGGAATTGCCTTTAAGATCTAGGCAATCCAGCTGAGCCTGGACTCAGATCCTTGTGGGATATAGCCTGGTACTGGTGCCCAGGCACCACGTTGGTGGACCCTGATCTAGGGTGTATCCTGCCTTATGCCTTAATGCCTTACATGGATAGAAGATGGCACAGTCCCCGTGACCCGAGGGATGAATATCGTATGATGTGTAGTGTGTGTGTGTGTGTGTGTGTGTGTGTGTGTGTGTGTGTGTGTGTGTGGTGTATGTGTGTGTGATGTGTGTATGTATATATATATATATATATATATATATATATATATATATATATATATATATATATATATATATCGTGATTTTCAGAATAAATAGAAATTGTATTTGTTTATCATGAAAACCAACAACAGGCACATAATCCATGACGGGTATGAGTAGCATCTTTTATTTTGTTCCTTTGCTCTACAGCGCCTACTACTGGTGGGACCATGATAGTGGGATCAGGCAGTCCAGCGCGAGTGGTGTTCACTGTGGGTTCGCCACCCAGTGGAGGAACGCCACCCCACTCCTCCCGTTCCAGAAAATTCTCAGGTTAATCAGACATTTTTCATCTTAGTCATGGTTTTCTACAGTTTGTCATCAGTCTATGTGTGTGTTTGTGTGTGGGGGGGGACAATAGTCAATTACCATATTTACATGGTTTATAGCTATTTTACTAATGGTACATTAACTGTCTCTCAGCTTGCTCCTCGAGCTCGATCAGTCCGGTGGGCTCCCTTACAAGCCGTTACCCACAGACGGGTATGTATTTCGATGGATTCGAGTGCTCGTCTAGTCCCCGTTACAGTCTCACAGACCCCATCTCGGCCAACTTGGAGGGTGCTGTGATGTTTGAGGCCCCAGAGCTCCCCGAAGAAACACTAATGGAGGTAAATATGTGTGTTTCCCAGTGTTTTTTAATGAATGAATGAATTTATTTATTATTCATTAATTAGTTCTTGAGAAATCCAGTGCAGTTATCAATGTTACGAAACAAAGATGATGCAATTCCACACTACTTGAAAGTGTGTTGCTGGTAACACTGTTCAACACTGTGCACACACTGCCCCCTACAGTCCAACACTCAGAACTACATACGTCATATAGATCTTAAATGCGAGGTATAGCGATACCTTTCTAGAACTTCCTGTTGTGCATAATAGATTAGAAAATGCATATTATTATAAATGTGTTCTAGAATATTATTTGCTTTTGTGTGTGCTCCGAGTCCTGTGCTTCTTTTTTTTGTTTGTTTGTTTTCCTGCAGCAGGAGCATACGGAGATTCTGCTACGGCTCCGATTCACTCTGAATTTCGCTTGCGGCATGGTGGATGTGGCAGAGTCAAGAGGCGGAGAGGCCAGGGAAGCCGAACAGCCCTCGGCCTGCCTGCACCAACAAGAAAGCGTTGTGGCTGACCAAATCAGCTCTCTGAGCCGCGAGTGGAGGTTTACATGCGCACACACACACACATGCATACATGTATGTCTATATGAGGCCGATGCGATTGGAATCTCGATATGTGGCCAATGATAAGATACATACAAATCAGTTACCTGTGTGAAGCGATGATTCACCCGTTTTACTTTGCAGTGTGATACCATTTTGATTCGATCAATATGCATATCATATATTGGTCACTTTTTTTAATATTACAGCGTAACGACTAATAAGTCCATATGAGGAAATCTTATATTTCCTATTATTCCTATTATTATATTATTTGTTCAAATGCACCTCCCCCCCCTTTTTTTAATCCATGCATCGCATCGTTAACCTTTATTTCAATTCACCAATGTGAATCTTACCTTCCTTATTTGTGAACCCCCCCAATGGTTGTCCAATATCACAACATCATTGACACCTCTTTATTTCCCACACATTACATAAGAACATTATATATGTTTTTATGTCATAGCTTCTCTGTATATGTCAGCATTGGCTGGCCAATCATATTGGAGAGCTCAGCTGCATATCTGGCCATATTTTTGCATGACTTAATATGCATTTCAAGTCAACAAACAGGAGCCTAGAAACGGAGTATATATTAAAACCTATTCAGCTGCCTCAGCAGAGTGTACTGCAGTGTAGCACAAACACGCACATACTTTACTGGCCCAGAAAAAAAAGAAGAAAAGAAACAGTATTGCGACAATAAGATTTGAACCAGAATAACTGCAGTGTAATGGCGTGTGTGTGTGTGTGTGTGTCAAGAAATATTCTTATTTAAGCATTACTTCGGTTGACTTTCTTTACGACTGTCCTGTACCGGTTCCCACTGTGTGTTTCAGTCACGCTGAGCAGTTAGTGCTGTACATGAAGACTGCAGAGCTCTTGTCCAACGCATTGCACACAGCTATGGAGGGCATCAAACAGGGTAAACTGTATCCCTCCACCACGGTCAAACAAGGTGAGCCACATCAACATCTGACGTATATAGTGAGCTCCTGGACAATGCCTTCATTTGAAATCTTTATCCCCCGCAGTGATCAGGAGGCTGAACGACGTGTACAAGTCGAGCGTGGCGTCGTGCCGCTCCCTGAACGCGCGCCTGGAGCGCTTCTTTACCCGAAAACACCGGCTGATGGACCACATCAACACCATCACTGCCGAAAGGCTGATCTTTAGCCACACTGTGCAAATGGTACGAAAGAAAGCACAACGTACACGCCAGGGGTGTTAAAGATTAAAAGCTAAAAAGATTTCAAGATTAATCATTTTATGCCCTGAAATGAATGACTCCAAAAGTCCCAGAATGGTGTCCTGTGTACTGTATTTCTATATTTTATATTTGGTATTTAATACAAACATTATATTGTACTTGTGTATTATATAGTATAATGTGTATATGATATACATATGGTATTATAATATAGACACCAATGACGTATAAACACGATTATGCACAACATTATGGCAGGTACAGTAGAGTCCTGATTAGTATTGTATGATATACTTAAGTGCTAGAAATGTATCGCGGTACCCTGCTTTTAAAAACGATACAATTCTTGTCAAAAAATGACGACTGTAGTTCCACGTATTATACTGTAGGGGGCAGTGTATGCACACATTTTTTTCCCCCTCTTGGACACACTTTCATTCATTCAACTTTAGTCATGAAACTATATTGACTATTAAATGACTATTGTTTTTATATTTAATTTTTAGTTTAAACACGTCGACTTTACCAGATAGTAAATTGGGTGTTTTATTAATAAATTACAAAAAAAAATTCTTTCTGGGCACGGTGGTTTAGTGGTTAGCACGTTCGCCTCACACCGCCAGAGTCCGGGTTTGATTCCCATCTTGGCCATGTGTGTGTGGAGTTTGCATGTTCTCCCCGTGTCTCAGGGTTTTTTTCTCCGGGTTCTCCGGTTTCCTCCCCGGTCCAAAAACATGCACGGTAGGTTGTTTGGCACCTTGTAAAATTGTCCCTAGTGTGTGAATGTGTGTGTGATTGTGTGTGTGTGTGTCCTGTGATGGGTTGGCATTCCATTCAAGGTGTATCCTGCCTTAATGCCCATATACGCCTGACAGGCACAGGCTGACCCGAGGGAACATCGGATATAGCGGTAGAA
Source organism: Kryptopterus vitreolus (assembly GCA_030449085.1). NCBI lineage: Eukaryota > Metazoa > Chordata > Actinopteri > Siluriformes > Siluridae > Kryptopterus > Kryptopterus vitreolus. The sequence goes on along the minus strand of JACRUU010000006.1, from coordinate 13,682,468 downwards.
GATGAATGAATGTTTCTTTCTTTATTTTATTTTTGCCACAGTATCGATTTGGTTTGGGTATCGTGATATTTAAGCTAGGTATCTAGCGCTTTAACAATAGAACTACCAATTGGCATATTAATTATATTAAACATGTCTCGTAGGTGCAGGCTGCAGCTCTGGATGAAATGTTCCACCAGGGTGAGGCTTCAGTCCAGCGCTACCGCAAAGCCTTGCTGTTGATGGAGGGTTTGTCGCTTCTGCTCACCGAGCAGGCTGACATCGTCAGCGTCGGCAAGTGTAAGCGCTTGATATATGTGTATATAAATATATATATATATATATATATATATTTTTTTTTAATTTGTTTGTTTGTTTCTTCTCGCAGGTAAGCAGTGTATCGAGCGTCGCCTCACCGCTCTGCAGTCAGGCCTCTGTGTATAGCGATCCAACCAAGTTCCTTACATTCCATTCCCCACACAAGGCACCTTTCACTGCTTTATCTTCTCCTTTTCATTTTCGAGGAAAAAAGCCGACTGAGAGTGCCGACTTTGTGGCCTTCACGGAGAGAAATGAAGTTCCGTGTAAGAATCGGAAACCCAACGAGCCGCAGGCAATCGCATCACACCCATCTTGATTCCATGAGCTTCTCGTGGATCTCATATAAAACCTATAAGCTGCACTGTGTAAACATCTTTTTCTTTTTTTTTCCCATTGCGTAGACATGACACTATGTCAGGATCGGATTTTTTCTTTAATACTGGGATTGTGCAATCACAGGTGATTGATGTTTATCAGCAGCTGGATTTAATCCTTAAAAGAAAAAAAAAGAAAAAAAGGTATTAAACTATTTTTTTCACGGCTGCTCGGGAACGGAGCATCTTCAGTATGACGTTGACGTACGTTATATCCACACGGACACACAAAGGATGCATCCTCAAGGAGCTCACCGTCTTAATACAGTAAATAAGTCGGAAATAAGTCAGGTATATTACTAGCCACAGAGACAAATTCTATGCCAACTATCCAAAATGAACGCTTACGGAGGACGACTTAGGGACGTCCTAGACGAATCACTTTATTTTTAACCCCCCCCACCACCTCTTTTACTTTTCTTCTCCCGGGTGTGAGGAATATCTCTGGATGAATGTGGCGAGCCAGGGAAGGGAGTCGAACAATGGGTTACATCAAGCAGCTGAATTTATTCATTTTTTCAGTTTTGTTGCGCCATTTCAATCCCATGCAATAATATATGCATCACTAGTACAATTTTTCTTTCCTTGAGTGGAAACTAAAATGATGATGATTATTATTTATATTCTCTCATTTTGACATTTAAACCACTTGCATTGAACAGGAGTAAGAACAAAAAAACACAACAACAATTTGTACACCTTTAATACTAAAGCCTGGATGAAATGCAATTCGCAATATGTTTTAAAGGATATTTTTAAGTTTGGTGCAGCTGCATTTATAAATACACACACTTGTATTCCAGGTTAAAGCTTTCTTGGCGCAACCCAGACTATTTTCTGAGGTAAAACAACAACAACAAAATGAAAGTAAATTGTAGTTTACATACAATTTAGCTTTATAGATCGTCTCCCTATTTTCGTTTTCCTACCATAGGTTTTATTACCAGTCAGGCCGTGTGTAGCACTTTAATGAATCCTGACCACCAAGATTGTAGGCATTTTGTGTCCAAATTAACCCAAAAATATACATCTTTTAACCCCCCATTATAATCTTGGGCATTTTTTATCATCATACAATCGTGATTTTTTTTTTCCTCCCCATCTTTTAAAAGAGAAAAAAACGTTTGATCAGGAGACATTTTGTTTATCGCTTTTTGCCGATAAACAAATATCTAGACTACTAGACTTGAGAAGTCTAGTATAGCGTGCAGCAGGCCCTGCGCTGTAAGGCAATATCATTTCTTAGTTAAGGCTTTTGTTCCCGCCCTTGATCCCCTTTTCATTGATTTTCATTTCCACGTACAGAATTCGTAAAGAGGGTCGCTCCTTGTTAATCGCGGCACCGCTAGTGAATGCGGAACGACATCGTTACGCCGCATGACCGCTCCACCGGTTTCCATGTCACGTTTTTGTTTGTTTTTTTGTTTTTTTAAGTGTTTGTGCTGAATGCTTTTTAAAACTTTATTAACGTATTCCGAGTGTTTTTTTTTTCCTTTTCCTTTTGGTGTGTCTGATATAGCTTAAATCTATTTAAATAATGTGCCTTTAAAAAAATTCGCAAAAATTGAAACACTGAAAGAGTTTTGTTGTAGTTTTTGTCTATTATTTTCTAGAAGCAAAATAGATTCATATTTGCCTGTTTTTTTTTTTAACCATTTTTGACTGTGTGATGAAGGACAGGGGATTTTTGTGACTGTGTGTTGGTGTGTTTTTGGATTGCATCGTGTGTTAAATGGGGGTGTGCGAGTGTTAGTATATGCCATACATTTTGTCTCGATCTATTTTTTTTTGTATTAGTCCAAGTATGTTTTCTAATTAATACTTCATTGTAGATATTAATAAGAAGGGCAGTTACAGAATGAACCAAATTTTGCTTTCGCATTCCAACAATTCTACAGATGCTGGGTTTTGCTTTTGGGGTATTTTTGTACTCTCGGGTGATTTTTATTTTTATTTTTTTTTCTCTTCTTTTTCTCTCCCCTTTATTATACTAATACTAATTAATTACAGGTTTATTTAACTGAAGTTTGTTCGCTATGTTTTTATCACCTGTGCTGCTGCTGTGACAGTAAACCTGAATTACCCTGATTATGTCTATTCTTAAGGGAAAAAAAATGGTTTGCCTCTCCAGTCTGCATAAGTCCCACAAAGGTAATCGACTTCCCCCTAAACTCTCAAGTACCACTTGTAAATACAAATTGTAAATTAAGTTATTGCGCCAAACATGTATATAGGACATGCAGATGCATGAAGACATTCTTTTTTTTTTCTTATTATTATTCTTTCACCCACCAAAGAGAGAAATGCTGAAATCTCCCAGTGGTCACCAAACCACCTCTATCCACTCTGCAGTTAAGAAATATACACAACACACTGTTTCCATGTCTATTTAAACGTGTTGTTTTGTTTGTTTGTTTTTTGCTTTGAAGGTACAACATAAATAAATGGAAAAAAACATTATTGATTTGTCTTTGCATTTTTGTGCTATTGTCTTTTTTTAAAGCCATCAATGCCAGAAATATACAGTAGATATTGTCTAAGTACAGCAAGAAAATGTGGAGATATATATATATAATGATAAACCTGTGTAGCATTTTATTAAGTTCCTTTGCTATAATTTGCTCTTTATTGAGTAAATTTTTGCAGTGACAATGATAGTAAGTTTTTTATTTCATTAAAATGCGATTGGCTGCGATACAACTAATCCTGCCCATTTTTTTTTTTGTGATATGGCGAGAGGATGAGTTTTAGTCACATGATTATGGAAACACCGTCATTTCGTGACAGTTTCGTAAAAAAAGTCGCAAAAAGTGTTATACAAATCTATAATGGAAACTTACTTATTGTCCGTACATTTTCATGGTTTTTTTTAATTATTATTATTTTTTTTTAAATGTATGCGTCACAACAAATTCAAGTTGTTTGGAATACAAAACCAATTTGGAATATATATATATATATATATATATATATATATATATATATATATATATATATATATATATATATATATATATATATATAATATGTATATATCACATACATACACATACACACACACACACAGTGTTGGGGAGTAACTAGTTATGTACATGTAATTAGATTATATATGTGTATATATATACATATATATATATATATATATATATATATATATATATATATATATATATATATATATATATATTATATATATTATATATAATATAATAAAACAATAAATATAGGCAAAAAAGACACAAGAGAAATATAATACGTGCATACAATAACACGCACTAATTAAAGTCATTAGGGCATGATTTCATGCATATAATATTTCAATGTATATGCCATCAAATCGTGTATATTATATATATATATATATATATGTATACCATATAAAAATACACTCAAATATTATATGCATGAAATCATGCCCTAGTGACACTTTAATCAGTAGGTAGAGACGGCAAACCCTTTCAATCCCGCACCGACCTGCTAAAACACACAGGGAAGTAAAAGAAGACGGGAAATGAAAAAGAACGTATTATAAACATTGTGGGTTTTTTTTTTTTTTGACTATATTTATTTATTGTATACATGCGCATTGAGTTTGGTGTTTCTGTAGCCACTGAGGCAGGCTGCCTGAGTTCTCGCGATACTTCCCGAGAACAGCGTACGCTGCTCCATGTGCTCATGAAGTGTCCATGGGCAGGAGGAAGGCGTCCAGGAAACTGAACGTTGACTATTCGGTTCTCATAACATCAGTATTATGGTCGTTTTTAAGGGAGGAAAAGGGACGAACTTCTCGAGTTTATCGAGTCGTTCGAGAAAATGGTGAGATGCTGAAATTCTGCCCTTTTGTCGGAGGTTTGAGTCGTCAGCGTTGGAAGTCTGCGGTTCAAGCCGGAGGTGAGAGAAATGCACATGCGCTGCAGAAAGACAACACCCCCCCCCCATTTCCCATCTTCTTCTTTTGTGTGATTGAGCAGATCGGTGCGGGATCGAACGGTTTTGCGCTCTGTACCTGCGGAAGATGTCTGGGGAGGAGAACCAGAACCCGAGCCACATGCCCAAGCTGAAACGAGCTCCAGAAAACAGCGAGGTGGAAAACGCAGACGCGAAGAAGCTGAGATGCGACGAGGAGAAGAGATTCCCCAAGAGAAAAGTTGTCCTCCTCATGGCCTATTCGGGGAAAGGATACTATGGAATGCAGGCAAGTTTGGTGATGCTCCCCGTGTTGCCTGTGGCGCGTTAAGGCAGGTTCAAAATGGCGCACCCATGTCGCCGGGTGACGTCAGAAGAAGCCAACTGATTGAGATTTTATTTGTGACGTATACATGCACATTACGACATGCGGTGAAATGCATTTTAACGACCATCTAGCACGTGAACATGGAGGAAGGAGAAGAAGGAAATAGTGCATGACATTATAACTAAATGGAATAAAAGAAAGGTATCTCCATAGAAAATATAAACATGGTGTGAAAATGTGTATGTAACTGCATGCTTTTCGTCTGAACTCGAATACTTTTCGGGACACGGTGGTTTGCACGTTCGCCTCATATCTACAGGGTTGGGGGTTCGAGTATCGCCTCTGCCATATATATATATATATATATATATATATATATATATATATATATATATATGTATTTGTGCGTGCGTGTGTATGTGTGTGGAGTTTGCATGCAGGTTCTCCACATGCTGCAGGGGTTTTTTTCTCCAGGTTCCAAAGACATGCACGGTAGGTTGATTGGCACCTTGGAAAATTGTCCCTAGTGTGTGTGCACCCTGAGATGGGTTGGCATTCCATCCAGGGTGTATCCTGCCTTGATGCCCCAGGACGCCTGAGATATGCACAGGCACCCCGTGACCCGAGAGAAGATGGAAAAAAGTGGTATAAGATGAATGAATGAATACTTTTCTTCCCATTTCTGTCCACACTGAGCCAGAAAACGTCAACACAAAGGTAGCGTTTTGAAAACACTGTCTAAATTTAATCCGTTTGAAAATTTCACTTTCATGTCGCGGTGTGGACGGAAAAAAACGGAGGTATTTGATGTCGTTAACGCTTGTTTTTTTTAGTCATTTGCGTGGCACTTCACTAAATTTGAAGGGAAACCGGTGCAGATTGAAGCGTCTGACGATTTATGAGGGCACAATAAAAGGATATAACTGTTGGGGAAAACAATTGTGGATGGAGAGCATTTTTACAACAAAAATATATATATATTTTTAGTAGTACTGTGGAAATTAAGTAGAAACGGAATGCTCCGGAAATTAGGGATCGCCAAGAATAGATAGTTTGAGCAAATTTCACTCATCCGAACGCATTGAGGTAAAATACCCTAATAGCCGTTTACATTTATGCTATTTTGGAATACGCCCTTATCCAGAAAGACTTATAATTAGTGTGTAATACAAACCAGCACATGCGGGTTAAGGGCCTTGATCGAGGCCCCAAAAGTGGCAGCTCTGTGGGGCTTTAAATCAGAATTCCAACATTGTAGCCATTGAGCTACCGCTTCCCCTAATAACCCTATTCCAATTGGATTTGCTCTCGTCTTTCCTACTAAGGAACATCAACACGACTTTCTTAGCAATGATCGCTGCATTTCTCACTCTGCCTTGTTTGGGTGCTATATACAGTCTACTGGTATGCTGGTATGGTAGAATTATGTTCTCTCTCTCTCTCAAGTACAGATGCGTCTGCCTAATAATCGCAGCACAATTGGACGATGCATAATGGACCAAATCTTTCCAAAGAACGCTTCTATTTAAAACATTAACGTTGCTTTCTGTTCCCTTTAGCGGAATCCTGGAAATTCTCAGTTTAAAACTATTGAAGACGAGCTGGTCCGTGCGCTCATCAGCGCCGGGTGTATTCCTGAAAATCACGGCGACGATATGAAGAAGATGTCTTTCCAGAGATGCGCCAGGACTGACAAGGTGAGGGCGGGGAAAATTGTGTACCTGGTGGCATTTCTATCATCCTAATCATGGTTTATAAGTTATCATTTATGGAAGGAGACTCCTTAACATGAATGTGTCATTCTATATATTCCCATGATAATGTATATATATTGCTATATTACAGGGTGTCTCAGCAGCCGGCCAGGTCGTATCTCTGAAGCTGTGGCTGATCGAGGACATTTTGGAAAAGATCAACACTCACCTTCCACCGCAGATTAGGGTTTTAGGTGAGGTATATTTTAAAAAGGGGAAAAAAATTGTCTGCGTGCGCCGAGATCGTTTGACCGAATTAAAAAAAAATAAAAAATTCTCCGCCAGGTTTAAAAAGAGTCACCGGCGGCTTCAACTCCAAAAACAACTGCGATGCCAGGACCTACTCGTACATGCTCCCCACGGTCGCGTTCTCTCCAAGAGACACCGACCAACAGGACACGTCCTTCCGCCTGGACACAGAGACGCTTCAGAAAGTCAACAGGCTCTTTGCGCTCTACAAAGGCACGCACAATTTCCACAACTTCACCTCGCAGAAGGGCCCGCGGGACCCGAGCGCCAAGCGCTACATCACGCAGATGTCCTGCGGAGAGCCGTTCGTCAGGCAGGGGGCGGAGTTTGCGGTGATCACCGTACGAGGCCAGAGCTTCATGATGCACCAGATCCGGAAGATGATCGGATTGGTGATCGCCGTGGTGAAAGGGTACGCGCAAGAGGAGATCGTCGAAAGGAGCTGGGCCGAAGAGAAGGTCGACGTCCCCAAGGCTCCTGGGCTCGGCCTGGTGTTGGAGCGGGTGCACTTTGACCGGTACAACAAGCGCTTCGGGGGGGACGGGCTTCACGAGACGCTGGAGTGGGTGCAAGAAGAGGACTCGATAGCCGCCTTTAAGGAAGCGCACATTTACCCGAGTATAGTGGAGACGGAGTGTCAGGAGAAGTCCATGATTGGCTGGATGAATACGCTGCCTATTCACGACTTTACCGCCACGGCAACCGGCACGCAAGAACGCAAGGTGCGTGAAATGATAATGGATTTGATTAAATAAACACATGAATAGATGGATTGAGTGATTTGGTTGAACGGATACATGAATGAATGGATGGGTGACTTAATTGGAACAATTTGGTTGTAAAATTAGAATCTGATTATTAGTCAGACGGTAAATGCTTACTAATGTTCGGTAGTTCTTGTTGAAAGTCACTATTGTTTCTATAATAACAAATCATTGAATTGTTTTTCCATCTGCATAATTTATACAAATGAAAAACGGTTAAACCTTATTGAGCAACATAATGCAAATAATTGACATTTAACATTGCAATCATTTCATTATATCACTTTAAAACATATCGATGCTATCCCAACATAAAATGTTTGCTTTTTACGTCTTTTATTCAGTGTTATGAATTATGCATTAGTATAATTAGTACATTTTAGAAATGTGTGATGATAGTACCAACGCTTTTTCTAAAATGTGAATATTCTCTTTTTTCCAAGGATGAAGATGAAGATGGAAACGCTTCAGATTAAGACGAGAGATTTTTTTTTTTTTTTTTTTTTTTTTTTTTTTTTTTTTATAAACATTTTTCCATTTTCCAGTGTTTTCAATATTATCTTTTGGAATAAACCTTGACTTTTATTTGCAGATTTCGTTGCCATTATGTTTTATGCCGTCATATGTGTTATAAGTTGTATATATTAAATAATAAATTTGAAGTTTGACATTGGTGAACTCATTGCTATTTTTGGATGGATGGATACAGGGGATGGATAAATGGAAAGAAAGAAGTGTCTTAAAAAAATACCAGTCTGTGCAAACTTTCTAGTGCATGGCTCTCCTTTAAAGAAAGGACTTACAAATGTAGCAAAAATACAAAACTCAAATATATACATTAAACAATAATTCATTGCTTTATAAGGGGGCACGGTGGCTTAGTGGTTAGCACGTTCGCCTCACACCTCCAGGGTCCGGGTTCGATTCCCAGCTCGGCCATGTGATGTGTGTGTGGAGTTTGCATGTTCTCCCTGTGCCTCAGGGGGTTTTTCCCCGGGTTCTCCGGTTTCCTCCGGTCGAAAAACATGGAAAATTGTCCCGAGTGTGTGAGTGTGTGTGTGTGTCCTGCGATGGGTTGGCATTCCATCCAGGGTGTATCCTGCCTTAATAACCCAAAGACGCCTGAGATAGGCACAGACTCCCCGTGACCCGATGGAAGATCGGATAAAGCGGTAGAAGATGAATGAAGAATTCCTTTATAAATGAATTATAATAATAAACAGATTTAGTGATGAGTTTTGTTCTCACACGTCAACACTGAGGCGATGTCTGTATTCTCCGACCGCACGGGGGCGATATTTGCACCCTCAACCTCGGCGCTTTAGAGCAGGCAACATGGCGCCGTCCAAGAAGCCCAACGTGAGCAAGCGCGACACAGACAAGCGCCAGACTTCATATAAACAAAGTATAACAGCCAAAACAGAGCTCGTATTACAAAGCAGAAAGCACGCAAACAGTATATTCGACCTGCTCGAGTACCTACAGGTAAATATTGTCGTCTTTCTAGCTGGTGTATTCCATGAGCGCTTCTGTTGCTACTCCGTGTTATCCTCTATCTTTCAGTCTGAAAAAGAAAAAGAAGTCGTGTTTGCCATCAGCGCCTGTCAGAGATTATTCTGCGAGTTACTGGAGAAAGGCGAGCTGTATGTTGGTCCGCTTCCAAAAGAAGAGGAGATTCTCGAAGGTAACGTGTAGCTGTCTGTAATTTATTCCGCACAACAAGCACATATTGCTCAGAAAAGATGAAATGCAGCCATAACCTGTCCGCATATACTGTCCAATCAGAGATCGATTAATCGATTAATTAGTTTACACATCCAGCAGCCGTATCAACCCTGTAGCCCAAGTCTGGTTGCCCACTTCCATTGATTGCCAGCAGGGGGCGCTTACCCTGGGGTATTTGTGGGTCCTTAACACCCCAGTATAGTGATGGGGACGCTATACTGTCAAAAAGTGTCTTTCGGATTCGAAGTTAAACCGAGGCGCCCTGTGGTCGTTAAAAATCCCAGGATGTCTTTCGAAAAAGGTGTTGGACTCTTGTTCAAACCCTACCACCACCAAGCTGCCACTAGTGGGCCCTTAAGCAAGGCCCTTAACCCTCAATTGCTTACTTGTAAGTCGCTCTGGATAAGGGCGTCTGCCAAATGCTGCAAATGTAAATGTAAAGCATCCCGGCCAAAATTCGCCCTCTGACGATCGCTGCCTACTGACCATCCACTTTATCTGCTGATTGGCTTCATCACACTGTCTCCTCTCCACCACTATACGATTATGTGTGTGGTGGATGTTCTGGATGCTGCACACTGGTGGTGGATGAGGAGATTCCCCTTTCAAAATGTAAAGCGCTTTGATTGTCCAGAAAAGCGCTATATGAATATAATGAATTATTATTATTATTATTGCATCCTTCTGAAACCTGTAGTAAACCAATAGTTAATTGTCATATGTGTAGAAAACCATCTGCTACACTATACTGTAAAATTCTTACATGAATTCACCCTGGAGCATAGGACTTAAAGGAAATTAATAGAGTTTAGGAAACTACAGAGTTTGATTGGTACAGTGTTATTATTCATGTATGCAGAGGCATTCTGCATCTTGTATTGTTCTGTCGGTCGTATAAACAATCAGTCAAAACGACACAATTTCCTTTACACTCTCAGGTGCTCGGGATGCAGAAGAGAAATATCACATATTTATCAGGCACCGCTATAACAGTTGTATCGAGCTGCTCCTGGAGAACATCGGCCATGAATCTTACCAAGTTAAGGTGGGGATACTTTAAAAACGAAATAAACACATATACCTTTTGATGATGTTTATGTCTAAATACAAGTGGTACCCGCAATATGTGCTCATTTGATGAAAACATTGTGTTGGTTACGGCAGGAGAGTTCACTGTGCGCCGTTATGAAGTTTGCAGCAGCCGAGGGGAAGCATCCATTGCAGAAACAGGACTGGAGTCAGCATTTCAGTTTTCCCAAAGAGCTTATATCAGTGAGTGATCTTATCTATATCACGGTTATGAATGTACCATCATTTGGGCCATAAGTGATAAATAACCATCATCAAAATCAATTGAAATATATATATATATATATATATATATATATATATATATATATATATATATAGATATATATATATATATATATAAAATGCAACTAAAGGAGCCCGTGTAGATCTTTTCAGTCTTTTCGAACCAATTTGGGATGCACTGCCATCTACAGGCGAATATCGGGACAGCAGTGTATAAAATACAGACTTGAGCAAAATTGATATCGCACTGTTTGAAATACAATATATACCGATATTTTTTTTTTTCCCTCCAGTAATCACGGTTGAATTATTTTTTTTTTAACGGATTGGGCAGGAAATGTGTACTCAGTAGCTCCATCAGTAAGTTTTCTATGAAGTGTGTACGTCTTCCTGCCATTGCATTGAGGTGGTGTTTTTGCGTGCAGGGACTGGTGTGGGGTCTGCTCTCGGAGAAAGAAGACATGGCTATGCTGATCTCTAGGTTCCAGGAGTTCCTGGAAATGGACGATGTGCGCTACTACGCCATGAATTCGGCACGAGACAACATGCAGAGAGTGATGGAGCGAAACAAGCGGGTGTGTACGTGGAAGTGGAGGGAGAAACGAGCATAGATTTTGTACTTTCTTCATTCCTTTGCTGTTTTGTTTTGTTTTTTCCTCTTGCTCAGTTAGAACTGGTTTTAATACTCCACAGAAGTGTGAATGTGTTAACAAAGTATTGTTGTATATACAGACACACACACACATAATATATTCATTCATTCATTCATTCATTCATCTTCTACCGCTTTATCCGATCTTCCCTCGGGTCACGGGGAGCCTGTGCCTATCTCAGGCATCTATGGGCATTAAGGCAGGATACACCCTGGATGGAATGCCAACCCATCGCAGGGCACACACACACACATTCACACACACATTCATACACTAGGGACAATTTTCCAAGGTGCCAATCAACCTACCGTGCATGTTTTTGGACCGGGGGAAACCGGAGAACCCGGGGAAAAACCCCCTGAGGCACGGGGAGAACATGCAAACTCCACACACACATTCCCGAGACGGGAATCGAACCCGGATCCTGGCGGTGTGAGGCGAACGTGCTAACCACTAAGCCACCGTGCCTCATCATATAATATATATCATCACATAATATGTATTTTGGTGGGGGCATGGTGGCTAAGTGTTTAGAACGTTCGCCTCACACCTCCAGGATCCGGGTTCGATTCCCGTCTCGGCCACGTGTGTGTGGAGTTTGCATGTTCTCCCCGTGTCTCAGGGAGTTTTTCTCCGGGTTCTCCGGTTTCCCCCGGTCCAAAAACGTGCACGGTAGGTTGATTGGCACCTTGGAAAATTGTCCCTAGTGTATGAATGTGAGTACAGGGTGTATCCTGCCTAAATACCCATAGACGCCTGAGATAGACACAGACTCCCCGTGACCCGAGGGAAGATCGGATAAAGCGGTAGAAGATGAATGAATTTTGGTTCTTTCTGTTCTTTTTTTTTTTTTTGGTCTCTTCCTTTGCCTTTCTTGCTTTCTTTTTCTTTCTTGTAGTGGATAATGTGTAAACATGGATAAATAGAGAAGTAAACAAAGCCAGTCTCAAGCGTTTCAATACCATCTCATGAACCTTCTCTCATCTGGAGAGGGATTATGTGGGTTTTGTTGTTTGTTGTCGCTTCCACAGGCAGTTATTTATTTGTGTGACTTTGACAGGCCGAGATGTCCGTCTACCAAACCAACGTTTTCACGCTGCTCACGAATATCACCTTGCCGAGCCAGAATTCAGAAATCGTCAACTTCCTAGTCAAGCAAGAAGGTGCGTCCAACTTTTGTTTATTTATTTATTTATTTATTTATTCCACCAGTCCTTTATAAACACATTAACACGTCAATATATTTATAACGTTAACACAATTCCTTTTCACAGCTAACTATGAGGACTGGAAAGTGGCCAAATTAAAAGTGAGTCAAGTAAAAACAGTGCCTGAGAGTCGTGTGGTGTTTAAATGTAGAATAACGGAATGACTCATTGTACTTCCTCCACGCTGCAGGAACACAAGCGCGCATTTGAGCTGATGTGGCTGACCTTCCTGAAGTACAAGGTGACCGCGGACGTCCTCTTTAGGCCCCGAGGCTGAAATCGTGACCCCCGTATTCAGGGATGAATTTTTATTTATTTTTTCTTTCTCCCCTGTAGTTACCCATGAGCATGTATAAGAAGGTGCTGGTCATCCTGCATGACTCTATTCTGCCTCACATGAGCGACCCCACGCTGATGATCGACTTCCTGACTGCGGCGTATGACGTCGGTGAGTTCCGTCAGCTTCGTTACAGCATGACTCGGCATTGAGTTTCAGGGGATTATGACACGGTGGTTTTAATCCTAATGTGCTGCTGCCTTTTCTTTCCTTCATCTCTGTCTTATCTGCCTTTTCTTTTCTTCTTTCGTTCTTTTTGTTCTTTCTTTCATTTCCTTCTTTTCAGTCTTTCTCTTTCTTTCCTTCCCTTATTTATTTGTATCCACCCTTCCCTCCCGCCCTAAATGTACATGAATTAGTTTTCCATCTACATAAGTTTTCATTCTTTCTTTTCCTACTTTCTCTCCATCATTTCTTCCTTTCTCTTCTTTCTTTCCCTTCCTTCTTTCTGTCCTTCCCTCCCTCCCTACATGTACAGTAATTAGTTTTCCATCTACTTAAGTTTTCATTCTTTTTCTTTTGCTTTCTTTTGTTTCCTACTTTCTGTCTTCCTTTTCCTACTTTCTCTTCATCATCTCCTCCTTTCTCTTCTTTCCTTCTTTCTGTCCTTCCTTCCCTCCCTCCCTACATGTACAGTAGTGTTCCCTCAACAGAAGTTTTCTTTTTCTTTCTTCTTTTCTTACTTTCTGTCTTTCTTTTCCTACACTCTCTCCATTATTTATTCCTTTTTCTTCTTTCTTTCCTTCCCTCCTTCCCTCCCTCCCTTCATGTACAATAATTAGTTTTCCCTCTACAGATGTTTTCTTTCTTTCCCTTCCTTCCTTTCTTTCTTCCTTCCGTCCTTCCCTCCCTGCCTGCACTTACATTTAGTTTTTCACGCTACAGAAGTTTATTTCCTTTCCTTATTTTTTTTGTTTATTCCTCCTTTTCCCGCATCTTGAATTCTTCTTCCTTTCTTAGTTCTTTCCTTCCACCCATCATCTTTTTTTTTTTTAAGCCTCCTCCTTCCTTCTATTGTGCTCCTTTCCCATCCTTCCCACACTTTACCCCTTTTCCCTCCTATTTCTGTAGGTCTTTCTATTTTTTTCCTTCCTTGTTTTTTCCCCCCATTTCCTTGCATTCCTTGCTCCCTCGTTTTTCATTTTACTGTTCTGTATTTTCTCTTTTTTATTTTTGTTTTTCATCTACTCTTCGGTGTGTATGATGCATAAAGCCGTTAAGGGCTTCTGTCCCGTCGCGGTGTCCTTTTTATAAAACGTCTGTGCGTTTCGTATTGTTTTGTTTACGCCGTATCGTCCTACAGGGGGTGCCATCAGTTTACTGGCTCTGAATGGCCTTTTCGTCCTCATCCACGAACACAATCTGTAAGTACCAACCTCGCTACACAAACACGATTCGTCACCCGACCTCATCAAGAGATCTGTCGTTTGTGAAACAGAGAGTACCCTGATTTTTATAAGAAGCTCTACAACCTGCTGGACCCTTCTATATTCCACGTCAAGTACCGAGCGCGATTCTTCCACCTGGCCAACATCTTCCTGTCCTCCAGGTACATTTCTGCACGTCCGCTCCACCGTGTACGCGCTGAAGCACAGGCTCATGTGTGGTCCCCTTT
>JACRUU010000006.1:13565441-13662941 GCA_030449085.1 Kryptopterus vitreolus | reverse complement strand
ACTTATGTTTACACACTCAAGGACTTGGCAACAAGGGCTTCCAGTGCAGAAGAAAATACAGTCATAGGTGGGATATTAAGAGGTATGGTAGCTTAGTGGTTACCACGTTTGCCTCACACCGCCAGGGTCCGGGTTCGATTCTCATCTCAGCCATATGTGTGTATGTGGAGTTTGCATGTTCTCCCTGTGCCTCAGGGGGTTTTTCTCCAGGTTCTACGGTTTCTTCCCGGTCCAAAACATGCACGGTAGGTTGATTGGCACCTTGGAAAATTGTGTGTGTGTGTGTGTGTGTGTCCTGCGATGGGTTGGCATTCCATCCAGGGTGTATCCTGCCTTAATGCCCATAGACGCCTGAGATAGGCACAGACTCCCCGTGACCCGAGGGAAGATCGGATAAAGCGGTAGAAGATGAACGAATGAAAAGGTGGGATATAAGAAGACTGAAAATAAACAATAATGGACTGTATAATAGTAGGAATATGTACAGGTATGTCATTTACAAGTGGGTCTTTTGCAATTGTGACTTTTAGGTTCTGTGTATAAATAATGTCTGCTCGAACTGTGTGGATTCAGTTATGATTGTGTATTCCTGAGTATTTTAATTGTTCAGTATAGCCTGTTTTAGTACCCTGGCTGTTCTGTTGCAGATCCACTGAGTACATGTGACCGTGAATTGGACTAAATCTATCTGACCCTAATTGGGAGGAAACGGATACTGAGGCAAAAATATTCCCAAGGATTTATTGCTATATGATGCAGAAGTCATTAAATATACAAGTGTTTAATGGCTTAAATCCGTTCAGTCGATATTCTCACGAAATTTCACAGCTTTATTGCACATCAGGCTTAAACCTTGAAATGATAACATTTCGAAATCAACTGGGATTTTTTTATTTGTAAATAATTTAATCAGACACTTTTATTTTTTATTTTAATCTAAGCATAAATGCATCACCAATACATCATATATATATATTGCAGACAAAACATTTTGTCAACTGGGGTTGTTAGGCGGTGGTCGTTTGTAATCTTCAGCATTTTCTATTTTCTTTTTTAGTACCTGTAATTTAATTAAATTTTTTACAATTACGTTTTTTTCGCTGCAACTGTGACGGATTACTGTTACTTTTACTTAAATATATATATATATATATATATATATATATATATATATATATATATATATATTTATTTTTATTTATTTATTTTTTATTTTATTATTTATTATATTCATAGAATGACTTCAAATATGTAATCAACCCAGGGGTTCGAGTGCTATTTCTACTATACAGTATGCTTCTATGAATATATTTGAGGTCATACTTCAGTGTATTTCTTTACTTTCCACTCTTTTCATGACTTTACTAATTGCAGGGAACATTTCCTGTTGCACTCACACTTTTTGTGTGTCTGTGTGTGTGTCTGTATGTGTGTGTGCAGTTTTATGACACATCAGAGGGTCAAGTCCAAGCATTATCTTCGCTTAGAAGCTGGAAGGACTGATGAAGCAGGTCTATAGTGCACACGTTGTCTCTTCTGTATTGTGGGATGAAGAGGGATTTGGTTCAGATCCTGACAGTGCTTCTGACTGTCCAGTGTGGTAAGAGTAAGAGTTACTCCACGAAAACAAGAATTACTATTTATTTTACATATTTAAGCAAATATCGTGAACTGGATCATGTTGCTGATTAGGACATAGAGGAACTATGAAAAAAACCTATTGTAAGGTGTTGTAAGCTATGCTTATACTGTGCTCTTTTATACTATACTATATTGTGTAAGTAATGGTTCTGATACTGTTTGCATTGTATGTTTTATTATAAATGTATATGTATATGTATAAATATGTATGTTTTTAGTTTATCTTTTTTTTTTTTTTAAACGTATTGAGTTTAAATGAGTCTTAATATATAGCTGTAATAAAAATGTTGGTCTGATTTACGTCATCTTGCCTCTGTGTCCATGATATCTACCGTTTAATATCCAAGACCTTTGGCAAGAGTTTTGCCCTTTTTATGATTCCGAGTGCAACCTTTGAAGCAATCTTAATAGAGGGATTTTTCACTTCTAGGATGTTTTTCAATGGAAAAAAAAACAACTACAAATCATGGTGTATGTTTTGCTATTAAGGCTTTTATTCCAATAGTAAAGAAATATCTATGTTGCAAGCAATTTAAAATGTTAATCTTAATAGTCGTCTTCACACATGTTTCAGTATATGCCGTTTAAAATGATCTAAAATGCGCAAATGCTTTTGGAAACGGTTTTAAAACAAATATTTATAACTAATTTATATTATGTCCTGAACATATATATTTATATTCTGTAGTTTTTACCCTGGACAGCAAGTGCAAAGGGTCACGGTGTGATTTTGTATGCGACTGCACCGACTGCAGCGATGAGCAGGACTGTGGTGAGATTAACATGCATTTGATTCTCGACAGCCGTACTCAGGGTGTTTCATTAACCGGGCGTAATCCATTGTCCATTGGAACGCAACAGGTTATCGGGGGAGAGATTTCGTGTGTGATTTCGAGGACTCGGGGGCGTGTGGCTGGAAGGTTGTGGCAACTGAAGGTAATGAATACAGGTGGGAGAGACGTCAGAGGGGAGACCCGCTGCCCAACAGTGGACCCTCATCCGATTACACCATCGGCACGTCGGCAGGTGCGTACGTGCTCTTTGCGTAAATGCTTTTATAATTATGCCCAATTTTATGAGGGATTAGAGCAGGGGTGGGCAATTATATTTTCCAAAGGGCCACATGAGAAACCTGAGGTGTGTTCGTGGGCCGAACCAACAATAACATTGAACATTGTCCCAGATGACAACCGCTTTGACCTCCGCCCTTTCCTCTACAACACAAACTGGTCTTGACAATTCCGCTGCATCGACAGTGAGATTTCCTTAATGGGGGCTGGATATGCAGAATTCATATAATGTCTATATCAAATGACATTCTTCACAATAAGTTTTATAATTCGTATAATTCAATAGTTCTGTGTTAAACATGATATACTCGTGTATATATATATACTGTAGCCAAATATCACTCTTTCATAAGAGTTTGTCATCCAGGAAATAGGGAAATTGAACTTATGTTCAATATTAATTTTTTCCACTTGTAAAGAGCGGTAAATGATGTTCATTATGATACCAAAAGAATAAGGATATACTATTTAAGGAAAAGTGAAGGGGAGGAAAAAAATGAATAAATAAAATCGCTGTATTTTTCCTTAATTTTTCTCACTATTTGCGGTTATACTTTCTTCTGGTGCGACAAAGAAGCTGAAGCAGTTCAGCGGGCCGGATTAAAAGGACCAAGGGGCCGGATGTGGCCCCCGGGCCGTAGTTTGCCCACCCCTGGATTAGAGGGTGGAGAAAAGTTCTCACATTTTAAAATGGACCGAAATGTTTGTTTTTTTTGTTTTTTTTTTTTTGTTTGGCAAGAATTGAACTAAGAAAAAGGGGTTAGTGGTTTTAGCACGTTCGCCTCACACCTCCAGGGTCGGGGGTTCGATTCCCGCCTCCGCCATGTGTGTGTGTGTGTGGAGTTTGCATGTTCTCCCCGTGCCTCAGGGGGGTTTTCTCAGGGTTCTCCGGTTTCCCCCAGTCCAAAAACATGCACAGTTGGTTGATTGGCACCTTGGAAAAAATTATCCCTACTGTGTTGATGTGGGTGTGTTTGTGAATGTGTATGTGTGTGTGTTCGCCCTGAGATGGATTGGCATTCCATACAGGCATGTTTTGATAAGTGAATAGATAGATGGATTAACAGATGATTAAAGCATGAATTCGAATGGTGGCTCAAATAGTGATGAATTTACAGTTTTAATGGATAAATTCATGTAAAAATGCTTCATAGAGGGATGAAATGAATGGATAAATAGAGGATTTTTGATGGATGTATAAATGAATGGGTTAATTGATGGATAGGTAAAGGAATAAATACATTTATTAATGTATTAATCGATTGGTTAATAGGAAGTTTAATGAAGATATCGATGAGTTGATTCACAATTAGAGAAACTGATAAATGGATGAATGGATTGATGGATGATGGGGGAAACAATGGATGGATGGTCGAGGGGATCGTTTACTGATTAAACCTGATCTCCTGTGTGTTGTGTACAGGTTGGTTCATGGCTGTGACGGCAGTGAATGCAGAATCTCCTAGAACAGCCGTCCTGACATCTCCTACAATGAATCAGTCGTCCCCGACTTGTCGCCTTCATCTCCGTTATTTTATGTGGGAATATCTGGGTATGCGCATGCTCTCGCACAGAAAGGTTGATCATGATCGCAAACATTGGACGGCTGCAGTTTCATTTTGAAAAATATAACCTATTTTTTTTCAAGGGTGTGAAACTTAGAATGTTAACTTAAAGTGCCACCTAGTGGTGACAAATGGAAGCAATCAAAAAGCAATCAAATGTAACCGGTTACTTTTATAAAGCAATTGAAAAGTTACACTACATATTACATTTAGAATTTTATATTTAAAATGTTTTACTTTCATTAGAAAAATGCTTATTAACAATACTAACCTATTACTTGTATGCATAATGCTGGATTACATTACATTAGGTCACACCAAGCTGGAAAACAGCCCTCTTTGGGCAGAAGTTTGGACTCCTGAGGGACCGCCTTCTGTAGTCTGGAGGCCTGAGAGCACAAGTGTCCGTTCATGGAGGGAAGGCATTGTCTACTTAGGACGCAACCCCGGACCCTTTCAAATCCACATACACTCACGGCGCCAAGATGGGAGGAGAGGAGACGTAGCCCTCGATCAGCTAGAGTTCATTGATTGTGCACTTCCAGGTAGATTGTAAATGGCAACAGAAAAATTACTGGACAACTTCTCTTGATTGGTGGTATTAAATAATAGGAGCTGTGCTTGTCTTTATGATTAGTACCAGCAGGCACTGGGAGCTGTGGGGCGGGATTTTTCCAGTGCAAACAGGGAGGCTGTGTGGAAGAACGTGCCAGGTGTGATGGCACTGATGACTGTGGAGACAGAACGGATGAGGAGAATTGCCGTGAGTGTGTTTATCCCTGAGCCTTTATCATGATGCATAATGGTTATACTCCAGTACTCGATGGTAGCTATGGCTATGATGCCCCATATAAAAGCAGTATAAACCATGAAGGTAGCTCCGGTAGCCCTGGTATCGCCAAGCTGACACTCTTGAGCAAGGCCCTTAACCCTATGTGCTCCAGGGGGCGCTGTAACACGGCTGTAACACCAACTTCCAAACAAAGCAATGAAGAACATATAAAGGCTCTTCTATTTCCTGTGAATGCATTCATAACAGTTTGTAATGTTGTTTACATTGTAAAATGTATATAAAATGTATGCATTATACAATTTGAACAAGGTTTATTTAGTTACAGTACATTGCGGTTATGGTATTGGTCTTAAACTGTACTTAATCGCCATCTTTGCTTAGTGCCTTGTGTTCAGGTGTCGCCACAGTGAGAGTCATGTTTTTTTGTGTTACATTTCTGAATGCAGAATGAGATCTATATATTTTTTTAAATGTGTATTATAGTAAAAAAAAAAGAAAATGATTTGTGCAGACAACTTGAGTTATTCCAGAGCAACCTTCGCCAAAACATGTATATATGATGCATGTATATATTTGTGCACTTGTTTGAGAGTCTTGTTGAGAGAGTCCAGTGAAGAGTCTTTTATCGCATACAAAGGCATCATAAACAAAGATATATTTTGTTAAAAGATGGTTTTCATATAGTGTTAAATAGCCAGCCACACTAGTTCCTTAGATTCACCCTATATTCAATGTTCTGCTCGGCCGTACAGACGACTTTATGAGCTGTGACTTTGAAGAGGACCTTTGTGGGTGGGACTTAAGATCATTGTCATCACTGGTGTGGAACAGGACCAGTCTTATACATATCTCACATAACTCTGACCCCCTAAGAGGCCCTGGGAGAGACCATTCCTCCAATTCCGCTTCAGGTAACGGCAACCGTTATTTATAATTGCAGTCATTATGCATTTGTGATTTTTCAGGCTATACAGTACTGATAATATGGACATGTTTCTATTCACAGGTCATTTCCTGTACGTTACAAAACCGAACGTGCTTACGAACGATTGGGCGTCTTTTCAAAGTCCTCGTTTGAAAGCGACCAATAGCTCACATCCTTGCCGGGTATGTTTTTCCTTTTATGTACATTTTGCACTTCTAGACATGTTAGGTCCGTTTCCTTTCTATATTGGCTGTAGTCACATTCAGTAGGTGGTAGCTCAGTGGTTACAGCATTGGGCTCTGAACAGAAACAGCACAAGTTCGAGTCCCAGCTGAGTAGCCGCTAATGGGCCCCCAATTGCTCAGTCGACCTCAGCCAGAAGTGGCAGGAATGCTGGGAGCTCTGTATTGCTGTATAGTGTACTTGTTCTATATATTCCTATATATTCATATTCCTTGTATATAGTCCTGGTTTTACACATCCTATTACTTTATTAAGTACAGAATGTAATGAAGTCCCAATATTCCAAACACAGGTCATATTCTGGCACTGTGTGAGTGGGATATCACAATTTTATTTGACATTAATTCATAGTATTTTAATTATGTATTTAAGATAAGAATATTTTACTGATTTCGGTGTTCAGTAATAAATTGTTTTAATAAATTTATTTTTAAAATGTTCCTCACAGATGGTGATGTACACACACCAGTTTGGTGGTATATCAGGGGGTCTATCAGTGCTGGTGGCAGAGAAACAGATTTACCCAGTGTGGGAGCGTGGTGGCTCCCTGGGCGACCTGTGGGTGAAAGCAGAGATAGATTTTGTAGTCAACAGTACATTTCAGGTAAAAAAAAAACGTTTAATTTCATATTTCTCCATTTCGAAGCCACTCTTTCATTCCTTGTTCCTGTCTATTATCAGATATTGTTTGTTGCTGCCATCCGAGACCAAGCATATGGAGGCATTGCTGTTGATGATATAACCCTCTCCCCTGATTGCCATTTGTCCAATGGTGAGCAAGGATCAAATATTTTAACACGAAAGGAAATATCTCCAATACTGTTCCTGTTGGGAATTTGATCATTTGTTTTTTTATTTCTTTAACAGAGTCAGTAACACCCGGGAGTTTTCCCAAGCCCCCCAAAAAACCCTGTACAGAGGCCAGCAAGATTTGCGACTTTAACACGGACTGTCCAGAGGGAGATGATGAAGCAAAGTGTGGTGAGTGTTGTTTCATGTTTATGCATTTTGCAAATACAATTGATTACAATGATGAAAAGGACATGAACGCATATTAGAAGTGTCAGAATGTTTTATGGTGTCCACAGGAGATTTTTCATATAAGCAGGGTAGCAAGGGTTGGACAGACACCAGTGTCGGAAGCCAAGCCTGGAAGCTTATGGAAGATGCTTCGTCTGCGGGTGAGTCGTAATCAGTGTAGAAGAAATGAAAAGAGAAGGAAAACTATCCGAAATGCAGAATTATGCATATTCGTATATCATGCATGTATACAGTGGGGTCTGGGATTCAAGAGTCATATGTTCATACTCCATCTCACCTACAAGTGGATATGTCAAATGTGCATGTCAGGCGAACACAGGCCAAACGACGGAGCGTCATATTTCCCCATTCATTCCCTATGGGGCTGGAATGTTGCGGACTTCCCGAAATTCTGAATGGGTGTGGGATTTGGGAGGTATATGATCGTGATCCACTCCAGACCCCCTACGAGTGGATATGCCATATGTGCATGTCGGAGGCTCACAGGCCGAACTGTGAGGCATGAAATTTCAACCCCATTCATTTTCTATGGGAAAATGAATTTCTGGGTTTGGAATTCCGCAGCGGTGATTCCTTATGAAAGTAATAGCACACCTCACACGATCAGCACGATATGAGGTAAGATTCGTGAGGAACGGACAAAAACTGCGGGACGAGTTACGTGTGGAAAATTTGACCGAAGCACCACTAATCAGTGCTGGACATATAATATTAGGAATATTTTCTATTATTACATTCTTACTTACTAAAAAACAGTTGTGGACTCAAGAATAATGTTAGCAGGGATTTCAAAAGTTTGTGCATGCTTTAATTTAATTTAACATTTTTTTAAATGTATCTTTAATTTTACTCTTGGAGTGGCTTCTTAGGATGTGGGAGCTCTAGCAGTTCCTTGCTATAAGGAGGACTCACACAGTCTGGCATATCCATAGTTTTTAATTTGATTTTAAAGTCCACAAAACAACCATCAGTGATCTGAAAGTACATGGAAAAAGCCGGACACAAATCAATTCACTGTTAGAAGAAAAAAAAAACAACAAAACTCCTCTGGAATTCGGAAGGGGAAAAAAACAATTTACTCTGAGAAAAAAAAGCAAGAAGTGCATAAATAATGTATTTCTCACAAAGGAAACCTAACAACTTTAATGATCAAGCCTTGAACTGACAAAAACGCGGAGCTACACACAAGAGTAAACAAAGTGACCAAAAAGTGGTGAGAAAAACAAGGAAATAAATAAAAACAAATAAAAATGCACATAGAACCAAGGGTCGCTTTATGAGATTTATTTTAGACACTTGTTTGCTGTGTTCATTGGGTTTCTTGCTTTAGTCATTCATTTGCATTCATTCTATGGTATTCTGCGTTTCTTTACTATATCTAACGTCATGCTGTCATAATAATGGTCTTAAGAGATGATTTGTATAGGAAAATAAGGACTAGGAAAATCTCTGTAAAGCACAGAATGATGGCTGTATGATTGTATAATCTATTACAAAGACACTTATTGTTTCTTTTCAGATGTGTTCTTGTATGTGGGTGAAGCTGCCGGTCAGCAGCTGACAGAAGCTCAAACTCGCACCCCTTCGCTCGGCCCGTCCGGCCTTGCCTGCACTCTTAAGTTCTCCTACAGCCTCACAGGCAGCAACCCACACATAGGTACAAGGACACACAACACCTATACACTACACAACGATACACCCTTCAGTTTACATACAATCAACTAGTGCAACCATAATACATAAGACAAATCATTCATTTTTAACACACAAACACACACACACACACACACACACACACACACACACACACACACACACACACTCTCTCTCTCTCTCTAGGGGAAGTGTCTGTAATCGTACTGGACAGTGTCATGGGCACTCTTCCTCGGCTGTGGGAGTTTGGTGGGAGGACAGGTGTAAACATGACAGAATCATGGGTAAATGAAGAGGTCTATATTGGTGCCCGAGATCATCGCTTCCAGGTATGACCCTTTCTGATTTTAAGTAGCTTTAAAACCGGTACTTTTACACTTTTACCTGAGTAAATGTCTTTTTAAACCCCAGTATTTATACTTTTACCTCAGTAATGAATGTGAATACTTTTGACAACAGTGTTTGAACCTCTTTACTGGTATCGCACAGATGCACGGATATATGTTAGACTAGACACAGATTATATGTTCTCTCCTCTCTTTGTTAGCTTGAGTTCAGAGCACGTGCATTAAATCTTCACTCAGACGCAAGAATAGCAGTGAAGGATGTTCATTATGTCGACTGCAATCCACAGTATATTCCCTCTTCGATTGATGGTAAGTATAATCCATCTAAGAATAATGATTTAACTCAAAGTATGTATTACATTATGTTGTGAGCTGATCTGAAACTGTGGTGTTGGTCGATTGTTTCAGTCATATATATAAGTTATATATATATATATATATATATATATATATATATATATATATATATATATATATATATATATATATATATATATATATATATATATATATATATAAAGCATAAACAAAAAAAGTTGTTGCAAAACTCAACGATGGATATGGCAGAGAAGGGAAAAGGGTGCTACCCCCATTCATTAATCAGTTTTGTAGATTAATCGTCAATGATAATCGATTACTGGAACAGTCTGATCGTGTTTCAGGGTTCTAGAGAGGCTGAGCACGTCATTATACATTACAAGAGTGGCCTCTAGAGGCGAACCATTAGTACTACATGCTGGTTGTTTTGACCGGGGCTGTACCTCATTCATGCTAGTTCATAGTGCTAACGTACACAGAAAAAAAAATTGAAACGCATTACTAAATGTTAAAATTAACAAGTAAACTACTTCTAAATACTTGTAAAGCTTAACTTCAGTTCAGTGAAATCTAACTTTCAAGCGTTTCAACCATTTCACATCAATCATCTAGAAATGTCTTCACCAAGGATAGAGCATTGAAATGACAATTATTTGATGTAAATTCAGTACTGTTTTAGATGGAATGTTTCTTTTTTTGTACATTAATGTCAAAATGTAACTTTAAAATGATCCAAACAGTCATCCTTAAATTGGCCGTCTTTTATTCATCCAACAGGACTCTCGTGTAACTTTGAGACTGATTTCTGCGGATGGTACCAAGACCAAATGGACAACTTTGACTGGAGTGTTCAAAATGGCCTTGACCACACTATTGGAAAGGGTACAGAAAGTATTCGACTTGCTGTAGCCTATACGCAAGTGAAATCAAAACCTACACTACAGCACTTCTCTAACTCAAACCGCAGCTCCGGGCGCGACCCCTTAGAACCTGGTCCGATTAATATTTAGCGTTGACTTCGATATGCTAGCACGTTCTGAGAGAGGAGTGTTTAGACACCACACTGGGAGGTGGCGGGGCCAGTGGTGCACCAACATCATCAAATTATCCAGCATCCGACTCCCGTCGATGTGCCGAGCGTTTACACACGTCACATGATCCTGTGTCCGAGATTTTCGCAGATTTTTCACGTTTGCGGTAATGTGACGCCATGTTTTCGAGACCAATTCCACCTACGAGTGGATATGTCAAATGTGCATTTCGGCCGAACATGGGCTGAACAGCGGAGCGTCAAATTTCCCCATTCATTCTCTATGGGGCCGAAATGTTGAGTATTTCCTGAAATTCCGAACAGGTGTGGGGTTCGGGAGGTATATGATTGGGATCCACTCCAGACCCCCCACGAGTGGAAATGCCATATGTACATGTCGGACACTCACAGGCCGAACTGTGAGGCACGAAATTTTGGCCCCATTAATTTCTATGGGAAAAAATTCCCACTTTTTGGCCCCGGGTTCGGAATTCGTTATAAAAGTAATAGCACACCTCACACCATCGAGCTGCACGATATGAGGTATGAAAGCTAAAGAGAGATTATAATAATGATTTCTATTGATCTTTTACAAGCATCACTAATTAATGAGTAACGATAATTGTCAGTTCACGAAGAAAACTCATTTGCGTTTATTTGTAGACTCTTTATTACTATTTTTTAAACCCCTGCTTGTATATTTTAACACCCCTCAATCTAGGTAGAAGTCTGGCCGTGAATATGTGGAACACGACACTACGAGGTCTCTCTGGCCGTCTTCTTTCACTTCGCCAGAATTCACTAGATGAGCACTGTCTCTCATTCTTCTACAAACTCTACGGCCCCGAAACAGGTGACGAAGTGAAGAATGAAGAAGTCATGGTGCAAATGTGTAGAAGTCCTGTATTTTTCCAGGGTGATATTTGAATTTCACCATTTTAGGTGCTCTGAATGTTAAGTTGCTTTTCCAAGACGGTTCGGAGCAGCTCTTATGGACCCGCTTTGGGGCGCACGGAAATGTGTGGCAGGAAGGACACTGCAGAGTGCCTCAGCAAATTACTTCCTATCAGGTAAAAGTTGTAGAGCTATATATATATATATATATATATATATAATACAATCTGCAATGTTCATTGTATATAATGAAAATTTGGTATCTTCCTAAGCCATCTATTAGGCTAATAATAACCTTAATATTCTCTAAAATAATTAGGTATGTAAGTGGAAAATAAGTTTGTTTCTCTCCTCGTTCAGTTGGTGTTTGAGGCAGTGCGGT
Organism: Kryptopterus vitreolus; assembly: GCA_030449085.1. Classification (NCBI taxonomy): domain Eukaryota; kingdom Metazoa; phylum Chordata; class Actinopteri; order Siluriformes; family Siluridae; genus Kryptopterus; species Kryptopterus vitreolus. The sequence continues at coordinate 13,651,039 of JACRUU010000006.1, read as the reverse complement.
CAGGTTTCGACGGACAGGTGGCTATAGATGACGTGGCATACGTAAAAGGACTGTGCTCTCTGCCTACTATGTGCTCATTTGAAGGGCAGCGCTGTGGCTACACCAACAATAGAGATGGTCTCTGGGTCCACCAGACTTGGGATGCAACAAGGATCGGCCCTAAGACCGACCACAGTCTCGAGACAGAAATGGGTTAGAAAGAAGTTACAAAGTAAAACCAATGATTTTTTTTTTTAAAGTGTGAAACGAGTGATGTTTCATGCCACTTCAGGGCACTACATGCTGGCCCACAGTGGTGTGGATGTCCTTCCGCCGGGCAGTGCGACGACTCTGATCTCCCCTGTACGCCATGGTGTGACTCACAATGAGTGTGTTTATTTCTGGTACAACATGGGAGGACATAATCCAGGTTAGACCACATTCGTATTTTCTGATATGCAGATGTTCAGCCGATACTTCATATACTTTACTGGAGTAATAATTTTTTTTATTACTTTTTACTTATACTCCTTACATATTAAAAATAGCCTTCAATACTGGTACTGGTTCATTTTGAAAAAGCCTGAAGCCAAAGTAATTGGGAATATAGTGAATGTGATTGTGGTTGGATTATTGTGGTAAAGATTATTTATTAAAAGTGATTATTTTATGAAGCTACACTATGTAGTTTTGTAAAAAAAAAAAAAAACAACAACCTTTGATTAAATTAGCGATTGCGATCTGGGCTGCCTAAGATTATATCCTTAATGCCATTATATTCCCCCCTTACACTACTTTTATACTTTAAGTAGTTTTGAAACCAGTACTTTTACACTTTTACTTGAGTAAAAAGCTTGAGTAGATTTTTAAACCCTAGTACCTATACTTCTACCTTAGGAATGAATGGGAATACTTTTGACATCAGTGCTGATATGACTGAAAGAAATCAATATCTGATTGACTGCATATTAAACAGGTACTCTGAGTGTGTATGTAAATCCTGTTGATGGAGAAAGGATTCTGATTTTCTCCAGCCGTCTGAATCAACAACATGCCTGGAACCTGGGCATGGGCAGTGTTAGCTGGCATGGTGACTGGCAGGTAATATAATTATATATATAAATATGATAAGTCTAATATAATAGTATAATAGTAAAAAAGTAATGAATTATAGTACAAATAGAGATAAAGTGACAAAAGCCCTGCTTCACTTAAATTTTCCATAATAAATAATAACTGCTAAAGCAATTCAGGGTCATTTAGTAGCTGGGTCAATGAATAATATATTATAATTTATTATTATTAATAATAATAAATAAATGAATAAATAAATAATACAATATATGTTATTACTTGGTCATTTCTACTGTTAATTAAACTAAGCAGTTAAATTTTTTAACACTGAAAAAGTTTATTAACTCATAAGAAAGAAATAAAACTGACATTAGTGATGGCAGAGTTGTTGTTGTTTTTTTTATAGTTGCTGTAATGTAAACTATACTGTTTGTCCATCAGTTGCAGTTTGAGGTGAAGGGCGGGGGCGGAAAAGACACTTACATCGCTCTAGATGACATCAGCTTCTCGACTCACAGCTGTCCGAATGCAGGTTTGTTATATGAATGCTCAATAAACATATGCAAGGGTAACTTGTTTATTTATTTATTTTTCACTTTTTTATCTCGCTATTCGTCTTTCAGATAAAGTATGCGATCTGGAGCGAGGTCTGTGCGGATGGAGCAACACTCAGAGCCACCATCTGGATCATTTCGATTGGGAGCTGAGCAACCTGCTGTCTGAAACGCACTACCCCACCCCGCCATACGACCACACGTTGCGCAATGAGAGAGGTTGTTTTTTTTTCTTACGCATCATCTGAACTGTGAGGGTTTTTTTCTTTGTGTCATAAACGTCATCGTGAACATTTGTGTCTTAAATTATAGGTCACTTTCTGTTCCTTCCAAACACTCTGCGGGACTCTGCGACTCGTAACGCCTGGCTCCTGAGTCCCAGTCTTCCTCCCACCAAAGGCACCTGCTTGTATTTTTGGCTTTATCAGCCTGTCGCCTGTAAGCTGTTCCTTCATTCGAATTTCTGAGATGATTTTTACTAATAATGTAAAGCAGTAGTCGCTATATTACATGCATCATCATCATCATCATCATCATCTATGATTAGCTTGGATAGCATGATATGCTGTTCAATTCATCCATATTAAAGATTTACCTGATTGTTTTTGTCATCTGGAGCTGACAGCAAATTGGTGGTGTGGCGGCTTTCCCAAGGGGCCAAAACGGAGCTCTTGAGCATCACTTGGGCTGAAGAAACATGGTGGCGTTTCCACTTGAATATCACATCAGAGACGGATTACCAAGTGAGCTGTTATTGTCTGTGTCATGACCAGTGATGTAGTGACGCAAATGGTTGTGTAAAATGCCTGCCTGTTGTGTTACCATATGACACAATGTTCGTTTGTGTATTTATGGAACAGATTGTGCTTGAGGGATTTAAAGGCGCGAAGGGTGTTCTTGCTTTGGACGACTTCGGCTACACTGTGGGGCTCAACTGTGCCGGAGAGCAGACAGAGCAGACGTGTAAGGGCCCGGATTTATGTTCCGTAGATGGAAAATGTTTCAGGATAATAATCTTCAGAAAGACAAGTGAAGAAATTCAATGTCCTCGCCCCAATTCCGATGTACACTAGAATTCCGACCTTGTTTTCGGTGTCTAATCTCATGAGATATTCTTTCTCTGCATAATCTAAGCGATGTTAGTAACTGGCGTCAGAGAGCGAGTTCACCAACGAAGCAGTGTCCCCGGTGCATCTTTGCTCAAGGGCCCCAAGAGTGGCATCTGTGTCATATCTAACCACCTACCCAAATCTAATGAAAAACCCTTCCCAGAAGGGTGTAACATACAACATACAGAGGGGGATTAGTGTAGCTCAGTGGTTTTAGTAGCTGGACTATTGATCGCAAGGTCAGTGTTCAAGCCCTGGTATTGCCAAGTTCGGGTCCTTGAGCAAAGCCCTTAACCCTCTGTGTTCCAGGGGCGCCCTCTCATGGCCGACCCTGCGCTCTGACCAAGCTTCCAAAAACAAGCTGGGATATGCGAAGAAAGAATTTCACTGTGCTGTAATGTATTTGTGACATATAAAGGCTATTCTATTCTATTCTACGCATACAAACGTATTGATTCAGGTTTCAAACGAACAATTGGCCCTGTAGTGTTGTCATAATGCTCACACAAGTCTAAAAATGCACACCGACTGCAAATGTCTATTTTTTTTTCCATTTTCCTTTCAGCATCGACATCACCCAACAACTCAGGAGCAATAGCTGCGTCAGTCGTAGTAGCCATTCTGCTGATGATCACACTGGCTGTTATACTCTTCTTCTACCTGAAGACACGGGAGCGTAACAGACCTCGGAGTCTGGTGACACCGGAGTCACTTGGTGACGTGGCAAATTCAGGTTTTGAAAATGATCTGTACGAACCGGTACGTACTCGTTTATCTAATATTTATAAGACAGAAATCGTAGTTCATAGAACAGAGTATCAAAGCAAACCCAGTGTATGTTATACAGGAAATTAGATGGATGTATTAATATTAATAGCGATAAAATCTCTACGATTATATAAAACTTAATGTTTGAACCCTTAAATTAAGCACTAAAGAGACACTAATCTGGATATAATAATTTGTAATCACTGAATAATGTATTAATAAACCCCCAACAGGATCGTATTGTTGTACCTTCCATCTATGGCCAGGTAAGTTCATTTATTTTTTATAAGGTAAAGAATAGAGTGGTTGCAATTTTACAGTAGGATTACGTCTGTTTTGCAGGTGCACGAACGAGAAGTGGCATAAGATTAAAGCCCAACTTGCCAAAGGGACCTTGTACAAATCGTACAATTCTGTACTATGAGAACTGCTTGTATTGTTGTATAAACACAATATCATCAATGGCAAAGTATATAACACACTCTACTTGCTTCTGTTAGCATTGTCATTTGTTCTAATTTGTTTTTTTTTTCTGTATTATTTTTTGTCTCAGAACTCAAATGTATTATTCATCTCAGTAATACCTTTTCGATATTTTTTAAAATTAAATATCTGAATGATTTTGAAAAGACCATTCAGACATTTGACATTCAGATATTTCAGATATTCAGATGGCCATATATTCTACATTTTCTGGAGAAGAAAGTGGTTTCAACTTAAAAAAAAAGAAATGTTAATTTTTGTGTTGTCAGTTTCAAAACGAAAATTTTTTAAACAACTTGCAAGAGACCAGAAACTCGCCCCAATGTTTGGGCATTCCATTTTAATGATAAAATTAGAAATTAAAAAAAAAAAAAGATTATTTTTACACCTGCCCTAGTAACCCTCTCAATTAAGTTATGAAGCAGACTAAAATGACTAAATCGTACGGTGAAATATACAGTATTTATGTAAAATTGCATCCAGACCTTTTACTGTTTCTTTTACAGAAAGCCAAATTATATATATATATATATATATATATATATATATATATATATATATATATATATATATATATATATATATATATATCAGTTCATCTACCATTTCTTTCGTTTCTTTTTCTAGTGTATACAATATTTTCAGGAACAGAACATCACAATTTTTTTTGACTGATTAATAAACTGTGAATAAAAATGTTTATTTTTGGTATCTTTACTTCTTGCATTCTTGCAATGAGCCTGTTTTCTTTCATGTCTGGATCTGCAAACATATAAACATGAACCCGGCCTGGGTTATGCGGTCAGTCTGCGATGTTTGTGACTTTATATGTTTAATAACTTTGAAACAAATTACGCAAAAGTCAAAAAACAGCTTAAAACAACTATTTTTTTTTTCCAAACTTGAATATTAAAATTATGTATAAAATTCATCATGTATAAAGAAAGAAATAAAAATGGTTATCTTTCTTTTTATATAAAATATATCTTATAATAATATCAAAACATCTCTAAGTAACATAATATAAAAAAAAAGTATAAAAAAATGAGTCTGTTCTTATTGCTGAGATTTTTTATTGTTTAATGCTTGGAATAAATAGTTTAACACCCAATGTGCATATATGACACCGAAATGCCTAGAACTAATCTATAAAAAAATAAAGAATTTGCATAGGTCTGCCAGTATGCTGAACCCGACTCTTCTGTATGACGACACCCTTAGCAACAGTGTGATGTCTCCACGGCAACATCCTCTCGTTTCTGTGCTCCTCGCGCACTCTTTAGGAGCATCATATCCTACCATGAACCCAGCTTAGGAAAATCCACTACAGCAATGCAGGGAAGGTCCATGAGCATGCGAGCGTGTGTGTGCGCGCGCGCGCGTGTGTGTGTGTGTGTGTGTGTGTGTGTGTGTGTGTGTGTGTGTGCTCACGGTGGAATGTTCAGGTTGGAGAGATGAAGCAGATGAAGACAGCATGGCTGGGATAGGAGGAGAGTAAATGGCTGCATGCTCAAAAACAGCCGGCTTTCCCAGCACGCTCCCGTAAGCACGCATCATCCCGCCTTTCGATCTCCCTGCGGCTCTCTGACACCGTCATGGACCCCGCGGTGCTCATCTTCTTGCTGTACGTGATGATTGCGCACGACCTAGTGTGTGGACTGGTGCAATACCGGGCGCAGGCAGCCAAACAGCCGCACAAGAGAGCTTCTCTGACGTGGCGTTCCAGGTGAGATTTTTATTCTTTTATTTTTGTCTTTAATACGCGCAGACTTGTCGCTGAATATATCCAAATGCTAGGAGACAGCTGTGACTATATATACTGTTGGTATTAGCACATAAAAACTTCAATCCCAAGGGAAATGTCATAAGTTCTCAACCCTTTGCATATTTGTTGAATTAGTTGTACAAACTGGACATGTTGCGATGTTTTCCCTGCTCTCATACAACTGATTGAACTAATGTGTTAAATATTAGATGTATAGGGAGGGAGGTGGTATAGCCCAGTGTTTAAGGCGTTGGACTCTGGACCAGAAGATCACAGGTTCAAACCCCAGCACCAACACCAAGCTGCCACCAGTGGGCCCTTGAGCAAGGCCCTTAACCCTCAATTGCTCAGTTGTAAGTCACCCTGGATAAGGGCGTCTGCTAAATACTGTAAATGTAAATGTAATATGCAAATCATAAAATCCATTCCTGGCTGTTCTCCATCCCTGATTTAGAGTGATATACAGTAGATTAGAACTATAAAGGCATGAAACGAATATTATGGATTATATTCTATTTTGATAAAATAAAGATATAGAAAGCAATATAGAGAACTTTGAAGAACAGGACAGAAGGTACTCCAGGACTTGAGTTAGGAACCATTGCTCTGTATAATTGTAATAGATTTCTGCACATTGCTGAGAATGAGTTACATTCTCCGGACGTCTATCGAAGGAAACAATACACACCTGAAGGGTGCTCAAGCCCAGGTATAGTCAAGCGGATTGTACATTATCTGTACTTAAAATATAACTTAAAATGTGTATTTTATTTAAAATTAAGTAAAAATGAAATGAGATTTTAATTAAAATACACATATTAAGTTATATTTTAAGTATAGGTAATGCACCATCATCTTGGCAATATTTGGGATATATATATATATATATATATATATATATATATATATATATATATATATCTATATATATATATATATATCCGATATATATATATATGAAAATTTTAAAATAAAAACACACATAAGTTATATTTTATAAGATACCCAACTTGATGCTTGATATCATATATATATATGTATATATATATATTCATGTATATGCACTCACACGCCACGCACACGCACACACACACATATCTATATATATCTATATATATATATATATATATATATATATATATATATATATATATATATATATATATATATACTTTACGTTGTGCATCTTGATCCAAAACATTCATTCCTGTAAAAGTTTCTCTCCATCATTTAGCACGACTATTTACATTCGCCAAACATCTATCAAGCCCAGACTCATCCATCAAACAAGGAGATGTATGACTCAGTCTAAAACTGATGAGCTTTTCTACCACACTAGTCACTGCACTGTGTGATCATATTCTTGTGTCTGACTGTTTAGCCATGAAAAGTCTGTTGCTAAGCACCTGATGAACCATTCTTGTGCTGATGTTGCTCACGATGAGCTCCCATTAGAGAGTGATCCTCACATTATGATGTTTTTGCAAAACTCTGAAGACACATATATTGTGTCAGTAATATTCAAAACCATAAATATAGAATAAGTTAAACATGGAATCACTTCAGTCCTGTTTTGTGCTTTAGTAAAAGGTCTGTATAAAGGTTTTCATATTCTTCCTGGGTAAAGATAGGAATGGAGACTGGTTTCCTAACACATTTCCATTTCCCAAGCAGAGTGGTCCAGGAAATGGTTTTTATTTCAACTATGACGTGTTATTCCTCTAACCTTGGGTGTTTCTCTCTTTCATTTCAGCACTCGTATCTGCCACGGCCCATGGAGAGTCAGCAGCATGTCCGTGAGGTCAGACAGACTCAGATGGAAGAAGACTTGCCGTATAGTCAGAAAGGCATGAAAAGGGATGGCTATCGGCTCTGTAACGAACTCTCCGTCTTAACTCTGCGTTAAGAATATTTCATTGACACTATGCCACACACTGCTTTTTACCGGACAACGATTGTAATTATTTTTGTTCATTAACAGTGATGTTAAAATGTCGCTACCGTACATGTATTATGATTCATGTACATGTACATATATACATATTTGAAATATTTGACAAAAGACTGACGTGCGACTATATTTTCAAAAGGTTTTCTGCACAAGATACCTGATGTGTGTAGGTTTCTGTAACACAAATGTGGTCTGGTACGTGTAGATTGCTCTGGATGTCAATGTCTGTCATATGAGTAAATGTACATGTACCATGTGCAATGCTGCCACTATTACTATAAGATGAATAAACTAAATTCAATTCAATTCAATTTTATTTATAAAGCGCTTTTTACAATTTGTCATCGTATCAAAGCAGCTTTCATAATACTTATACGTGAAAAGTGAAAATCAGTTTGGCCCTAATTGTTTCTTGTTGAGCAAGCCGAAGCCACGGTGGTATGGAAAAACTCCGTGTGAACAGGAAGAAACCTTGAGAGGAACCAGACTCAACAGAGAACCCCATGCTCATTTGGGTTGTTAGTGTAGTGTGTGGTTGAGGATGTATATTGTGGAGTGTGGAATGTATTCATGAATTTGAAGCATCTTCAACCGGGGGCGGAGTCACCATGAGGTTCGGACAGGAACAAAGTGCAGTGGGGGTCTGGATCACTGACAGCTCAGCAGTGGGACATGTAACTCAACGGGGAGAGAGAGAGAGAGAGAGAGAGAGAGAGAGAGAGAGAGAGAGAGAGAGAGAGAGAAAGAAGGTAAGAAAAGAGTGGTTAGTCACGGTCATGGTTGCAGTATGGGAGCGTGTATATTTTAGTGTCGAGTGCAGACGTGGACTCCGGCAGGATTAACTATAACAGCGACACTAAAAGGAGAATCAGAGGGAAACACAGACATGAGAGCTTCCTGATGTGTAAACAAACAGTCACTCTCACCACCACAAACCTGAGGGATTAATGAGAGTGAGGCAGACAGCAACTAAACACGCCAGATCACTATAAAGAAGAAAGTCTAAAGAAAACATGCCAACAATATCAATAAAAATGAGTTACCTGATGCATTGGTTACTTAAGGCTTAAACCAAAGACCTAAGTACTATCATCACAAGGCATAAGGCAATTATTCTTATTATTAGTATCTTCAACTACAAGGTAACTGTGTATATTCAGATCGTACTGCACACTCATGTGCTTTATTAGACGTATAAACCAATCCTTGTTTAAGTCGACAAATGAGTGAAAAAAAATCCCTTGGAAAAAAAAAGAAAGACCTAACACCCACTCGAGTAAATGGTGATTTCTCACCTATAATTCGCAGCCGACTCATAAGTGACAAGTAGTAGAAAGTCACTTTCTGTCCAACCCACTCAGCATGTGTTTTTGTAAGTGCGACGTCAAAAAGAATATGTTTTTCGCCTCTGTCAATCAAACCAATGCTAAAACCACAGCAATGCCAATAACCACGATATAATATATTGGGCTTTAAAGAGGAGCACTTCGAAATGTAACTTTAGCCGGTGAACGAACAAACATTGCCATCTTTACCTGATGTCTTTGCGTAGGTGGTGACAATCACATTTGCTCTGCACCTCGTCATGTCCCAAGGCTGCTGCCTCAGCTTGAGTCTGTGTTCCGCCTGTAACAGCGCTGCAAAAGCACAACAGTAAAGCACGGCATCATCAGATCCACAGATCCACCACGATAATAGAGCTGAGTGATATAAATATGTGATATATGAGCTGGCAGAATAATCACATGATTATCACGAAGACTGAGCGAGGGATCTCTGATTTGACAATAGTCTTCAACCCGGTCAGCAGGCCAGTCGTGTAGCAATGACATAAAGCACCTAACAAAAGAGACAAACTAAATGAAGTGCCATTTGTTAGTGATCATTCGATAAAACTCTAATTGTGTCAATATATAGAATAAATATGTTCAAATAAATTGAATATGTTATCAAAAACAAAACAAAAAACACAAAAGAAAGTAAAAAAAAATGCAATTATACTCGTCTGTATGTGCCTGGCTAGCATATTTAACTCAATGTATTCAAATGTCATGTATTCAGTACAACTCAAATGGAAAAATACAAATGGATGGAAAGTGTCTTAACTCAATGCGTTCAACTCAAATGTATGCCCTATAACTCAAATAGCAAAATAACCCCATTTTGAACTCATTGACTAGTGCATTTGACTATTCAATACAACTAAATACAACTCACTATATTCAACTCATTATGTACAACTCGAATGGCAATATAAATGAATGTAAAGTGTATACAACTCAAATGTATTCAAACATTCATTTATTCATCTTCTATCGCTTTATCCGATCTTCCCTCGGGTCACTGGGAGCCTGTGCCTATCTCAGGTGTCTATGGGCATTAAGGTAGGATACACCCTGGATGGAATGCCAACCCATCGCAGGGCACACACACATACACAATCACTCACAATCACACACATTCACACACTAGGGACACTTTTCCAAGGTGCCAATCAACCTACCGACACACACATGGCCGAGAAGGGAATCGAACCCCCGACCCTGGAGGTGTGAGACGAACATGCTAACCACTAAGCCACAGTGCCCCCAATCAATCCATACAAATTAAATGACAATACAACCCAAGGGAAAAGTATATCCAACACAACCGCATTTAATAGAGTATATATATTGTGTATTCAATTCAACTCAAATGGCAATGCAATCCAATTCAAGTGTATTCAACAGAGATGCTTTAATTAAACTCTATATATTTAACTGAAGTGTATTCGCCGCAAGTAGACAATTGAAGTATAGCCATTAGAAGTTTCTTGAGTATAACTGAAGCGTACACTCGAAGTGTACTCAAATCAAGTGTACTCAAATCAAGTGTACTCAAATCAAGTGTACTCAGTAAAACATGACTAGCAAATGCACCTCAAAAGGCGTTGAGTGGCAATCCAGGTCTGCTCAGTACAACTTGCTAGCAAAAATGCTAGCTCAGCTAAAGTGTGTTTAACACAACTCATACAACTGTGTTTAATGAGACTTGACTCAACATTTAATAGCCTAAACACACGAATAAAAAAAACACAATTCGATTATACTCTTACATTTGCAGCGTTCTCTCAATAACTAATCACAATTCAGATATTATTATTATTAATAATAACTGTTAGTGAATGTACAATCCATTAGCTATGTAATGAACAAAATGCACATTTGCTCAGTAGCAGCTGGTCACAGTATGGTAACACACACACACACACACACACACACACACACACACACAGATTCCAATTTCCTGAGCACTGCTGCCTTCACCATAACTCAATTAGCATTTCCTACAGTATTTCAGCATTGTTTATTTGTGAAGTGAAGCGAGATTGGACTTAATGAACAGCTCCGTCCCTTTGCGGCCTCACTCGGGCGTCCTTGCCTCGCTCGGCAATAACACCGAGCGCTCACATCACACTTATCAGCTCCTGGAATAGCATGTAATTGTGTGTTGAATAAGGTGGATCAGCAAATTAGAGTCATTTGTATCTCAACTGACAGTCATGCATCAGTGATTTGTATCTCCCCAAAAGGTTTCATGGTGACTGGAGATCCCAGGAAGTGTTAAGTGTTAAGAGGTGTGGCCTTTTTCTTTCTTTTCTTTTCTTTCTTTTTTTTTTTACATCACGGATAATTTTTTTTTCTTTCTCTTTTTTTTTTTTATTTAAATAATATTAAATGCAGGATTCCGAATTGTAACTGGATCTCACTGGTAACAAGAGGTTGAATCAAAGAGAGAAAGAATATCCTCCTAACGTAAGTTTAACGTAATGTGTCGAAAAAGTTCTTCTTATTTATTTATTTGTTTTATTCGACATTTTTAAGTATATTGTTTGTATGATTTCTGTTGCCAATGATTGAAATGTACTCCGGTCTTGAACTAATATATCATCATTTGGTCATTTCTTCTCGAAATAATATATCAATTAAATGATAATAATAGCACTAATTTGGCTGCTTAACATTTTTTGATTGTGCTTTTCTTATTTTTAGTCTACCCCAACTCTCACGCGTCCTGCAATGTCCTTGTCTCTGAGCTCTCAGCTAAATAAGGCGCTACGCTCTCACTACATCAGCCTTCCTCAAGGAGGTCTCTGCGTGGTCACCTATGTTTGGATCGATGGCTCTGGGGAAGGCCTCCGGAGCAAAAGCCGAACCTTGCAATCCGAACCCAGCAGCATCGAGGGTATCACATGAACATAATTTGAAATTACATACAACAGTATGTGCTTTTATGTGTAAATTCATTCATACACTAAAAAATGTATTAGTAAAAATTCTCTATCGAATTATACACATATAGTTATTTAGAAGATTCAAGACTGTTGGGGATGTTTTTGTATTAAATAAAGAATCTATAACCAGTGCGCAGAAATTTGTTAAGGATATGGGAAGACATTTTGAGGTGCATTTGCCAGATATTCCAGAGTGGATCTTCGATGGCTCGAGCACAAATCAGGCTTTGGTTTCTATCAGCGACATGATCCTGGTCCCGGTGTGTATGTTCAGAGACCCTTTTACTCTGGACCCCAACAAACTGGTACTCTGTGAGGTCCTGAAGTCCGACCGGAAACCTGCAGGTAGGACCAAAAGTTGCCCTTTTTTGGTTAATGGCTGTTATTGGCATTGATTATTACAAAAAAAAATGATGTTTGATTCCTATTAATAATGTAGAAACTAATCTGCGGAATGTCTGTAAGAAGATCATGAATAAGGTGAAGGACTTTTACCCTTGGTATGGGATAGAGCAGGAGTATTCTCTCTTGGGTGTAGATGGACATCCTTATGCCTGGCCGTCACACGGTTTCCCCAAACCTCAGGGTGAGAAATTCGATATATAACAGATGGATGAATTCAATGTTTTATTCAGCTTATTCCTGTGTTTGTACCATTTATTCTGACATACAGTTTATGAATGCATGTGTCATAGGTAAAACCTGGTATAATGCAACGTTTCGATCTGGGCTTAATGTCGCAAATATCACTCATTCAATTCGTGTTCTTCCTTATCAGGCCCGTATTATTGTGGTGTGGGTGCGGATAGAGCCTATGGCAGAGACATTGTAGAAAGTCACTATAAAGCATGCATGTACGCAGGCATCAACATTTCTGGCTCTAATGCCGAGGTGAAACCTTCTCAGGTAATTTCCATTTATTTAATTGATTATGGGTGGTACTCAGTGTTCAGGATTTGATTGCAGATGCAGATTCCACAGTAAAGAATACACAAAGCCCTTTTAAAGCCCTTTTGTGCCTTAATGCTATGTATAAACTAATAGCTATAATTATAAACTATAATGTGGTGTATTTATGAAATCAATGAATGACGGCAGATAAAAACCAAATGGCATGAAACAAAAAAATGTTGAAAAGATGTTGGGTTGAAGGTTACCTCAAGAGTACTTCTTGTATTTATATAAAAAAAATGTCTTAAATTATCCACTGGCAGCAAACTAACATGTTGTCCTCTCTCTCTCTCTCTCTCTCTCTCTCTCTCTCTCTCTCTCTCTGCATGCCCAGTCAAGATATCAAGATCATGAAATCGGGCGCTTAATTAACAGCGGCACGTTTTATTATTATTATTAAGTTACAAGATGTTACCAGATGTTTAAATGTCACCATAAAATTCAAATTGATAATTACATTTTAAAAAACGAACGAACTCAAATAAAATTCCTTTTAATTAAATACTCATTCATTATTACCAAAAGCCACCGGGAGACGCATCAGACAGACGAATGAGATATATATATATCGGTATATTTATTTAGGGTTTATTCAATACTTATCATCTTATTTATGTGTTTACAAGTTTCTTAAAATCTGAGGCAAGACACTTTTGAACTAATAGCTGAAAAAATCCACTCAAGCATGTGTGACTGATTATGTCCATTTATTTATTTACTTATTTGACATAAATATCACTATTTACATCAACTTTCTGGACCGATGAAAACATTTTGACAAATGTAAATGAATTCGCTGAACCTTTTCTGTTTTTCCGCCCCAGTGGGAGTTCCAGGTAGGTCCATGTGAAGGCATTGCAGCAGGAGATCATCTGTGGATGGCACGATACCTATTGCACAGGGTGTGTGAAGACTTTGGTGTAATCGCCACTCTGGACCCCAAACCCATCCCAGGAAATTGGAACGGTGCCGGCTGCCACACTAACTTCAGCACCGAGGCCACTAGAGCAGAAGGAGGGCTTGAGTGGGTACACGATTAGATGCAGGATATATAACAAACGGATAAAAACAAACGGATATATCCTAATATATGACTTTCTCATTCTTTGCGCTGTGTTAGGCACATCGAGAAGCTGATAGAAAAATTACGTGCACGTCACATACAGCACATCCGAGTCTCAGATCCACATGGGGGCCAAGACAACCAGAGGAGACTCACCGGTTTAAATGAGACCTCCAATATTAATGAATTCTCGGCTGCAGTGGCTAATCGTGGTGCCAGTATCCGCATTCCCCTGCAGGTTGGCCAGGACAAGCGTGGATATTTGGAGGATCGCCGGCCTGCCGCCAACTGTGACCCATATGCCGTGACCGCTGCTATCGCTCGGACCTGCCTGATGGAGGAAGAGGAGGAGGGGGATATCTTACATGACCTGGATATTAGTGATGGGGAATAAAACACTCGTAATACTGGATAAATATTAGGCGAGATGTCTATTGTGTCTATTTTGTGCGATATGCCACTTGTTTAAACATATTTTTTTGTCTTTAGCTTAGGTAAATCATGTTATTCTGCTAAGATAACTAAATACAAAGGGATGTCAGGGCCAGCAAGGCCGAATTACATCGAAACATATTATTGTTCATGAACATATTCGATCATAGTCTGTTGCCTTCATTACATAGCTTTTCTATTAGGTTGTGCTACTTCTAGGAGTTGTCTGTTTACGTTGGAGTTTCTGTCCAGTCACATTTTAGCCACCACGTCATGTGTTGTCAACATAATCAATGGAATCTGCTGTGAACACTTAAATGACATAGCATAAATGACATGTTGCTTAAAACTACAATAACTGTACAAATATGTAAACAGTGATAAATTCCTTTTAGTCACAGATTTCAAGCGACATGGGAATGTTTATAGGGCAGAGTAGTAAATAGTTTTAAATATGACTAAAAATGATCAAAACAGCTTATTTTGAAGTTTATTCCAACTACGAGCCAAGTTTAAAGCTACCTAAAGATGAGTGCATATTATTCAATCAATTCATTTCATACCAAATGTCACTAGGGGGCAGCACATGCAAGAGCTCAATTTTTGGGGCCTTTGCGTCATGTCAGTGTGGAATCTCTGTTTATACGCTGAAAATAAGTTATTGGAAATGTTGTTTAGGATTTTTAACGTTGTATTTGTTATTATTGAGAAGAAATAAACTACAGCCGTGTCGATCGTGTGTGTTTGTTATATCGCGTGTCTGTAATATTGAATAAATGCAATATAATTTCAAGACCAAATGATGACCTAATGTTTAGGTTTTACGTGTCTAGTCGTTGGACAAGAAAGCAAGGAATGACTTCGGTAAATAACATATTATTCCACTGATTTGAAATAATGAAGTTCGGATCGGCTCTGAAGAATTATTGACGTGTATATCTTATTGAAAAAATAACTTAAAACTTTGCCTACCACTAAGACAAAACTGAATGAAGTAAACAAAGAGAGAACTCACTATAAGCTTAATAGCTTAAAACTTTTGTCTACCATTAAGATAAAACTGAACGAAGTAAACAAAGAAATAACTGATAAGTGAGTGCCAATGCTTTAGACACTTAAGTCACATTTTTGCCTGATCAGGACCTCGTGCTTGGGAATGTAGATTTAGGGAAATTATTTTGTTGTTGTTGGGGGAAGCAGAAAAACTCTAGAAACCATATGCAGGATGCACATATACAGTATGCACTTATACGTGCAATTATTTTTCTTTTCACTTTACTAATATACATTAATAATTACAAATAATAATAATTATAATTATAATAAAAAGAAAGGTATTTTGAGAATGCTGCATGGGTTAGTGAGGCCTCCGGTGACAACACAGCACTGCACTGCACTGCCTGTAGTCGGGAATGACGTCACAACTCGGGGTGGAGAGTGACGGAGAGAGAGAGCATGCGAAAGAAGAGAGGAAAAGAGAGATAGAAGAGCGTGTACGTGAAAAAGAGAGAGTACGTGTGAACGAGAGAGAGAGAGAGAGAGAGAGAGAGAGAGAGAGAGGAGAGTGTATGTGAAAGAGAAGGAGAAGAGTGACAGACAGATAGATAGAGAGAGAGGTGGGAACGCTGCAGGTGCGACGTCACACCGCGCCGTCAAAAGCCGCACTTCGGATTAAACGCTTCGGATCCGCGACCCAGACCATGGGCAAGCTGCAGGAATTCGACATCTCTTTCAGCCACAACAAAGTGGTCTACAGCCCGGGAGAGACCATCTCGGGGACGCTGAGGATCACCACCGCCAACTCGTTGCAGTACAAGGGTGAGCGGATCGCGTCTCTACTCGGGTTTGATACTACTCGATTCCCCCCCGCGGTGATCGGGAGATACCTCGCAGGGTAGAGTGCTTTCAAAACTGGATTTTTTTGGAGGGTGGAATACGCGTTTTGCCAATCCCAATATTGCAGGATGTCCCCACCTTTGCGTGTCCATCTGCTCCAAATGCACCTGATCCACTACTTTCCCCATTTCAGTTGTGTTGTATAGGGGGGAAACATGCTTGGGCTTGTCTCGGACCTGGATTTTTAGTCCTGCTTGTTTCCTCTTTCTGTTTCAGATCTTTCTAAGTCCAAAAAATAATTAAGTGTCCTTAAAGAATAAAGAATGCATTCCCACCAGGAGCATGCAAGTACAGGAAAACAATCAATAGGAATACAAGCATAGATAGATTTAGTGTTACTGTTTAAAAAGTTGCTATTTTTCAAGTCATGTTATTTACAGCCTTGTATCTGTTTATTCCCTTTCACAGAACATAGAAGAATAAATTCTTTTCAAAGCACTGACTTGAAAAATGATTCTTTGAATCATTTGTTTCCTTTGATTCCTTTGTTTGTTTGTTTGTTTGTTTTTTATCCATTTACAGTTATTAGCATGTTAACTTCCTGTTTTGGCTGTTCTAGCTACCATCCACAGGGATTCGGAAAATTAGTTCAGGTCAATTCATTTTTGTTTGTATAGCGAATTTAGCAATGGACATTGTCCCAGAGCAGCTTTTAATTCAGTTAGAACGGTTTAATGCAGCAAGAATTAAGCAAGATTTTTGTAATCAAATGAACATCTCTCTCTCTTTTTAAATGTTATTTTTCTCTATTTGGAACTGAGTAGGTGAGACGAAAGAGAGAAATAAGATTCATGAACTGCTCCGTACTAAAAACATTCTAGAAATCTGTGACACTTGCACTGGAGACTCCTTTGATATGTGTAAAAATGATGTCTCGTTACAGAGCGCTTTGGCCTAAATGCGATTCAGCGTCTTTGTTAAAAACAAGAAAAGAAAAAAAAGATGCTTCTGTATACCTGTTTATATATATATATATAGTATATATATATATATATATATATATATATATATATATATATATATATATATATATATATATAGCTATTGGTGTCATGTTAAGGATGATTTATTATGTTAGATGATATTGCTCAATAGCGTTTTAAGACTGGTTGTTGGTTACGGTCCCAGGTAGTTCTTGTCTTGTCTAGTTTGATGATTTCCCAGTTCGAGCTCATCAAAACATGGTTCCTGGTTTTTCCCCGAGTTGGTTCTGGTATGTCGGAACTGGCACATCAGCAAGTTGTGCATCACTGTGACACCTCAGGACAGGAATTTCTAACCCCTCTCTTCTAACGCAAGTCAAGTGTTCCAACTTGGAGCTGCCTTTCTCATCAAAAGTTAAAGCATGTTTGAACATGAGGAAGTGTACAATAGCTATGAAAGATGGCTTCTTGTAAATGAGCAACTAAGCACACCTAGTCTGTGTAGTGATCTATGAGAATGGGGACACAAATAATACCAAAGAGCATCTATTAAATTAGGCAGAAGACAACTTTTGTGTGTGTGTGTGTGTGTGGTGTGTGTGTGTGTGTGTGTGTGTGTGTGTGTGTGTGTGTGTGTGTGTGTGTGTGTGTGTGTATGTATGTGTGTGTGTATGTATATATATATATATATATATATAATATGGGGCATGGTGGCTTAGTGGTTAGCACGTTTGCCTCACACCCACAGGGCCATGTGTGTGTGGAGTTTGCATGTTTTCTCCCCGTGCACCATCAGGGGGTTTTTCTCCGGGGTTCTCCGGTTTCCCCCGGTCCAAAAACATGCACGGTAAGGTTGATTGGCACCTTGGAAATTGTCCCTTCCTCCTAGTGTGTGAATGTGTGTGTGAATGTGAGTGTGTTTGTGTGTGTGCCCTGCGATGGGTTGGCATTCCATCCAGGGGGTATCCTGCCTTAATGTCCCATAGACGCCTGAGATAGACACAGGCTCCCCGTGACCCGAGGGAAGATCGGATATAGCGGTAGAAAATGAATGAATGAATGAATGATATGATGATATATATATATATATATATATATATATATATATATATATATATATATATATATATAATGTGTTTCAATATTACTATGTGCTATGTACTATACCAGTGCTATGTGTATTTGTAGTTTTTTTTTGCTAACTCGCATTACTTGATCAAAAAGTGCTGGATTTTTACCTGGATGGGAGACATTCATGTAAATGATTTCAACTGGAACAGTTTCTCGGAGTGATTTAATCCTCTATTTAAGAGCTCTATGTGTAAAGTCGCATCTAAACGCTCTGTAAATTGTATCTACGTAAACTAGCCCCTCCTAAGCCTTGTTTATTTTGTCGTTTCTGTTTACATCAACCTATCCCTGTGAACTTCATATTATTAGTGTTTGTTTGCTTTTTAGCTGTTAGCTTTTCTTTCAGTGTGAAGTATTTGTTTTTAAAGCTGTTTGTTTTGAGCGAGCAGTGTTAGCATTGTTCACTTCGGTATGCTAGCAGTTGTTGTGGTTGTTGTTGAGGTTTCAGTGTAAATCATAGTGGTTTAATTTGGGTAAATCTTATTAGCTTGTTAGAAATGTGTCTACTGTACGATTGTTTACCAGGAATTCACTGTTTCTCATATTTTTTTTTATTATTATTTAGGGATAATTATAATTATGTCTGAAGACACTATTGAGATTAAAGGGAGAAAAAAACACCTGCAGGACCACAGAGCAACCTTAATGTCTTCTTTCGATTTGGATTTCGCTATGGTTCAGTGATTAATTAAACCTGTTTCAGCAAGTGCTAAACCCCTTGACGAGGCCTGCTTCTACAAAAACTCTCTCTTCTCTCTCATTCTCATTTGTTTGTTTACTCTCGGTATAGTATATAGTATATAGTGTATATATACTATATAGTATTTTATATGGCAAGCTTTTATATGGTAAGCAATTTTGGCACAAATTTAAAAAAATGTATATTGTATAGGGGAAATGAGAATTAAGTCATGCGTGATATATAAACTCAAGCCATATAACCGAAAAACAAGAAGAAACAAAAAAAAATGACATCATCAGGAAGGGTGGAGCAGCAGAATCTTCAACTGCAAATAGTACATTTGGTGTGCTTTGTGGAAATATAATTAGCGTGCAGTTCAGAGACATAGCATTAGATTACAATGCTGATTATTGATTTAGGGGAACTGGTGAATTCCACCATTTCCCGCTGAAGGAAATGTCTAACAAAAGTTCATCTTAATAGTTTGATCCTTTTTTTTTCTATTTTTAGGGATAAACTTCTGACATTTCAGTGCGATTTGTTTGCATGAGTGCACCCTCTGCCTAAACCAACCCTTTGTTTTAGCTGTGAAAATGGGGAAATGAATACCAGCATTGCTATTGTTTATATGTCGGTGGTCAGTAGAGCACGAATAAGCATTAATTCTTGAATTCAGTTCAAAAGTATTGCATTTCTTTATGATGGGATGCTTGTGTGGGTGTGATTGTGTGTTTGTGGTCTCCTCGTTATTTTCCTCCTTTTAAATAACCTTATCATTGCTGTATGGTTTGACTCGAAGGTCTGCTTGCTCACCTTTTGCTCAGCACTATATTTATTTACCTTTGATGTAAATCCGAGCTTCGCCCTGATCTGAATATTCCATGTCCACTCCCGTTTTTGAACAAAAAAAAAACAAACCTGCACACGAAACTATCCTGAGCAGCTATGTTGTCGTTGATAATTCTCCTATAAGAGGAGATTTCTGTACGATAGTATTTATTTTACATTGTTCATTTCGCAGTTTCCCAGCACATGGATTTTCAGAGCAAAATAATGCAGGACATAATGAGAGAGAATTAGAGAGGTTAGTGAGGGAGCAACTGTTTATAACTTCTATGGCGTGAGCAATAACAGGAACTGAGTCATTTCACGGACGTTGCGCGACATATACACAAACGTAGCTGGTAATCAAACGTGCTGTTCACGTGCTGAAAATGGATCAGGGTTTTCGATACAGTAGCTATGTTGGATTATTACTAGCATAATATATATTTAGCTGACAGTGTAAGAGGTGGCAAGTGGTTTTTACCTTGAGATTTTCAAGATGCGGGATTCAACCTTTCAGTGCTTATACTGGTGTGGAATATGACAAGTCAGCAGAATTGGAGACTTAGAAACGTTTACTTTGCGTTCGCAGTGCCGCTCATTGCTTGTCAGTATACAGCATATATTATTTGCATAGCCTCTTTAAGAATGGATTTTTTTCCCACAGTAGCATTACACAAATAAATAGATCACAAATTAATTTACCAGTCTCTTATAAGTTTATCCTTAATAAGCAGCCAGTGGTGACAGTGACCAGAAAAAAGAGATGGTATGAGGAAGAAATCTTGAGAGGAACCAAACTCTAAAGGGAACCATGCTCATCAGGGTGACACTAAATGTCTATTCATTATAGTTGAGGTTATCTACTGTTCATTGCTTGAAAGTGAAACCTGTTCATGGCCTGCTCATTATTGAAACCTGTTCTATAATCAAAATCCAGTAACCTGGATTTTTCTTTTATTTTTTAGGTCTGGAGAGAAGAAAGGGACTGTCTAGTTATACATGTATAAATAGACAGAGAGAGTGTGTAGAGGGGGGGGGGGGGCATTAGGGAACATTTAGAGAGAAAGAGAAACATTAGGTTTATATTTCAGAAACATATTGGGAATCCGTACATGTCCATACATGATGGTGTTTGTCTCAACAACAGTCAGTTATAACTGAGGTATGTTTGATCCATACAGTACAATACACACATATATTATTATCCGTTAATTCCAGATGATGCTTAATGTTAAACGATATTACAATTTCACGTTGACAGCAAGCTGCCGTAAATAGACGAGTGTGTGTGAGTGTGTGTGATTATCGGCACACATGCTGCTGTCGAAAAGGAAGTCTCGCATGATAGGAAACGATTATTTAATTTGAATCCAAACGAATAATTTATAAATAGTTGTGGAGTTTTGCTGCTATTTTTATAGGACCGTGTCTCGTTAACTTAATGAGGACTTCTGCCTCGTTAGATCCATATTTCGGTCAAATGTATTGTTTTTTTTCTCGTTAAACTTTAAGCATTACACTTTAAACTTTAAGCATTCGCAAGCATTACACTTGCGAAACACGAAATACAACATGACAGCTGACGAAGAGCTAATTTCCAAAAGAGGCGTGGTTTCATCAGTCGCACGGAAACGCTCCGGCTTTGCAGTTTCAGACGTTGAATAATCCACAGTAAAAAAAGTAACATTTGTGTAACGTTTGTGGCATTTAAATGAAGCAGAACGACTAATATATTCCAAACAGAACCACGTTGTTGAATGGGGAGGCGTATGTGGCCCTACGGGATAAACATGACAGTGGCAAACCCCAATGCAAAAAAATCGATTCCATTTCGAAACTTTAAGTTTACAAAAGTTACTTTTGTAGTTACTTTATTTATGTTTACACACTATCACAGTCAAAATAGTCCCCTCCCACAGCGATACAGCGCCCCCTATTGTTTCCCGACGCTTCTGGAAGGTGTCCTGTTAGTGTAAATGCTAAGCGCTAACGCGTGCGATTCCTGCTGAAGCTCAGCAATTGATTCAAAGCGGCGAAATTTGAGTTCAGTCTTCATCTTCGGGAAGAAGTCGAAGATCACAGGTACCAAATCTGGGAAATAGAAGAAGTGACATCATGATGTTTCTGGTGAGAAACTCTCGGTCAAATGTGGTCAAAATGGCACCAATTACACAGCTCCCAATGATGATGCCACTGACTTATGAAGATCGGTGCTCCCTGAAACTCTGTGTGCAGCTTTGTGCTGCCATCTGTTGGTGCATTATAAAGCTAGTCTCCCAGCTATTGGATAATATACGGGACTCTTCTTTAAATCTCTTCTTTGAAACCCTAGTCAGAAGAATGCACAGTAAGTAGATTAGAGGCTGACCGACAGCATATTTCCTCTTTCAGACTTTTCGAGAACTCTGTCTGTGATGCTCTAAAATATATATATATATATATATATATGCTGTCTCTGAATTTGAATATATTGTATTGAATTTTAATATCCTAAAACGGTATATCGATAACCTAGTCCAGTTAGTAATAATAAAGCCGGTATTCCGACTAATTATTTCCACCCCTACATTACCATGAAGCCTTTTAGCCTTTTAAAAAAAATAAAAAAACAACCCTGAAAAACACGTTCCTGCCTGGAATAGCAAGCATGTCATTTTTTTCTCTTTCAGACGCACGTCAGTGAGTGGTAAATTACCTTTTTAGCAGCGTGTCATCTGAAGACGAGTGTGCACAAAGGCAGCTTCCGGGTCAGAGAGACAATAAATAAGAGCGAGGGGATGGGAATTTTCCAGTGAGAGAGGGGAAAAAAAACCTTTTCTCTGACGTTGCACCTCTTTTCATGTAACAACTTTCATATTCATGCTGAAACTGACAAGCCCAGAATGACCTTATATATATTATATATATATATATATATATAAAACGAGGTACATTTAGCACTTCTCAGTTACACATCCTGACTGTCTGAAAGGCAACAGCTGCGGAGAGAGTTGCTCAAGAGGAAGTGTGTGTGTGTGTGTGTGTGTGTGTGTGTGTGTGTGTGTGTGTTTGTGTGTGTATACTTGTTTGTTTGCTTTAAAATGCTTAGCAAGAGAACGGTCGCACATTTTCTCCTGATATGCATTTACAGCATGTGGCAGACTTACTGTACAACTGAGCAATTGAGGGTTAAGGGCCTTGCTCAAGGACCCACTAGTGGCAGCTTGGTGGAGCCAGGATTTGAATCTGCGGTCCTCCGGTGCAGAGGCCAATGCCTTAACCACTGAGCACTTATTTTGATTCACTGTCTGTTGAAGCACTTCATGGTTACGCAACAATGTTCCCGTTCCCGCGCGTCTCGTGACCCAGAACGAAGCGGATTATTTCCCTATAACGGCACATCCCGGTGTTTTCTCTGTCTTAACAATTGTACCAACAATTGCGACACTGTATATAGTGCTGAAGAATGTCTCAGACCATAATCTTGAAATTTCAATCCTGTTCAACTGCCAATTTCTGTGAAGTTTACACATTGGCATCATATCAACGCAACCAGTCGCCCTTTGCCCTTTCTAAAGAATCTTTCTGTACTCATGAAATATAAGTGTATTGGGTTTAGACCAGTTACTTGACAGACAGGGTGGTCATGGCGAGAGATGTTATGCAGGGCGTCATCGACATTTATAAATTATCGCTAAATTATTTTAAAAAATGTTGTGCATCCCAGATTGCTTGGAAGCTGCAGTCAGAACACAGGGTCAGAGCATTGCTCAAGGACTTACTGGGGCTATAAAGTGGCAATAATGCTATATGGGTAGCAACTTAGTGATACCGGGGCTCGAACCCCCGACCTTTCAATCAGTATCCCAACACCACTGATCTACAGACTCCTCCCAGATTAGATGGCTTACATAAAATTTCCGATTCCAATTCCAAACATTCCAGATGTTTTCATGGACTTTTGTAGTCCTGTATAGCAGAAACAAAAAAATGGACCTGTGGTCTAAGTTGTTGCTCCAATGTAAGAATTCCAACATTCCCTCTTACAAGACGACATTAGTCCCGGTTACCACTTACAATCGAACCGCTATAGACAATAGCCTTCATCTCCTTTAATCCTTCATTAGGATCAAATGATTTGTTATTTCTTAGGAAAGCTCGAGCACATTAGCACATCACTCAAAGATTCTCATGTCAAGCTCACTATAAAACATCCGTCATGAAAATTTTAAACAGAAGTCGGATCTTAAATCCTACATCCAGATGTTTCGAGTTGTGGGAAGACATCTGGGATAGATGGAATTGGCGGAATTGGGTGGAGCGAAATTTGCCTCCGACCAGCGCAGTTATGTAGCGGTATATGCAAAGGTGTGACTCATGCTGTCGCAATATTTCTATCGCACAATATTTTTTAAAAAGTTTTGAGAACAGAATCCCCTGCTTGAACAGAGAATGACTGAATCGCACTTTTTTTAGGGGGGGCGGCTTCTTATCCTGTATTGACCACTGTTTCGAAATATGATCTTTTTATTGTATGACCTGCTAAGTAAAAGTAACAAATTGGTTTATTTTTATATTATTGTATATGTTCTTTGAAGCATAAAGACACAGGGCTATGTTATTTCATTGTTAATTTCCAATTGGGATGAATACTTGGGAGTTTTATTATTTACGAATATTTTCTATTTTCTGATCTGGACTTGCATTGAAAGATAGGCCTAGGTGCTTAAATGCATGCACACACATGATAACATAATAAAATCATTGTAAGCCACAAAACCCATTACATATGCTGAATAAACACATTTTGTCCTTGATAGTCTCAAGTATTTTTTTAAAATACTTTTTTATATTTTATAATTCATTCATTCATTCATTCATTTTCTACCGCTTTATCCGATCTTCCCTCGGGTCACGGGGTGCCTGTGCCTATCTCAGGTGTCTATGGGCATTAAGGCAGGATACACCCTGGATGGAATGCCAACTCATCGCAGGGCACATACACACACACACACACATTCATACACTAGAGACAATTTTCCAAGGTGCCAATCAACCTACCTTGCATGTTTTTGGACCGGGAGGAAACCGGAGAAACCCGGAGAAAAACCCCCTGAGGCACGGGGAGAACATGCAAACTCCACACGCACATGGCCGAGACGGGAATCGAACCCGGACCCTGGCGGTGTGAGGCGAACGTGCTAACCACTAAGTCACCGTGCCCCACTATGTCAAGATTATAATTAAGATAAATTTTTGCTGTACAATTCTTGTTCTTTTTATACCATATAACATATAGTTCTGTGCTTACAATTTGTATGCATAACAGAAAAAGGTTAAATATACAGATTTATTATCTGGTAAAAAAAAAAAAAAAAAAAAAAAAGTATATATATATATATATATATATATATATATATTTTTTTTTTTTTTGTCTGATTTAATATCAAAGTATTTTAAATGACATAATTTATTTTTCATTTGACGGTCTACATGGAAGTAATTTGTCATTAATTTTAAATGACAAGTTGACTTCGTGTTATTAGTGCTGCGGAAATGCAATCCATCCTCTCGGGTTACACCTTTCAACCGTTCATTATCATCCTGTCGGTTTTGTTGAGTCTGTGAGGATGTTGTTCTATGCGAGCGTGTTCATGTGCTTTCTGTCACTGTCCGTTCCGGGCCGCATTCGATGACGCTCTTGCGTTGAAAATTTGTCCGGTATTTACAGGACACTAGACAGGCTGTGTATCGACTTACTAACAGACTAACTAAGGTCGTCGGGTGAAATGAGCCCAGCCAACCTTAGCCCTCAGAGATACACTGAGCTTCATTATTGATGAGACTGTGCCTTTTTTTCACTCAGTTAGATAAAGATACTGAAAACAAATAGTGTAGATTTTATTGCCACAGGCTCCGAGTGAACTCTAGGTTAAAAATTTTTACATATTCTAGTGTACATATGGTTTTGAACACTTTCCATTTTTGCCGGCAGCAAAGCCAGAAGTATATATATTACAATCACATTTGAATATGTGAAAATATGTGCTTTGTTTTAGTAAGTACACTCTTTATTTGCGAACAAAATAGTAGCTTTGACTACTGAGAAACAAAGCTCTTGGTTGTTTAGATAAAAAAGCAATTGGACATGTAGATTCTCCATTACTCTCCAAGGGGCCGGACCTCATAACCACCTGTCAATCATCAAAAATAGGTTATTGCATTGCCATAGGCTCTGAGTGACATCATATACCTCATATACTATAATATATCATTCATCTTCTACCACTATATCCAATCTTCCCTCGGGTCACGTGGAGCCTGGGCCTATCTCAGGCGTCTTGGGGGCATTAAGGCATTCCACCCTGGATGGAATGCCAACCCAACGCAGGGCACACACACTCACACACACATTCATACACTAGGGACAATTTTCCAATTTTCTCCAGTTTTTGGACTGGGGGAAACCGCAGAACCCGGAGAAAAAACCCCTGAGGCACGGGGAGAACATGTAAACTCCACACAAACATGGCCGAGACGAGAATCAAACCCGGACCCTGGAGGTGTGAGTTGAACATGGGCACCGTGCCTATATATCTATTATATATATATATAAGCCTATATATATATATATATATATATATATATAGATATATATATATATATATATATATATAGATATATATAGATATTTTATATTTTATTTTTCATTTTAATAAAATTTAAATTTTTATTATTTTATTTTTTCCCTACCCTTTAAAATAAAATGAAATCACATAGAATCACATTTTAATATCTAAAAGTGTGTGGTTTGTTTGTGTGTTGTTGTTTTTTAATAGAAAAAAAAAATATGTTTATTATTATTCTACCCAACCTTTTTTGTGGATAAAAGAATAGAGTTGAGAACCAAGGATTTAATTGGACACATGGCTTTTCCATATAAGAGATCCATTTAGAGAGAGAGAGTTCTCAAAGGGACCGGACCTCATAGACACCTGCCAATCATGGAAAAAGAAACTAATAAACCTCACTGGCAGCATTGAAACTGGTGCCAATCAGTCAACTGTAGACTCAAAAATGACTCAGGTTTGTGGGATTGCTGATCTAATATATAGGTATATCATAGCGGTTTTATTTGTATTCTTTTGTAACTGAGAAGAGCAGAATGGGAAGCATGTCCTTCCATGTTTTACTTAATGAATTCATGGTACTGCTGAGTGTTAAAAGAAAAACAAGTAGCCTACTTACATAGAAGTAGACAAAATCAGCTGTTTCTGCCTCATTTTTATTTCATTTTATACTACCACCCGCTTCACCTGCATGATCCGTGCAGGAATATAGACAGTGAACGATTCAAGTTTTCCCTTTATTCCCATATCCTCTTGTATCTGTATACAGTATATATGGCTTCTTGAGATCAAGCTATGTTTATAGGGAAATGTTTATTACAAGAATGCATTAAGTGCATGTGTGATTTAACTCTGTAGATAAAACACTACCAAGCAATAAGCGGTAATGCCCACGGGACGGTCTGTTGTCGTCTCTTAAGTGGAGCCCTTCTTTTCATTAGCTTCTGCCTCAAGAGGCTTGATCATGAAAGGTGACACCACTTTTACTGTTGCCAGACATGTGCTTCCGCCATGGCCAAACATTGTGCTGCTGGGAACCGGTTCCTTGGCCTGGTTTTACCGATTTATACTGTTTGACTTGCAGGTAAATAAAAGGAAAACAGTGTTCTCATTTGAGTTTATGCATTTATTTTGGCCCGGTGATTGTGCTGAAAATATGGATGCGATAGGCTTTTTATGCTCTATACTTTATAGCACAGTAATATACACGGGTTATATGATTTTGTTTTAGGGTTTGCACTAGTGCACATTGTCCGAAACTGTGTGAACAGTGCATGAAGGCAATTGCAGCAAGGCGCTAGTGTGGATCCCCGAGTTGTATAAATGCTGTTTTACACCTTGCAGCACACTGCAGTAGTTCCCAGATACTCAGCTACCACTGCAGTGAATGATGGATTGAGTGTAATTTCTTCGCAGTGCTGTGCCACATCCATGCAGCAATGTTTCTCCTCAGCAATCTACCACTGGGCACATGGACCACGACTGATTCTGCATCTTTATACCCCTATAAAAAGGCTTTCTTTGGATTGCACCAGTTTGTAATGAATGGAGGCTGACATGGTGTTGACTTTAAAAGGGATTGTTGAGATTCCTTATCATGGGTACACTATACACTTCTTGCTTATACACAAGCTTTATGGTCAATTCTGTCATGGTCCTATAATTGATTTTGATAATATGGATTCATGTCTATACTTTACTACCAGCAAACCGAAAGCAGAAAGAATTGCGTAAGAGTACGGCACTAAGAATAGACGGCCATTAGGGATCACACAAATACAAATAAAGGATGTTGTAAAAAAGAAAAAGAAAATCGCAGGAAGTAAAATAGTCTTCCAAAAGGAAAATAACTAAACAATGGAGTCTTTAACTCATTTACATACTGACACTATTTGTCCTCTTTATTTTCACCTGCGTAATTTCAGGTAGTAATTCAGTAGTAAATAAATAAAAAAGTACCTTCTTTGTCAGGAAATACTATTTGTTTACCTCAGGAATTGTGTTTGGTTACCTCAGGAAAAAGTGCTAACATGGCTAGCATGGTCCTATAAACCTAAAAACAATATGATAACGAAGCAAAATTTGAATTATTTGATCCAAACACGCAAAAATAGAAATCAGTTCTATTTGCAGGACAGCTGGCTTGTGCAGTGAACAGATGCTGTTAGCAGTGTTGCTAGTAAACATGATCACTAAACAACATGGGGTAGAAAGTGGGGGATGGTCGTTTTTTTCATAAGAGTGCTTTTGTTGTATTTTTATTGGGGTATAATTCTAAATGTAAAAAGTCTCAGATCGGATCAGATAGACTCGATTGGATCCTTATCCAATCATTTTTATTGTGACTCCTTCATGTAGTGTAGCTTCTCCGTGTTTAGTCATATTGTAACGTTCATCGTCTCTGTGCGTCAGCGTGGACCCTGTACAGACTCACGCCAAAGGCACTGGCACCTTTTGACCTCCACTTTACCGCACTGTGCCTCCTGGCAGCTTTGCCCATCCACCAGCTGCCTGTTGTGGGTGATTTCAGCATGCTTCTACAGGCCTGGCAACATGCCCAGACTCCCCCACACTGCTTTACTTTAACTCTCTCACTGTCTACAGTGTTGTCTCGGTGATCGTCAGCCAGATATTATAGGTTGATAAGAGATCATTTTGATGCTTAGTATTAGTAACAGCTGCTGTTGTGTGTGTTCACTTACAGCAGGTTAAAACAAGCCATTCCACTTACAACAGCTTGTCATTATAAAAAAAAAAACTCCTGATATACAGTATTTTCTTGATTTTTCAGTTTGAATAGAGCAGAGTGAGGCAAAACATTCACAGCCAATAACTAAATTCCACAAACTCCCTTAACAGGTATATTAATGAAGACAATTAAATTACATTATACTAATCATCTATAACTGGCTGTTTATAAGGTGTTTATAGGTTGTTTAATAACTTTTTGGTTTCCACGGATAATAAATTCGGTCTAAGATGACAATATTTATAGGTCCAATTCTGAGGTTCTGGTACAGATGATTTTAAGAACACACAAAAAAAATCAATGGCAGTTTTCTATTTTCACTTGAAACATATAAAGTCCCCCTGGCTCTACACCCACAGGAATTCCAGTTCATTTAAAACAGCTTTAAAATGAGGTCACAGTGGTGGCCAAATAATAACTATATTAACTAGCCCACATGTGAAACCTCCATTGTTGTTTAGGTTACAGATAAACCCAATTATCTAGGTCAAAAGGTGGCATCTAATGTAATGGAACTCCTAAGTGCGATAAGCTAAATGCGATAAACACATTATTGTAGAGTAATATGAGCCGATTTTTCATTTTTCTCTGGTCTTCATTATATTTCCTGCGTAACCTCATTGTTGCATTGTTCTTAATGTTGCCATGACTTCCATCATAGTTACAGAGTTAATGATCCATAGATAAAAAGTCTTTAACTAAAATATATTAATATTTTTTTATATATTTTAAAAATATTAATATTTTATCAACAGAAATGTTTATAAAACATATGGGGATGTGACACATTAAATTGCATCATATACAGTATTGGATTGTTGAAGTCAGTATGGGTTGGTGGAAGGTTATATCTGCATCTAAAGAACATTATGTCCATCTGATTTGTCTGGAATTATTCTTTTCTACTCAGGAATGGCTCTAAAAATGCTGACTGCATTGTCTATAAACCCTAAACCAGGAATGTGTATTAAACGGTCTTGATCATTGTGACATTTTTTTTTATATATAAAGGCCAAACACTATACAGCACCATTGTACATTCATTCATGCCAACCCATCGCAGGGCACACACACACTCACAATCACACACACATTCATACACTAGGGACAATTTTCCAAGGTGCCAATCAACCTACCGTGCATGTTTTTGGACCGGGGGAAACCAGAGAACCCGGAGAAAAACCCCCTGAGGCACGGGGAGAACATGCGAACTCCACTCACACATGGCCGAGACGGGAATCGAACCCGAACCCGCACCATTGTACAGTGAATGCTTAATATAATAAAACGGGAATGGCTGGAATGTTATACATTCCCTTATTGACCACAGTCACCACTGGCAGGCTTACAATGCTTTTGAATGCCTACACTTATAGCCCACATGTCTGTTTTGTGATCTTTTAAAGCATTCCTGTTTATTAGATACACTACTTTGAAGCTAGACACCTTCCGGATTTTTCAGTCATGAGTTCACTGACATTTTTTTTTCCCCCTACATCTGTAAATAGTTACCTGCCACTATGATCATTATCGCACTGTGGAGCCAAATCTTTGCATGTCCCCATGTCATAGAGGATGGCAAGTTATTCAGGTTTATTGAAAAATGCAGCACCAGCCACCAGATTTCCTAAACACACTGCATATAAAAACATTCCGGGAGAATTTCTCTTTGGAAATTGTAATAAGATGCAAAATGGTAGGCCAAACCCTGGAATTATTTAAATAATATGATAATAGAAGCGTTCCAGATACTATCCTTGAAGCAAATCTTAGGCTTTAATGTAATGCATTTAACCAAGGCCATTTTCTTGTTTGCATGATTCATACTAATGTCACTTGTATTCCAATGTATGGCAGATGTATGGGGATTTCCAATCCGTGATTCCTTGCTCTTGTGTTCAGGTGCTCAGGACCAGACAGAACAAAGAGTCCTTTGATTTCTTCGTCAGCCCCCGAAACGCAGACAAGGTTGTAGCCTGGAAAGTTTCAGTGATGAGTAAGAAAATATTTGATGCATTTTTGCCAGGAGCTGATAAGGTGACAGATACTCATTCACATACCTACAGTGCATATAGACTATTGGCGAAATTCTAATGAGCAAATACTTCATTTAATGTAGTAGAGCTAGTGTATTTAGTGTAGAGCTGGGCGATATGTCCTATAAATAGAATTTAAAAAAAAAAGTTCTATTTTCGAATATGGATACAGTGGGACATTTTCCATTATTTTTCCCTGTCTGTAGTCGGTGTTTTGGGTTTTGCCGCTGTCATGTTTATCCCGCAGCGCCACACACGCCTCCCTGTACAATAAACATGGTTCTGTTTGAGGTGCAGGAATAAATTAGTGGTTATTCGTCTTTAGTTGCCTTTAACTTTAGACAAATTTTACACCGGGCTTTGGCTTGTTCAATTTATGAAGTTGTAAACCCGAAGCATTTCTGAGGAAACCGCGCCCCTCTCAGAAACAAGCTGTTCGGATTCGTCAGAGCCGCGCCGCCATTTAATTCTCCTGATTCTGGAAATGAGAAATCTTCAAAAGTGAGTCAGTTTAGCAGTTTGACGAGAGAATGATGCAGTAGTTGCAACCACAGCAAGGTTGCCAAGCCCTTTCCCACTTGCCTCGATATTCTCTTAGTGTGTTTGAGACTACACCCCGTCACTAATTGTCAAAGATTCATTCCTTTGCATTGTTGTATTGTTTTTTTTAATTTGTGGAAATTCCCACCCTCTAAATTCGTTTGGCTGGAAAAAGGAAAAGGGTTTTTTCCATTGCCTGCATTCTTTTTCAGTGACCTGCGATGATCCACAATGACTAATAGATTGACGTCTGGCTTTCTCTCTCAATTCCAATAGGGCTCGAATTTCTCTTAGTGCAAAGTGTGCCCATAGCATTGACCTTTAAAAGTCATGTGACAGAAGCTAACAGAAAGACAACGAGTAAGTAAAATGTGATTTTTCTTGTTCACATAAATGGCAACAAAAATTCCCAACAAACTGGTGAGTATCTATCTATCTGTCTATCTGTCTATCTAACTATCTGTCTATCTATATACCAAGCTCTGTCTTTGAGTCTGTCTGTCTGTCATACAGACATCTATCTATCTGTCTGTCTGTCTGTTTATCTAAAGCACAAAATCCGCACCACATGATACCCAAATCTGGCAATTAAATATGTCCGTGTGGAAACATGGCAAAATTTTGATTTTAGTAATTTATAACACCATGATTAATTTAAAATATTTTTATGAATATTGCATGCACTATTCATCCCGTATTTTCACTCAAAATAAATATTATATATTTATTTCAAAGAAGATAACATAAATGAATGTTGACAGGAGTGACTTTGTAGTATTGAACAATTAATGGTTTTAACTAGAGCAATCTTTTGTTAATTCTTTTTTTTTTAAATCAAGCAATACAATGCAATTCTGTAAGCGTTTCATTCCTGAGCATTAGCACTGTAGTTACTTTGCAGTGTGATGAGCTGCCGTCAACTGCATAATTTACATACTATGCATGAGTTTATTTAAATAAACAGCTGCGACAGCTTTCCTTGATTGTCTTGATTTAGAAAGTACTCTGTTGGGTCTGTTGAGACATCTTGCAAATTGACGAGCCCTCCTATAAACCCTTATTATAATGTGTTGGTAAAAAATTAATAGTTTTATAAAAAAATTAATAAAAAAGTAAACGAGTGAAAGAAAGATGCAAGCCAAGGTCACCTTTAGCTCCAATGACTCCCATTCCAATTGTTAATCTGGCTTGGTTTAATAAAAAACAGATGTACTGATGGTCGCATTATAAAATCCTTCTCTGGAAATATGCAGTCTAGGGGTAATTGAGATTTTATGTGATCCGCGCTTCTCTCGCAGCCGATGGTGTTTGAAATGGCATTATGTGGAAATGAGGCCATTCTGTTTACATATTGACATTTGATGAATATGGAAGTAAGTTAAATTCCACTTCCTTATCTAAGGTGGATAAAATGGAGTCAGTGACGACAATGCTGGATCAGCAATGCTGGAAATGTGGATTGCACTTTTCTTATATTTCTTACATTTCCACATATGATGCTAAGCAAGAATTGGGAATAAGAATACAATTGAAATGTATTTTGACAGGGATGTAGAAATTCTGTGTTTTTTTTTTTTCTTCTACAAACTTAGCATTTAGAAGAACCAAAATAAAAGGAGCTGATGGCTTTCGAAACGGAAATTCGTGCATTTGATTTTAACATTTCCAGTCTATTAGTTTTGCATTATATAATTTTAAGAATTATCTACATTTGTAAACTACCTCTGTGAAACACGGTGGCTGAGAATTTGGCTTGGGGAAGTCGGTCATTTTATCCAATTTTGGAGCTTTATTAATGAACAAGCATTTGTCTCATTTGTCTCATTTATAAACTATAAACTTTTTATCATCATATTTTATCACCCTCCTAAAATAGAGCCCTGGGATTTGTGTATAGTATTAAAATTAAACGGCGTACCTTTTTTTTCAGTGGAAATTGACATTGAGAGAAACCATCTTTTCTTTTCATACACACAGGTTTATTGCTAACTCTAACCAAAGCCTGGAACTGTTTTTTCTTTCCTTTTTTGACTGTAGTGCACTTCGTTCTTGCCTTCTGACCAGTAAATGTTTTCTGTGCGAATCTAACATAATCTAATATATCAACTTTTATGGTTAATCAATGTATTATATTTCAAGTGATGAGACGACAAGGAGAGTTCACGCCATGCCATTGTAGATTCCACAAAATTCCCAATTCTAAATAGAGATGATATATTTACTGCTTTCTTTCCAAGTTAAACGCTCAGCAGAAATCCGAGTTGCTCAGGTACAAAAGAAGAAAACGCTTACTAGGTCAGTGTAGCTTGGTATAAATGGTAGTATAGGAGACAAAAGGAGGGAAGGCCCTTGGGTGAAGCTTCCTTCTTTATTTCAGCTGAAAGTCTATACATGGTGAGATACAATCTGCTAAGTGTTTCAGCTGATCTGAACCTGCTTAGAGGGCAAACCACTGTTCACAGGCTCAGTTTCATGGACTGCTAGAGGTTGGAACATCTATGAGCCACACAGTAAATAACCCAAAAGTCGTACTTTCTGAAAATACTCCTGCTTTTGTTTTTCTTTTCCCCTTATCCGTGTGTGTTTTGAATCCTGAAATTGATATTGACAGTTATGGTTTCATTTCTTCTTGGTAGCTGTAGGAAATAGCTCAGCGGCTACATTAGGTTTAAAAAGGTGCTTCTGGTAAAATTGTTATCTGTTTTAATTTGAATATAACACATTCGTTAAAATATTCCGACGAAGTTCGGCGACAATACTATTGTAACTAATGTGAAAAAGGAAGTGGAATGTTATGTAGTGAACCCAAACGAGCGACACCGTGAAACATTGCAGCCGGTTATGCAAAATATCGTATGTGTGTACTAGCTAAAAATACTTTTACTTCAGGGTTTTTTTTGCTAGGTATATTAGTTTTTCCAAATGGTGTACATTTGTATCCAAATAAAACTTCTTTCAAGCTAGGCAAGGAAGCTAGGTAAATTACATTTGTACATTTACTTTAAGCCTCAAAGCATTCTCGTTTTTTTTTTTTTTATATTTACGTTACGGTTTCAAGTTTTGTTCTGACAAAGGATTGGGAAGTTCCATTTTGTTGTTTCAAGATTTGCATAATACTCATAGAAATGTAATGCTGCAAAGTGTAACACGCTGTTTTTGTTACTTCTGTTTCATTTTGGGTTTTGGTCGTTTGTATTTGGTTATGGTCAGTGATTTTGTGGGTGAGCATCTGTTGGGAACAAGGTCTTATGTAAATGCTATGGGTTTACTCAGCATTTTAAAGCCTCTGTAGGGACTTAAACACAATGGTTGATAAAGCCAAATACTTAAAGGTAACTGGTGGGAGTGTAGAATATAGTGGAGTTTTATTTGCTTTTACTTTTACTTTAAGTTTCAAAGCATTATCATTTTTAAAAAAAAATATTTGTCAGTGTTTCTAGTTTCTTTCCGAAGGGACCAAAAATAGGGTTTCAAGTTCCATTTTGCCATTTCGAGTTTTGCATAATACCCGTAGAAATGCCTTGCGATGCCAGTTGCCGTGTGTTGCGTCACTGCACGTCTGTAATGATGCGCTTTTATGCCCTCGGTTGCATTTAAGAGTTAGAGTGGGAGGGATTCCCCCCCTTCTCTTCTTTCACCACTTCAGCTAAAATACGCTCCTTATGGTGAACAATTTTCCTATTGTTTTTACCAGACCTCTGGCTCTACCTTGTTTTATCTTGAGGACAAAGCCATCTATGTTGTGTTTTTTTTTTTTTTTTTTTTGGATTTTGGATTCACACGTTTTGTACATGCATTCTAGTTTCAGGCTGTGTGTAAACTACATCCCAGAGCAGAACAAGGAGGCATTGGTATCTCCTCGCACCAGAGCCACCACACTTGGCCTCGCCTGCATGCTGACTCATTGTTGAATGGCGTTCTAGTCACAAGGGGTCAAATTCTGTTGAAACGGCTGTACAGCAGGCATCTGATTGGCTACAGGATGCCTACCAGTTGCCAGGGAGATTCCAGATGCACTCCTTTTTGTTTAGGAAATAGTTTCTGGCGGAAAGCGTAAGCTTCTTCTGTGTCTATCAAAAAACATAAAACAACGATTCTGATTCTGATTGGATGGGATAGTGTTGATTAATTATGTGACGTTTAAGAACATGGACTCTATCCTGCTGCAAGGTATATCAATATGAATGTGCATGGTCAAGTGTGTTCTCGTTTCTATAGAAACAGCATACAAGGCTTATTTGAGGAAAGTGGATATTGAGCCGTGCCTGTAGGAGTCTGCAATAGGGGTTGTGGAAATGACAAAGCATATTACTTCACTAGATGTCAAGGCAAGATGACATGCATCATGACATCCCCAGTGCTATGTTAACACATCACACTTTTTAAATGTTATTATATTTATGTAATATATTACATTTTTATTTTGTTTATGATGTAGTTAAATCAACCGTTGCTTTCAATGTTTGTAAATGTTATATTAAAAATGTATCTATACACACTTATATCTCAGAATAGTAAGTAGTTAGTAATTATTATCATCATTATTGTTATTATTCAGAGTAATTATAATTACTTTGAATAATCTGAATTAATTAAATGTAATATTAATATTATATTGTCCCTCCGTCCTAGACCATGAAAGACTTTTATTTTTTTTTGCTCTTTCTGACTAACATTGCAAGCTGAACATTTTTTTGCCTCATAAGTGCAAACAGAGAGAAATGATGAAGCTTTTGTCTGTACCTGCGGGACTGTAAGCGGTAACAGGAAGTAAGATACGTATGCTTCTTGGCCTTAAATGTAACTATGGATGAATGCATAAAAACTTTAATAATATAATCTTTAAAAAATTTAATGATAAAGAAGCAATTAGCATTAGCAAATGGCTATATTTGCTCTATATTTGGGCACGGTGGCTTAGTGGTTAGCACGTTCGCCTCACACCTAAGGGTCTGGGGTTCCATTCCCGTCTCCGTCATGTATGTGTGGAGTTTGCATGTTCTCCCCTTCCCTCAGGCGTTTTTTCTCCAGGTTCTCCGGTTTCCTTCGCCGGTCCAAGAACATGTACGGTAGGTTGATTGGCACCTTGGAAAATTGTCGCTCGTGTATGAAAGTGTTTATGCCGTGCGATTGGTTGGCACCCCATACAGGGTGTGTTCTGCCTTGATGCCCCAAGACGCCTGAGATAGGCACAGGTTCCCCGCGGCCCAGAGGGAACATCGGATATAGCGGTAGAACATGAATGAATGAATTAATTAAATGTCTATAAGATATGAAAATGCAACACCAAGTGTGTGTTTTTATAGGCAAGTGGTAAGTGTAACACACCATTTTTGTTACTTATGTTTCAGTATAGTGTTTTGGTCATTTGTATGTGGTTATGATCACTGGTTTTGTTGTAAGAAAAAAGGAAAACAAATCCATTTTGAAGGTTTATCTTCAGCAGGGACTTAAACACAATGGTTGATAAAGACAAGGTCTGAGAAGGGAAATACTTAAAGGAAACCGGTGGGAGTGTAGAATAAAACGGAATGTCATCAACTTTGTTTGATTTGTGTGTCAGTGTTCAGTTCAGACTTACTGTAGAAGACAATCCACAATCGCGCTGTTGTGTTGATTAAATACTATATGGTATGTTCAAGGCTTCCTCTAATGCTTCATCTCATTTACTATGGACTTGCGGTCTTTGTTTTGCATTAGTGAATCATTCATTCACCCAATTACAAGGAGTTGTAGTGAAACTAAAGGAAAACGTGGGATGGCGCATATACCGTGTTCCTGCTGCCTCCCAACGGACGCGACTCTATTTTTGCTTATCTGAAAGGAAGGTCTGATTATAGACACACGGTCAGACTGAACTGCTGGCGTTTCTCATACCTTTTTCGAGAATGAGGGAGTGTTTAAGTTCATTCTAGTTACATTTATAGGAGGTCACAATAGAAATTAGTGCCAAAATGTTTATAATGTGGAAAACGACCGATTTGTCCCAGATTTGATTATTAAAACCCCCACAGAAAGTGATCAGAAAGAAAATGACAAACAAGTGAACAAACAAATGCGCATGAAGAAAAATAAATAGACCAAAAAAGACAGACAGGAAAAGACTAATTTAAAAGTATGTAAAATATACAGACAAACCTAACATAACAGCTAGGAAACGCATGCATGTGAATTTAAATAAGGACACAAACAAAGTTAGCAAGTAAATATACAATGGGGGAAACTTATAACAGGAAACACAGACAGACAAACGGATAAAAAAAACCCAGACAAATCTACAGGCTGACAGACAAGTGATAGGATAAACAGATGAACAAACAAGCTGTCAGACAAATATAAATAATGACAAAAGGCAGACAAGAAGAAAAAAGAAGAAACATATCAATAAACAGGCAAACAAAATACACACACAAATTATACAAAAAATAAAATAAAACAAGTAAAACAGACAGGCAGAAGTATTTTCTAATCAGAAAACCATAATAAGAGGTTAAGGGCCATGCTCAAGGGCACAAAAATTAAAGCTTGGTGCTTCTGGGTAACCAGCAACCTTCCAATTAGTAACCCAGAGCCTTAACCACTACGGCCATGTCTAATACCATTAATACCACTAATACCTTTTTGTTTGTTTTGTTTTGTTTTGTTTTGTTTGGAAACGCATATTTTGCAAATGGATGTTTTAGTCAATGGAAATGTAGCTTTTTGAAAATTCTCTCAGACAAACAAGAATAACAGGCAACCAGACAGACAAACAGACAACCGAAGACAGACAAACAGATGAACAAACCCACCAACCCACTCTAACAAACAAATACACTCTATGATATAAACATACACTAAGACATAAACAAACCAACAAAAAGATCAACAGAGAAAGACAGACAGGCAACCTAGACGTATATATATATATATATATATATATATATATATATATATATATATATATATATATATATATATATATATATATATATATATATTCAAAATGGAATAAACAGATCCACACTGAGACAAAAAAAACAAAAAAAAGAAATAATAAAGCACTAGCTAACAAACCAATGCATTCAGAGATAAACAAACCAACAACCTGAAAAAGAGAGAAACAAACATTTATTCTGACAGACAAACGCACAGAGAGATACAAATAGACTACAGAGAAACGCCGGAGCGCAGACAAACAGACAAAAGAGACAGACAAGTAAACGCACAAGCTAGCAAACAAATGAACACAGAGAAACGAACAAAATAGACAGACTGACATGCCGACAACAACAACGAAACCGGAAAACAAGACAGAGATGCTGTCAGACAAACAAATAGATAGTCTAATAAGCAAAAATGACCAGTTGAACAGTTCTCAGTAAATTCGATCTGTCACGTTGCTTCTACGTTTTATTTGCACTTATATCAGATTGCATCCACCTGCTCATATGAGGCTTAAGAACATCTTTGTTTGTCTCCATACTATTTTAAATTGTTCTTTTATAAACAAAATGTCAGCATGCATCCACAAGAATATATTTGCTTACAGTTGTTTCAGTTCGAGCGTCTCATGATAGCTCGGAGGGAAAACCACAGATGGTCTAACTGTTAATTTACTGTTGCAGATACCCCTAGACGGCAAAACACTCGGCGGATCCGCTCCTGCGTTTCTCCGTTTCATAGCATTAGGCTATTATTCCTGCGTGGAGCGGAGCCGCGTAGGCCTCGGTGCCAGCCAGCGCTGCCATCTGCCACTGGTGTTTTGTGTGTGGTGTCAACAGGATGCCGTTTTCGACCCCGTGCCAACGTCTGGGGCTCGCCACAAGCAATAAAATTCCACAGGCGTATGGCGGATGGGATTTGTGTTGAATAGGCGCTGTTCAGTGTGGATACATTGGTCTGGAATGTGTTTTTCTTTTCAACGTTCCACACATTTTTAGCCACAAGTGTCTTATGGAGCGAGACCAGCTTCGGTTTCATTGAGAACGCAGAA
Organism: Kryptopterus vitreolus; assembly: GCA_030449085.1. NCBI lineage: Eukaryota > Metazoa > Chordata > Actinopteri > Siluriformes > Siluridae > Kryptopterus > Kryptopterus vitreolus. The sequence continues at coordinate 13,611,269 of JACRUU010000006.1, read as the reverse complement.
TGGCTGAAGAATGAAGCACCTGCGAATGTGGCATCTCTTTGTTTGCTCCTTTACTCAGTGGAGCATTTTTCAGTGCAGCTTTTTGTCTGGGGGGGCGTAACATGAAGCTCTGGGAATATCTGTGGAGGGATTGAGGCTGACTGTGTGTGTGTGTGTGTGTGTGTGTGTGTGTGTGGGTGTGTGTACAGAGAACTTCACGCAACAATTAAAAGACGATTAGGCTTGTCTTTATCAAATAGACAAACAGACAACCAAATCGAAGCCAGACAAACAGACGAACAAACCAACCAACGCAATCTAAAAAACAAATGTACTTTGTACTCCAAAACAAATAAACAAACTATAATAAGGCATTTTTTTAAATGGTTTATTTACTTCTTTGTAACTTCTTTCCCTATTGTTTAAGAATTGTAATTTAATTTGTCCTGACAAAAGGATACTCAATCAATTAGAGTAGTATAGAAAAAACAAAATTTAATAAACAGATCCACACTGAGACAAATAAACAAATCAAAGATAGACAGACAAAATGATAAATGAGAATAAAAAAACAACTAGCTAACAAACAAATGCAATCACAGACAAAACAAAAACCTGAAAAAGACAGAAACAAACACTTGACAAAGACGGATAAACGCACAAAAACAAACAACTAGTCTACGGAGGAACGCATGCGCATCAATCTGTCTGTCTGTCTGTCTATTTCTTTTGACTGTTTGTGGGAACCTGTTTAATACCATCAGAATATCAGACTAGCACAATATTACTATTTATTTACTTATTTATGTTCTTTTTTTTTTTTTTTTATGAAACCACTTTGCTTCTGAAGAAAACATAAAGCAAACCATTCTATGAAGTCAGCGGTTTATTAAGGAATGCGCCGTGCTGTTATCTTTCGCCGTCGTGGAACAGATTTGCAAACTCTCATTTGTGTGTGTGTGTGTGTGTGTGTGTGTGTGTGTGTGTGTGTGTGTGTGTGTGTGTGTGTGTGGCAACCTGGAAAACCCCGTCAGACTTCTCCATGACAGTTTTCTGGTACACAAGACAAAACAAAACGACGTGACAAACAAGTGACTGAATAAAACAAACTCAAAAGGACTGTTTATTCGACAAAGACTGCTAATAAAGATGATTTTTTGCTTGTCATAGCAAAGACAAAAGAAAATGTAAACATATTATAATGAGACACCAGCTGATAAAAGCCCTTTTTCTTGTCTGATTTGAGTGTTTTTTCGCAATCTGTGTGATTGACATCCATAAAAAAGGATAAATATATTTGAGAGCTATATATCATGGATTTTTTCAAGCTATTTATTTGTTCCCTGACGCGGCTTAATTTCAAAGGTGTTGATGGGGAGGACAAAATAGTCTTTAGCTGGACTATTGTCATGGTTGGAGCTATTGTCAAGAACACAACTTCTTTTGGTGTGAATAAAACACACTTTTTATGTGCAATAATTAGCAATAAGGTGGCGTCATGTGACCAGCAGCGTACAAAACATGCGGAGTTTTGTTTTGAATTTTATATTATGTTTTTTTTTATTATTATTTATTTAAGATCAACATGGCCATTTCTATTGGTTGTTAATTACATTTATACAGGTAACCCATTGATGATTTCTAGTCTATTGGACGCCTATTCCTGGCTGCCTAGTAACGTTCTTTTTTTTTTTTGTCTTTTCTCTCTTTTCTAGCCATCAAGGTGAACTGCGTGGGCTCCTGTGGCATCTCCAGCAAGGTGAGCGACACCTCATGGATGTTGGAGGAGCAGTATGTCAGCAGCATGCTCTCTGTAGCTGACAAAGGTAAAGAGATGGCCTCGTTTTCATCAATATTTCATTCTCGCTCTTGTCGTCCGCTGCTGTCGGATGCATCGCTTGTTGTGAGTTCATTTACACGCGTTGATTGGGGTGACACTTTTCGTCCAAAACAACTTCCAAATGAGGCAAGCCTGTAATCTAGATGTTTCAGGAAGTGATAGGGAAACATGGTTTAGATATCTAGATTATTATGTTTGCCCTTTTTAAGTTATATGTAAGATATAAACTAAAATAACGGTAGCTTACTGCATTTCTGCACTTAAGAAAAGGTATGAAAACAATAGCAGTAATACATTTACAATGAATAAACAGTATAAAATATACAGTATACAGTAAGTACTGTACTTACCACGGAATGCCATCATTAATACATATGTGAATGGTGGGAGGAGGAGGAGGAGGAGAAGGTGGTAGGTATTACATGGTTATTACACTTGTTGGCTACACTCTGCGATGGTTAAGTCCCGTGACTAGCTATTGGCTAGCTACGTTTGTTCGTCTCAGCGAAAGTGCGTAACGTGTTTCCGAGTTTCCTAGGGTGGCAAGCGTCTGTTTCCTAAATAAACGGTGCAGCTTTTGCTTTTTCATTATACACAATGCTTGTTTTGTTTATATGAACTTGGTAATTAAACTTTATGAAGATTTACTTTGACCAAAATGTACAGATGTTGCACTTTTCATTGAAAAAAAAAAACAGCGTACGTGAGATAATCAGTATCTATAAGCGAAAGAAGAATGAGGCAATGAAGGTATGCAACATATCCACCTCCAATTGGAAATGATGTATGAGAGTGACCTATGCGATGAAGTCCTAGCGATAATGTAGGACTCGTTCCTATCTGTGGGTTCACTTTATAGGGTTTTTAGTGCTTATGAAATAAATAAATAAATAAAAACACTGTCATTAAATGAGGTTTATAAAGGTGATGGTGTATTGAGTCGTCTGAACCGAACCCTGGCTTCAGCCTCACTGACCAGCTTTGGAATGAATTGGAAAGATGATCATCTGGCTGAATAGTTGAATGGACAAATCCCCAAAGGCATGTTTCAGGATCTAGTTAAAAGCTTTTCTAGAAGAATGGAGGTCATTATTGTGGCAAAGTGGGAACCAAACTCCATATGCCTGGGTACCAGTGGCGATGGGATAGGTGTGTATAGTCTGGAGTGATTTGAGCGGCCCGTCAGGCTTATTTATACTCTCCGGTATCATATTTAATGCCCCACATGTGTAGCAGTAGAAAATAATCAACACAATCATCAACACAAATTGCAACGGTCTCAAATTGTTATTTTTTTTTCTCACGCTTACCCTTATCTTTTTTTTTTTTTTCTTTCTTTCTTTCTTCCTTCCTTCCTTCCTTGGTTTCTCTTTGTGGCTCACCTAATGCCTTACTCTAAATCTTGCTTTTTGTCTTCTTTTGCTTTGTTGCCGTTTCCTTTCTTTTTTTTATGTTAAACAACTTCATCACCATGACAGTGAAAGAGTCTTCTCTTGTTTTGTTGGTCTCTCTGCACCTCTTGTTTGTTACTACTCTCTCTTTAATTAGGCATTTAAAGAAATGGTTTACTGATTCCATCAAACCGGCCTGAACATTATAACATCATTAACTAGCTTGGAGCAAGAAATTTGCCATTTCATTATTCCCTCTGTGAGAACAGGGTAAAGCATAGGTCATTTTATCAGGACGTGCCCTTCTTATCAGTTAAACTTTACCCTGACCTTCTCGATTACAGCGCATTTAAATTCCCATAGCTGTACAGTGTATACTCGAAAACAACCCTGTGTATTACTATTGTCTATTACTTATACATTCTATTTGTTTGAATGACTAAACAAACTAAAAAGACAAGCCATGGAAAATATTAAAATATATAGAATCAGGATTGAGTATTTCAACAGCCCAAGCATGGTGGACGATGCATGTTATATATGTTTAAACAACATAAGCCCGTGTTCCTGCGGTAGATCGGCGCTCCCTATCACGTTAAGTTCCTTACTCAAGGTAACGTCGCGGTGTACTAATAGCTGTGTTTGCGTGAAGATCTTATCAGCCCTACCGAAACTGGATTTTCAAGGCGTAATGTTTGAAAAAGGTTAGAAAGAAAGAGGCCTGGTGGGAAAAAAACGCAGTCATTCGAAGACCCGTAATGATCTGGATGTAAAGGTCACTTCCTTAACGGAAAGCCATTTAAAAAGTCTGTAAGCTGAAGTTTCGGGAATGCGACGTGTAGGGTGTGAAGGTGTAATTGAGCTCTGCGGGATTCACCTGAAAAGTGAGAGGGTCATTCATATGGTTATCATTTGGATGTCAGTTTGGGAATCAGTCGATAATGTTTATTGCATTTGCACTACATTTATCCTATGCGTACACTTCGACTGCATGTTTTGCTATGAATTGAAATGACATGAGGTAGATGTCTGTTTATTTTCAATAGGGGAATGCTCATTTCAGTACTGCTAAAACAGATAGGTCTTTAGACATGGGTTTATAGTGTACTTTCGGGTGACTTAACTCTCCGGATGTCAAGTGGAAGCTTGTTAAACCTCCTCGGCGCCAGAACGCAAGAAGGAAATGCTTGAATTTGTACCCTAATATTTGGTGGGACCAATCAAGCAGTGGTCAAGGATCAGTTCAAAATAGAATAGAAGAGCCTTTATTTGACACACATACGTTACAGTACAGTGAAATTGTTTCTTCGCACTTGTTTGGGAGCTGCAAAATGGTGGCCCTGGGTTAAGGGCGTCGATCAAGGACCCAAGAGTGGCACTTTAGCGATACCAGGGCTCGACCACCCACCCCACCCGATCAGTACCAAAGTGCCTTAACCACTGAGCTAGTGAGGAAACTGTGGAACAATGGTCTGTTGAGATGGGGAAGAAGGGGCTCGAACCCCTCGAACTTCTGATCAGTAGCCAAGCATACGTTTTCATATAAAAGCATGTTTTAGGAGGCTACGGATAATACCGGGAAGGGGTGTAGCTCAGGGGTGTAGCTCGGTGGTCTAAGGCGCTGGGCTTCTGATCGGAGGACCCTTAACCTACTGTGCTCCAGGGGCGCCGTATCATGTATATGTGACAAATACAGGCTATTCTATTCTATTCCAGTCTGCAAATTATGTTCGATGAAAGGAGAGTAGGGTAGAAAAGAAAAGCAAATTAAAAAGCTTTTGTTTCAGACAGGGATTTTCTGATGGAGGCATATCTTTGACATGGTTTGAATACCGCTATTGACTCATTTCATTGCACCACGTCGGTCCCAGAACAGATTAAAGACTTGAGGCGTGCGCCTTGCTTGTAACGTGATTAACAGTCTGATGTGTCGAGGAAGGAAAGCCTTCTTTTGGCAGACACTAGGTCTGATTTCCTAATTACATCCTTTATCGTATATTTTGTTGTTGTTTTTTTTTTACGCTGTATTTAAAATTTTGGGGGATTAATACAAATCTTGATATGCAGCAATTTTCATGCATAGCAACAGAAGTAGACTAATCCAATAATACGCTCTCCGTCTTTTACAATCAAAAAGCAGTAAAAACAGTCAAATGAAATAAAAATAAGAATTTGAACTCTAATTAAGTTAGTCACAAGTCGTTACGAGCAGTGCCTCATTCTCATCTTATCTGATTTTCATTCCCCGTTTACACTTTCGCCCACTTAGCCAGCTTGCACCCTGCTGACTTTGTCACTTAGTTTAATTTCAGTAACAATGACACAACATTTGCCCTTGTTTGCACATGACGGCATGTTTTTTTTTGCCTCTATGGAGAGGCAGCAGAACTTCGTCTCAGAATCGAGCACTTTCACATTTGAGACCCACTCCTCCTCATGGTTTCCCCGACCAGACCTCTTCCTGTCTGCGAGACAGCTTCATGTATACAGTACGAGATTTATGCCCCTGTGTTAGACAGCATAAAATGACGTGGCAGCACTCGATGAAGAAGTTAGTCATCGTGTGAGCAGTGAGTTTCCGGCATGAAGGGTTTACTTGCCTCGACATAGGTTTATCTCTTTAACCTGAACATCCTACTGAAGTCAGACATGTCTTAGAATGTCTTGGAGCACACACACACACACACACACACACACACACACACACATTATTGTTCTAATTTTATCATAATGGTATAAGGTCATAATGTTATTCCTTGTCGTTGGATATATTAATTATAAAATGTACGTTTATAATACACACCAATCAGGCGTAATATTACATTATGGCATTATAACAATGTGGTCAAACAACATTACATACGAATATTTTCATAAATTCCCAGATTTAACAAGAAATGTGTTTTATACTAATAAGTAGACAGATAGATATACAGACAGACTGACTATTGAAAGGCAGACAGGCAGGCAGACAGATAGTTTGATAGACAAACAGACTGACAGAATGATTTATAGGCACAGACTGATTGAGACATACATAGATGAACAGACAGACAGTTATACAGACAAGCAGGCTGATAGATATACAGGCAGCCAGACAGACAGACCGACTGACTATTGATAGACAGACAGACTGATAGATAGATAAACAGACAGACAGATATACAGACAGGCAGGCTGATAGTTTCTACAGGCACCCAGACAGACATACAGACTGATAGATAGATAGACAGACAGACAGACTGATAGATAGATAGATAAACAGACAGACAGATATACAGACAGGCAGGCTGGACCCGACAGACAGACAGACAGACAGACAGACAGACAGACGGATAGACGGATAGACAGATAGACAGATAGATAGATAGATGAAAGAGAGACAGACTGAAAGACAGAGAGCTAGACAGACAGACAGACAGATAGATAGATAGATAGATAGATAGATAGATAGATAGATAGATAACTGGATAGATAACTATCCTATAAGTAATCATCATATTTCGATCACTAACGATTTCGCAGATGTCTTACCTATTTTACCTGCTCTCGTGTTTTTCAGGAACCCTGCCTCCCGGAGAGCACAGCTTCCCTTTTCAGTTTCTCATTCCAAGTAAGCTTAATTATGCTTTCAATTCATTAGTCATTCATTAGACCTCTGTGATTGGTGGATATACACCCAATTTGACACCCTAGGTAATGATTTCCTGATGATTTACCACGTCGTCGTCTCTAAGGTTAGTCATTAATGGCTCGCTTGTAGCTTTCCTGTTTAATAAGTGTACTCCAAAGCTGATGAGCGTCCCTGAGAATAGGTTGGTGCGATTTGAAAAGTGCTAGAAGGCCGCGTGTAGTGCAGGTTGGAGTTAAATTGTATACTGTTCAGAAGGGAGACGTAGCAGGAAGGAAATGGTGATTCTTTTTTTTAATTTTTTTTTTTATTCGACTGTAGCAGTGTGTTGGAACAGTGCTTTATAAACTGCTTCCTGTTTCCACCTACCCATTCCAGCAGCTATTGATGACAGGTTGTACCTGGTGTCTTTCTCTCTTCATAGCATAGAGTCGAGGGAATTGGTTATCTGCTGACTCCGGAATGGAGTCTGTTGGGATCTCACACATCAAAATTAATTTTTCTTTTACTGTATTAATAGAGATCGTTTATTAGAGATTACGTTCCTAAAAGTGTTTGCTAACGCGCGTGTCAGCTGATTACCGGCTTTTCTGTTGACATCGAGGGCGTTGGATGTTTATATAAAGGTTTTACAGGTGTCAAGTGTTCTGTATCTTACTTATGACCTAATGTCGTCACTGACCGTTTGTTTTGCTGACGGTAATTTGGTATATGTAGTATTGGATTTGTATTAGAATATTATTGGATGGCGTGTGGGTTTATAGCCGTAGCCGATTTTGTGATTTTGTTTTGAAAACACCGAATTTTCAGTAGTTTTTACATCCCGGGACGATGAGAAAATGTTCTGTGATGTTATGTTGTGCCCTCTGCTGTCAGGGTGTTGGTATAAACCAGGGGTCACCAACGTGGTGCCCGTGGGCACCAGGTAGCCCCCAAGGAGCACATGAGTAGCTCTCAGGCTTGCTATAAAAAGTGCACAACTCATCAGTGAGATGCGTCTATAATGTAAAATGTAGTTAATTCGTTGTTGATAGTCACTGTCAAGTGTATTTACATAGATAAATGAGTATCATTAATAATAATAATAATAATAATAATATATAACTAAAGGTAAATTTGTTATTTCAGAGGAGTATTTCAAACTGGTAGCCCTTTATATGACTCGGTGTCCATGTAGTAGCTCTCAGTTACAAAAAGGTTGGTGATCCCTGGTATAAACAATCACAAATCCTTCGACTTGGACCCAACTTGAAGCTTCTGATACACACCAGCTCTTTTAGAATCGTTATTGTCAGTGTTCTTGGAGTTTGGTATCTTTCAAGACAGACAGACAGACAGACTGATTGTTAGATATACAGACAGACAGACACAGACTAATTCATAGATAGAGTGAATAAGAGACAGACTCAAAGACAGAGAGCTTGACAGACAGACAGACAGACATACAGCTTGATAGACAGACAGACGTATAGATAGATAAACAGACAGACAGATATACAGACAGGCAGGCTGGACCCGACAGACAGACAGACAGACAGACAGACAGACAGACAGACAGACAGACAGACCGGATAGATGGATAGATGGATAGATGGATAGATGGATAGATAGATAGATAGATAGATAGATAGATAGACAGAAGATAGACAGAGAGACAGACAGACAGATAGACAGACAGACAGACAGACAGACAGACAGACAGACAGACAGACAGACAGACAGACAGACAGACAGACAGATAGATAGATAGATAGATAGATAGATAGATAGATAGATAGATAGATAGATAGAAAGAAATAATCTTCAAAAAATGACTGACTTACTGACAGACAGACAGAAAGACAGCAGACTAATAGATAGACAGACAGACAGATAGATAGATCTATCTGTCTATCTATCTGTCTGTTTGCCTGTCTGCCTATCAGTCTGTCTGTATGTCTATCTATCTGTCTGTCTGTCTGTATGTCTATCTGCCTGTCTGTCTATCTATTAGTCTGTTGTCTTTCTGTCTGTCTGTCAGTAAGTCAGTCATTTTTTTTTAAGATTATTTAAAAGATTATTTCTCCACTACTGGCTCAATTATCAAACAGGTGCTTTCTCTTTGTCGTCCGCAAATTAACCTTCGGTAGGGAGATGAAATTAAACGCTGCAAAAGCTTTTGCCTTTAATGGCCTTGTTTTCCTTACATTACTTTTATACTTGAAGTCGCTTTGAAACCGGTTTGGTAGGAATTGGACAAACATTCCAATACTTTCGAACGATTCATACCGACACTGCAGTCGTAATGCGTTCACAAATGACACGGTCCGTCATGGAATCACGCAAAACCAGAACGACTGGTTCTATTCCTGTTACAACTCTGGATAGCAGATGAAGCTAACTGTACACAGTCGGACGCTATCAGAGAGCCCATGTTTAGCCAGAGTGAAGGCTTGACGTTGATTTTGGCTGACGTGCCTCTCTGTGTAGAGCTCATTATCGGCACTTACAGCTCCAGTTCCAACAACAGCCCATTCTATAGGGTTCGCTTTTTTTGTTCTCTCGAGGAAAAGGCAAAATCCATTTTCGTGTATTTATATTAATGTACTTCTCTTTTCCTTCTGAGTTGAGGTGTATTGAATGGGAGTATTGATTGAAGCCAGTATTCAATTGTGTTGATTATTTGGGTGCTTTCAGGATACACTGAAATGTTGCAGTGAAGGCTGCATGGGCGCTTAGCAAATTCGCCTCACACCACCAGGGTCCGGGTTCGATTCCCGCTTTTGCCATGTGTGTGTGGAGTTTGCATGTTCTCCCTGTGCCTAAGGGGGTTTTTCTTCGGATTTACCCCTGTCCAAAAACATGCACGGTAGGTTTATTGGTACCGTGGAAAATTGTCCCTTGTGTGTGATTGTGTATGTGTGTGTGTGAGTGTGTGTGTGTGCCTTAATGCCCATAGATGCCTGAGATAGGCACAGACTCCCCGTGACCAGAGGGAAGATCGGATAAAGCGGTAGAAGATGAATGAATGAATGTTGCAGTGTAGTGGATTGGGAATGCAGGACTATATATATCTAGAAAATATGGATCAACATATTAACAATAAGTGGGAGGCAATCAGCTATATGCCTTTGTCTACTATAGACCCAGACGTGTTCCCCATACTAATATCACTGTGAGCTCCATGAGGATTGGAGTAGAAGGTCCAGGGTTAGAGTACTAGAGTAATTGGAAGGCTGACTTCACCTCAGACATAATGTAATGTAATGAGCACACTCCAAAACCTAGTGGAACATCTCCCGATAAGAGTTGAGGTTAATATACTGTAGCTTAAAATGTTCGCGTCGGCAAAAAGGCATCTCATTCTTTAATCTTTAAAACTTTCATTCGGAAATAAATCGTGCCTACCCTCATTATTACAGTCGGTTCTTGGTGCTGTGTTCACCCGTCCTTATCTCATCCCCTTGTTTGTCTCTGTCATCCGCTTCCATTAATAGCTCTACTAAATGAGCCCCTGCTACTCGCGGTCCTACCACGGCGGAGGAAAAAGCTTTTAAAATCTCGTTCGGTGACAGCGCAATCTAGAGCTCTGCCAAATTAGCCCTAGTCTGACCCTAGTCTTCTAACATCCACCCTCTCCTTTTAAACTGAGCGAGAGTCAGTGAGTACCCACTTCATGTAGTAACTGTCTGAATGCCAAGTATTCATCTGGGATTAATGCTTTTAGAGATTTGTTAATTGTGACTGCTGGTTAAATGAACTAACTATCTTTTTTTTTTCTTTCTTTCTTTCCTTTTTTATTTATTTATTTATATATTTTTTTATTAGCGCATGCTCCCACTTCATTCGAAGGCCCATTTGGGAAGGTCTTATACAGAATCCGGGCGGTAATAGACACACCGCGCTTCTCCAAGGATTATAAGGCTCAGAAACCCTTTTACCTACTGAAAGTCCTGAATCTCAATGAGTTGCCAGATATAGAGGTGAGGTTTAGAGGTTTTAGCACTATATATATATATATATATATATATATATATATATATATATATATAAATTCAGTATGGTAGAGATGGTTTGCTTTTATTTCTTCAGTTCAAGTTTTTTTCAGTGTTAAATTTAATTAGGTTTTTTTTTTTTTTTACATTTTTTTATACAATAAAACAGTATACTTTTCCTCTTCTGTTTCCAGGAACATGTAGCTCGGCCCCTCTGCCATGTTAATCTATATAAGATAACTCTACTTTTTTTTTAAATAATAAAAACTATAGATAGATTAATAATATAGATTACATAAGTTAATGAGTTTTTTATGAATGCAGATAAAGCACTTTTTTTTAAATTGATGCATGTTTAACTTCTTGTCTATTATACAGATACACTGCTGTCCAATGTGAATTTGCACAAGCATGTACATAATGAATATATATATATATATATATATATATATATATATATATATATATATATATATATATATATATTGTATCTATATATAAACCGTCATTTCTTTTTCCTGCCAGCAACCGAGTAGTGCTTTGACGTCAAAGAAGTTCACCTACTTCCTGGTGAAGACGGGGACTCTGGTGCTAAGGGCTCACAGTGATTTGAGAGGGTACACTCCAGGCCAAATCATCAAACTCTCCACAGAGATCCACAACAAATCAGGAAAAGACACAGGTTATATCCTGGCCAGTCTCGTACAGGTCTGATATTTTCCATTTCATCTTAAGGACGTAAAAAAAAATGTGGTGGCGTATCCGTATGTAGGTTCCTTTTAAGCTCTTTCGTTTGTTTGTTTGCAGAAAGTGACCTATAAAATGAAGCGGCCGCTGTTTGATTTGCGGACCATAGCGGAGGTGGAGGGAGCAGGCGTCAAAGCAGGGAAACATGCCGAGTGGAAGGAGCAGATCATCGTTCCTCCTCTTCCTCAGTCGGCCCTCGCTGGCTGCAGCCTCATAGACATCGAGTACTTCATCCAGGTAGGAGCGAATCACCTCGAGGGCGCGTAAAGTTGAAACACATTTTCGTCCAAATGGAATCATTTGGATTTGTGTTTTTTTGTTTTTTTTTTTAGCCGGGATCCAGCGAGGATTGCTTTCACTAGCAAAATAGTCCGGTTTTGCATTCTTTGCTATTTTTCCCCTTTCTTCCCTCATAAAGTGCAAATAAAGGAGGATATGGTTCTTTAGCACCGGCACTTTGCAGTATTGCAACCCGAACGCCGATTCCGAAATAGTGCTTTAATGCTTAACTTCGCATGTTATATATATAACTATATTATATAATTCTATAAATTATATTCAAAGTCTTTGAATCTGAAACTTGAATCCATTTGGAAAAGGCATTGCGTGAAGAGTTATAACCTTTCGTTACTTCCGTGTCTTCACCAAAGATTTCTGTAAAGTCTCCCGAGGCAGTGGTCATTCTACCCATCTACATCGGAAACATCGCCGTCAACTTGAGCCCCACGAGACCGCCTCCGCCGACGCAACTTCAGCACGAAGCTGCAATGGCCCCCATGCCGGGCCCCGGCCCCGGGCCGGTGGTGCCGAGCGCTCCCCCGGCCGAGGACGATGAGGAAGACCTGCAGGGCGCGGGAGCACTGAGCAGCGAGGAAATTCCAACCAAGAGCCATTCCCAGCAGGACCCTTCATGCCAGGCTATTGCCATGTCCCCTGGGGCTTTCAGTCACGCTCCCGCCCAAGCTCTTCCTCAGGGTCAGCAGGGCCAGTTAACCGATAGCTCTGCGCCACTTTTCTGCGTCTCCACTGGGGCCACCATTCCCTTTTTCTCTGACGGTAACGCAACGCCGGTGCCCACTACCTGCCCTCTCATTCTGCCTCCGGAGTACAGCAGCTGGGAATATCCACATGGTGAGCAGAGATAGTACACACATCCTTCACTATAGAAATACAGATACTTATGTTATAAACGTTAAAGTACTGACTAGGGTTTTTTTTTACTCAAGGTAAAGTAAAACGCTTGGGCCCTGACAGTAAAAAACCGTTAGCCGTTACTACAACCTGTTTTATATTAATATATCAACACGAAACCAATAAACCAAATGTTGCTAGCTAATGAATGTATCCAGGCTGAACACATGTAGACTACAAACAGGGAAAAGATGATGATCAGGAATGTTTCTGTTCTCAGTCATGTTTACATCACTGATCCCCCTCTGTCTCGTCCACGTTAGCCAGACCTCCTGTCGGCTTGTGTTTCGCTTGTTGTTAGCTTCATAAGCTAGACTACTGTACCTCTGTGGCGCGCGAGAGCCGAGAAACGATTGGTTCTTTGAAAAAGCTCCATAATGACAGGAAACCGTTCGATGGGTTTAAAACGGCACGCAAAAAGAAACAAAACTGTGGACGTTTCACCACATAAATTACAGATTGCTTTGAAAATGTAAGAAGTAGAAAGTAAAGATTTTATGTAAAATGTATGTAATTTATGTATTTTTTATGTAAAATGTTGATAAATGTAAAAAAAAAAAAAAAGTAAATACAGTAATGAAGTATGTGTACTTCGTTACATCCTATCTCTGTAGTGAAGACATAGCGAAAAATGGAAAATGTTGCGTTGACTAGAAGGCACAATAATATATATATATATATATATAATATATATATATATATATATATATATATTTAATCACTTCAAAACTATAATAATAATAATAATTATATTATTATTATTATTATTATTATTATTATTATTATTGTTGTTGTATTATTAAGCTATTAATAATAATATTTATAATTTAATATAATAATAATATTATTCTTATTATTTTGGAGTAAACGTTATTTGGAGTACTCCAAAATAAAAAAAGATTACTGTAGTTTGTATTAAATAAATAAATAACAAAAGTAAATACATTTTTACTTCTATTTTACTTCTGTCTGTATAACAATACATTTTTCATTAAGTCTTCACTTTATATAGTCCCTTTAAAGTGACACCTCACAGCAGAAAACAAATTTAAAATGAAAGATTAGAAAAAATAATAGTAAGTCATAAGAATAAATAATAGTAATAATAAATAAAACTAATAAGAAACACACCTCGGAAAAATAACAAGATTACATAAAAACTATCCTGAAATGGTGAGTTTTAAGAGCTGATTATAAAAACACTCCATGTCGGAAATGACTTGTTAATTGTATGAAATGCCATGACTTTGGATATAATATGAGAGTTCCTGTTATCAGAAGTGAATCAACACTTTCTGACCAATCAGAATCAAGAAAACACAGCCCTCCCTCCGTAATAACGCTTCTGCTACGATTCAAATGGAATGAACCGTTCTGTAATAGATATGTATTGATGGAGATTGATATATATATATATATATATATATATATATATATATAGAGATATATATATATATAATATATATATATATATATATATATATATATATATATAATATATATATATATATATATATATATATATATATATATATATATATATATATATATAATATATATATATATATATATATATATAAATAATGATATATAATATATATATATATATATATATATATATATATATATATATATATATATATATATATATATATATAGATATATATATATTAGAACCCGGGTAACTTAGATTGACAGATGCTTTATCCTGTTTGAATCAGCCAATAAACTCTTAATGACATTAAAAATGACATTACTGAGCGTCTTCCGGTAAATCTACCCCTCGAATAGTACTTAAGATAAACGGGCGCTCCAGAGAACGCCCTATCCGTGGTCTCCAGAGTAGTTCCTATTGATCCGGTTGAGGACATTTAGTCCAATCAAGGACAAAATGGCTTTAACATATCCGACTGCCCTTTCGGCTATTATACATTTCCAAGCGCGTGTTTTACTTTTTTTATTTCTCTTGTTTGTTTCCTTTCCAGAACCTCCTCCGACTTACGAGGAAAGCTGCAGCAGTACCAACTCGAGTTTCAACACCAGCATGACGTAGAAGACGACAATGAAAAAAGCCTGTTAGTGAATCTGCAACTTCCCCTGCTGGACACTCCCAGGCATTGCAGTTCCTCCCCAAATAGGACCAAACGTATTTAAAAAGGGATCTCATCACCCCCCCCCCCCTTTCCCCCCCTTAAACACTTGATTTATACTAAACTATATAGTCCTCGCTCCTTGGTGTTGGAGAAAGGGTCTCTGGATCAGTGCCTAATCACGGTAGCGCTCCTACGCTACTCCAGGTTCGGAAAAAAAACTGCCTCTGTAGTGCGGTGACACACCAATACACACACCGGGACGCGCATTTTGTTAGCCAAGGCTGGCCTTACCTGCGAAGCTTGTCCCAAAAAACACAGGCCGTATTCCAGTCCGAGCTAGCGGTGAAAGAACTCCGGTCCCTCCGATGTCCATCTGCGAACATTTCCTCAGGCCTTCGCGGAGTCGGCCTGCGGCTGGAATGTCGCTCAAGGAGTTTCGATTTCTATCAGCACAGAGGTTTTTTGTTTGTTTGTTTGTTTGTTTGTTTGTTTTTGACATCTTGCCTTCTGACATTTGTTCTGTCGAAACCGTATCTTGGTATCGAAGTCATTTGTTGAAGCGGAGACACATCTTTCGTTACATTGGAACCCTGCATCATAGGTGCCAACATCTACGGTTTAACTGTTGCCATAGCAACGTGGCTTTAAGTGATTTATCTCATGCAAAGGTGAACGTCGTACTTAGCGAATAGCGAATGTTTTGCAGATTGTTCCAGAAACACGGCTCGGTGGGGCGGGGCTGATCACGGCTCGTGTGCTGTTCTGGTACGCAGTTATCGATCCTAACCTATTACAGAAAAACAAATAATAAAGAATAGCTTTGTTGCGTTGTTCGCAGCTTAAGAAAGTATAGAAACTCTAAATTGGAGGCGGTAGCTTAGTTTGGATTTTGGATCCGATTGGCATTGGTTCAAATCCCGGCTTTGTCGAGCTTCGCCACTCCTGGGCCCCTGGGCATGGCCCTCATCTCCTAGCTGCTGATGGTGTATGGTGCAAAAGGATCACGCACAAGAGACCCTTGTGCATGGGAGAAGAGTATTTAGTATGTGTATTTCTCACTGCACACGAGTGGCGGTAAAAACACAAAACACAAAATACAAAAACAATCCGAATTCTGCTTCTAATAAATCATTTGTGTTTTAATTTAAAAAAAAAAACAAGTAAATAAAAAAACAAGATACACTTGAATTGAATAGCCTTTCTTTGTCACATATACATTACAGCACAGTGAACTTCTTTTCTTCACATATCCCAGATTGTTTTTGGAAGCCGGGGTCAGAGCGCAGGGTCAGCCATGATACGCCGCCCCATGGAGGACAGAGTGTTAAGGGCCTTGCGCAGGAACCCCAGGGCGGGCAGCTTGGCGATACCCATCAGTAACCCTTCTACTTAAGCCACATCTGTCCCCCTATTACTATGCTATTATTTTATAGCATAGAATGAATATAATAGAAGAGCCTTTATTTGTCACATATACATCACAGCGCAGTGAAAATCTTTCTTCGCATATCCCAGATTGTATGAAAGCCGGGGTCAGAGCGCAGGGTCAGCCACGATTTGCCGCCCCTGGAGTACAGAGGGTTAAGGGCCTTGCTCAAGGACCCAAGGGCGGCAGCTTGGTCATACCAGGGCTCGAACCCCCGACCTTCCGATCAGCAGCAGTTATACCCTCCCTATTATGTTGTTATTTAATACTAGTGGTTTTATTGTGGTGAGAAAAAAAAAACGGAACAGAATCAAACTTCCCCTGAATAATATGATTCCGCAAGTTTACGCTTGACATTACGCTTGACAATTGACGCACTCGACTGAAAAGGTGCAACGATTCTCTCTTCGCTTCACGTCGACTCCATCGACATGCTCTCCGACTAATGAGCCAATAGAAACCAAGATTAAACAAGCGAGCCAGTTCTTTTCACCGTGTATTCGCGAGGGTCGATTTTGTCGGTAATGTTGGCACCTCTGCTGCATTTCACCTACTTTTGCTTCTCGAAACATTATCCGAAAGCATTTTCTTACCCCTTAGGTGTTATTACATTCGGAATTTTTGATTATGTAGTACGGAATGAATCGTAGAATTTCTCTATTTAAATTGCTGGGAAATGTTTCTTTGCAAAGACTATAAACGTTGAATTTAAAAAAAAAAAAAAAAAAAAAAAGAACTATAAAATCCCCTCGCCATTTTCATGGTCAGGTCCTGCATGTATTTTTTTTAAAAATGGAAAAAGTGAGTATCTGGGCTGAATGTGAATCTTTTTTTGTGTTTGTTTTTTAGCTGGAATGAAATACCAAGGTGTGTGAAAATATTTTTGTGATTTTTTTTTTTTTTTTTTTTTTTTGGCTTATTAATCTATAATAGATGGCATTTTATCCTGAATTCCCAGTTGAGGCCTTATCCTGTGCTTGCTGTGGCCTGATGGTATTTTTTTCTCCAGTATATGAAAAGTTTTATTCATTTTTTTTTTTTTTTTTATCTTTTTCAAAAATTTAAGCACAAAACGGCACTTTTAAAAACGTTTTATTTGAGTGTGTGGTCTTTCAACCCCGGATAGCATCACTATTACTTATAGATTTGCTTTACTGTGATTTTTAGTTCCATTATTCAATACGTAGCGACCATTCCTTTTACTAATTCGGTCACGAATGCATCTTTTTTTTTTTTTTTCTTTTAAGGGATCCAAGAACAAGATTGCATGCACAAAAGACACTCCAATTTCTTTTTTTTTCTTTTTTTTCCTGTGTGGAAAAAAAAATAATTTTGAGTACTGTGAGGGGACAATATGTGAGTGTATATATATATATATATATACTTTGTTTAAATATTGTCTAAACGAATTCACTGTGTTACAGGAACATCTCTTTGAGATTTAAGGATTTGTTTATGGAACAGCGCAGAGAAAAGGACATAATTACATGGGAAAAATTTAATAGGTATTTTAAACAGATTCCATTCAAGAGACCGGTCTGTATCTTTTGCACACTTTTATTTATTTATTTTTTTACACCCTACCTTGAATGAAGGTGAGTTTAAAAAAAAAAAGGTGAAGATTTTTAAGCAAGAACGTAGTTGAATCCAAATGGTGCTCCTTCAGCTCCAATAGACCATCTGAGAGTTCTTCCGTGTCTGTGCTAAACTCGAAATTGCCTGATGTAGCAAAACAAGACAAAATGTCATCCAAAATCGGAGATGCACGTGTCACAAACTTTGCTCTAATACATGCCTTAAAAACATCTAGAAATTGTAACTGTGGCAAATTCAGATATATGTCCGTAAATATCGTATGTTGTTTGGGTTTTTTTTTTTGCGAAGAGATAAAACACGACGTGGGGGTTCTGTATGACGGAGTGGTCCAGACGTATCGTTGTCCAGATGTTGATTATTTTTTCAAGAACAAGACAACCAGACAGTCGTAATTGTATTCTTATTTAACAGTGTCCTTTTTTTGCCATTTTATTGTTGCTTTTAATGTTAAAGTAAGATCTGTGTGTAAAACAAGTTGTCCTTCGTCCATCATCTCTATTTGTTTTCACCGACAATGAGACAGAAATAAAGTCCATTACGGAAAATGACGAGTCACAAACCGGGGACACCTTAACAAACCTGACTCGGCAAAATTAGCAACCTGCGAATTAACCGTTGCTTATTGGAACAATAATTAGATTTCATTAAAAAAAAAAAAAAAAAAAAAAAAAAACACATAAACCATTAGAGTTACTGAAAACAAATGAAAACCCTTATAATCAATCTGCTTTGAGAATTTAGCAGAAATTGTACTTTGTGTAATGTAATTATTTTTCACTAAAAAAAAGGAACACTTCCTGGTTCTTAAAATGGGTTTGAATGTCCCTGTCGCTTTACTTTTCCATCACCAAAGCTTCACCAACAGCTTTATAATATTCTTTATTTGTTTTTTTGTTTTTTTTCCCTCTGTTGACATGGTCTCTAGTTTTTGTATTTTTCTGCCCGTATGTATAAATATGTTCGTCTTGCCCATCTTTCGCGTATTGCGGCCCTTCAGAACGCGCTGGATCTCCAGCAGCACCACTGTGGATCACTGTTGTATTTAAAAAAAAAACAAACAAAACAAACAAAAAAAAAAACATTCGAATGCAAATTTGTTTTGTTTCGTTGGTACATTGTACTAATAAAGTCTCATCTGTCTTTATCGCTTCCAATCTTTTTGTCTCGAGTCGTTTGTTTGTCACATATAAATTACAGCACAGTGAAATTGTTTCTTCCCATATCCCAGCTTGTTTTTTTGTTTTTGTTTGTTTTTGGAAGAGTACAGGGTCAGCCATGTTACAGCCCCCCTGGAGCACAGACGGTTAAGTAAAACACTCTGGTAAACGTTGAAATATTGACTACACTTTTTCGCTCAAGTTAAACTTAAGTAAAAGCACATCCCAAGTAAAAGTAAACGGTAGCAAAGACTACCACCTGTTTAAAGTGTCTTCAGTCAAGACAGAATTGCATGATTTCAAATATGGAATTGTAGCCATGTTGGTTTAATATTCCTTACACCAGGGGTCACCAACGTGGTGCCCGTGGGCACCAGGTAGCCCCCAAGGAGCACATAGTATACTCTCATTCATAAAAAGTGCTGTGTGTGTATTATTATCGGTTACAAAATAGGTCATTATTTCAGTATCAGAATACATAGATAAAGGGTATCATTAAAGTTAAAAATCTAGCACCCAAACCTTTTTTTTTTCTTGCTTAACCTTTTCAGTTTCCATGGAGAAAAAGCTAAATGTGATAATATCCCTGTTATTCATTGGCAGTGTTGGTTAAGTGCAATTTAATTACAAAATAAAAGTACCAGTAATCCGTTACTGTTACGGTTACTTCCGAAAAAAAAAAACAACAACATCTAATTAAACTACAGTTCATTTTGAATATGTTGAAGATTACAAATCACACTGTCTACCCCCCCCCCTTCCTCCCCCCTCAACATTTTGGTTCTGAAGAAGCTCAGTTGCGAAAATAAATCCGAGCGCCACCTAGTGGACAAATGCAAGTAATCAAATGTAATCAGTTACTTTACCTTTATGAAGTAATTGAAACGTTACACTACTTATTACATTTTGAATAGGGTCGGCAACCTGTTACATTTCCATAGTAACCAAACACTGTAACGCGTTACGAAATTTAATTACAAAATAAAAGTAACATTCATTCATTAAAAAAAAATGGAGAAAAAAACAGTCACTTTAGAAAATGTCAAAGATTACAAATCCCAAAGAACCCCGCTCACTTGACACCCCCCCCCCCCCCCCCCCCCACCCCCACTTTCTGGTACGTATAGCTTTTGTGACTTGGGATGTTATTTTCATCAAGCGCCACCTAGTGGAAGAATGAAAGCAATCAAATGTAATCAGTTGCGTTATTTTTTACAAGTAATTAAAAAGTCATCAAATGTAATCAGTTACTTTACTTTTCTACAGCAATTAAACAGTAACTTATTACATTTTGAAAAATGGTCATTTGTAATCTGTAATCTGTTACATTCCCAAAGTAACCCTCCCAACACTGTTTATTAGTATATTAACTAATATATATTATAAAATGTTTTGTTTTTATGCCCACTGAGTTTAATCCGTACACTTTTGGCTGCTGAACACGCTGAAGCTCCACTGAGCAGGTGGCGCTCTGCGCATGTCTTTTGCCACGCTTCAGAAACTCAGAAGAAGACAAAATCCCTCTCGTTCCTACAGAGGGACACAAAGCTCTACAGCATGCTACACATTCGCAAAGGATTACGTGGAAACGCGGGATCGCAAGTTATTTAAACGTAAGGCAATGCACTGACCACTTATTCTATTCATGTTATTGCATGCAACAATCGGTTTCCTAGGTCAGGAATTCCCGATCTTGGAATAATTCGCTTTTGTTGGTCGCGTTCATATAAACGGGTCTGTTAGAATGCGCATTCCGTACGCATTAATGAACATCTTTAAGCATTGTACCATTGTGCCATTAATTCCGGTTAGATTTCTTCTTTGCTCTTTAGAAAACATTTTATGCCTTTTCAAACACTCGGGCCGTATTTCATTCGCCTTATACTCATCAAAACGCGTGTTATAATGTTTGATCGCAAAAGCGGTGTTTTGAAAATAATACAGTTCGCCCAGGAACCTGTAAAGTCGACAGCGTAAACTGGGTGTCTATGGACAAACTTGTGTTATGCTCGTTCCGGGGCGTGATTCAATCCGGCTTCTGGTGTTGCCTTATTGCCGTGATGACACAATTTGTTTATTTTTGAATAATTAGAAAAGCAGTTAGGAGAGTTTGTCTATTATTTGTCTATTGTTGTCATTTTTAATTCTTAATCTTTGCTGTTTTATATGTTTGTGTTGCACAATTCAACATAATGAGAGTAAGAAGTGTCCATCTTCACTCAAACTGAAAGTTGTTTAATGTATGTGTATATTGTTTATACCTGTAATAGTTTATAACGATATACAAGTAGTAGTATTGTTATTACAGGCTTGATTTAACTGGCTATTGTGACGATTCGTTGCGTGAGTCAAAGTTCAGTTTCATTATCTATCGTGAATGGTGTAGCTAATTGATCACGGTTTATTTTATCATTCTTTAATTGAAACATTAATAAACGTGCAAAAGAATAAAAAATAATGTAATTAAGCAATATACATTCTTTGAATTGCCTGGCAATGTTGTACATAAATACAGAACTGTATGTCATGTTATTTGCACTGCTTGGGCTGTAGGGGGCGCTCTACACACGTCTTATATTATTCTGTAGCTGGAGCCAGGTTCCTCCTCCCATGGTGGTTCTTCGAATGTCTTTGTAGGAACTGCTTCATACTGGTCTAGCTGGTGATGGCATAGCATGAGTCTTTCCTGGGAGCAGTGGGTGTGAGGTGGGAACACACCTGAGTGCCGTGTACATTTTTAGCCCATTTTATAAGGCACTGTCGGAACACAAACACACAAGTTAATCTGCAGAATAGCTGGTATAAAGCGAATAATCAGCAAATAAAGCAGGATTGGTTGATGTCAGTGGTGCTTGTGGAGTTTATGCACGGGTCAGTGGTGCTTCATGGTGAACATGTGGTCAATTTTGGTCTATTTGAATCATATCGTCAAACTATGAATGGGATCAGTGTTTTGTAAGATTGACTGGGAAGTTGCAATGATTTTTTTTTTGTTGTTACTTTGGTTTATGGGCAGCCATTGACTTTCTGTTGATCAGAGGGAATGCAAAATCCTAAAGCTAGTATGAGGGATTTTGCGATCTCATTTACCTAAGGTATGGATCAAATTTTCTGTGTAGTATGTACGTGTAACCAACAAAGACCAAATGGTGTGGTCGTGTAGGGAAAATAAACAGTGAACTCTTGTATCCAATCAGCAGCAAGAATTTCTTATGCAAAGGTCAAGTACATTTGAATTGAATTTATATGGCTGACATGACAATTTATGTGTCTCATGACCTGCTGGGATTTGAACTTATGACCTTTCCGATTACGATCCATGTTTGCATGTTCTCCCCATGCCTCAAGGAGGTTTTTCTCCGGGTTCTCCGGTTTCCTCACGGTCCAAAAACATGCACGGTAGGTTGATTGGCACCTTGGAAAATTGTCCCTAGTGTATGAATGTGTGTGTGAGTGTGTGCCCTGCTATGGGTTGGCATTCCATCCAGGGTGTATCCTGCCTTAATGCCCATAGACGCCTGAGATAAGCACAGGCTCCCCGTGACCCGAGGAAGATCGGATATAGCGGTAGAAGATGAATGAATGAATGATTACGATCCCCAAACCTTGACCATTAAACCCTACAACTTCCTTGTTTGGAGACAACACAGAACTGTGCGAAGACCCCCCTGAAGACTTTCTCATGGTGGAAAACGTAATTCACTGATACAAATGGACTCGTTCGATAAACTTGAACGTTTCGTCAGGCAACGTTTCTGCTATTAAGTATAGCGAAGAATGAAGTATATTCTTGTTATAGAAAATAGAAAAAACAATGAAATAGGCTTGTGGTAGATATAGATAACAAAGCCTTTTGTATTGAACGATACTGATCCTTCAAACTTCTCATTAACCTACTCTATTTGCTGCTCGATTCTGTTGCCAGGTTATAGTAAACAGTGATCATGGCATTGTGTTGACAGCATCAAATAAGAATGGGTTTTATCAGCATAAAAAAAATATCGGGAATATTAAAGGATTCAAACGCAAGTATATTTTCCCAAAAGAACGCGCGATGCTTTTTTTTTTTTTTTTTTTAAACAAAATGACAAGTAAGAGGGAATGTTGAATTCGTCTCCACAAGGAACATTTACTTTTCCCCCCATTAAAAACTATATATATTTTTTGTTGTTGTTTAAATGCAAACATTTCGAGATATTTATTAAGTATCGTATTGGTGAATGGTCATGTTTAAAACAACAACAACAACGACAACAAATACGATGTATATATTTTTTATTAGCAGCTGCTATACATTTTTATGTTGACTTTTGTTGTCTGAATGTGTGAAACTTATTTTCTGAACTTTTTTAAAACGGGAGTAGTTCAGATTGACTCTTTTTAGTAAACCAAACCCCTTTTAATTTAGATTTTATAACATATTTAATTACATTTTTGTGGAATATTTTTAAAGCTAAACAGGAAGTTTGTTTCCACAGGAAGAAATAGAAGTCAAGGCTAGGCAAATTTCCTGCTACTCTTGTGTATTTACTCGATTGACTTTAATTTGGAGAAGTTAGTATCATTACAGTATGACAGTGTGACTTCTCTGCAAACGGTTTTGTTTTTATGATAAATTATACGCCCCCTTTTTCCATCTCGCTATTATCTTGTACACTAACATGTGCTAGCATTTCAGATATTTGTCAAACATTTATATATATGACTTATTGTGGGCACCTATGAGGAGAAACATTCGAAGGAACTGTACAGTCAAGCCAAATGTGGTTGACGGTTGGTTAAACTGTCTAAAACGGTAGCTCTCTGCGTAAGGCCATGAGCTAGAGGTCTAAATATACCAGGACTGCCAGAGAACCCATGTTTCCACCTCCGTTTCTCCATTGTGTATTCGTATCGTATCTTGGTTTTCACGGTGAGATGTTGACATGAACAATGAAATCCAAGAAACGTATATTTTAAGCAATTCTGTGGTCAGTTATAAGTTTAAGCAATTAGATTTTCAGGCATTTCAACAGTATTGCCTTCAAGGTTTGGGCAGCAACCCAGATTAACCCCTTTTAGTAAACTAAACCCGTTTTAATGTAGTTTTTATTACATTAAGTTATGTTTTGTAAGACACTTCTAAAGAATTCTCCACGTTGCTAAACAGGATGTTTGTTTTCACAGGAAGAAGCTCAGAGAAATATAAATCGAGGCTAGGCAAATTTACTGCTACTATTGTGTGTTTCTTAATTTACTTTCATTTGTATTAGTATCATCGTTTTCTGATTGAAATTGTAGTTGAATTTCAGTCAGCCCTTCTGACTGGTCTGGTAAAATTGCAGCATAACGAGTCATAATATAGCTTGAGGTATCTCATGGTTATTGTCATATATAGTCAAGGTTTTGTTCTAGTTTTTATGTGATCTTATTAGTGACTCTTTTTCGTTGTCATCTTCTACTCATGTTAATCATTACACTTATTATTCAATAGTTGTTTCTTTTCAATTATACTATGTAGTATAATTAAAAAATACCTTTATTAGAAAAAATGTTGCAGGAAAAGGTCTTTGGTTGTCTTCGTTTCTGTCACACTCTAAATTTAACACAGATATAGATGTAACAAATAAAATTGTTTTGGTAATGTTGAAATCTTTGAAAAAAAACGAAATGACTTTATAGCTATTTCACTGATGCTAATGTAACACTGACTTACCAGAGTAATTGGCTAAATCCTGACCTGACATGTATGTAAATAAGATCCTTTTTTGTGCAAATTCATAAGTCTGGCTTAACACACATGGTTAGTTTTGCAGTGTTGCTTTCTAAATTATGCAAATCTGCTCGTGGGCCATAAGTAAGAAAGCTGTAATACTGATGCTGTTATTTTTTATTTATTTTTTTAATCTTAATATGTTTTAAATGGAATTTAAATAAGCATTAGTCTAAATCATGAGGGGATAAAAAAAAAAAACGCTACTACTATGTAAGAAATGCTGGAAATTTAGACTTCCATATGTTGCTATAGGCTGTTCTCCACTTCAGCTATGAATTTAGAGTTCATAATGAGTCCCTTTTTATTTTGTTGTATATTTCGCATGTGTAAAGTTATCATTTATGAAATACAACTGTCTTGGTATTTATAACCCAGTTTACCTACATCTTTTTACTTTACTGATCTGCTAACTACATTTGTTGTTACTAATGTCTATGAGACATTTAAACTTCGCCTCAGAGTTGACCCTCCGATGGTCTGTACAAGTGCTCTTCTTTATTCTAATGGTGCTGAAGCTTTGTGAACAGCTATATTTTTTTAGTAAGGCGCCCAATTATCTTATCTTTGTTCTAATAATTATCTTATTAAAGGCTAGCAAAAAAAATGTCTGACTTAGCTAGCTTCTTAGCTAAACATCTTCGCATCACAAAGTTTGCAGTATAGTGAAATCAAAAACATTTCACAGTTGTTTCTGACAAAAAATATGTTATGCCTTAGAAATTATTGTCAATATTTTTTTGTCATGACAAACAGCTATGTACAGTTTTAGGATATACTGCTTCAGGAGATACTAAAGAAAAGCATAAACATCATACGTAGGAATTTAGCAGGAACACTTGTCTTGGTTTCCCTCGGTGTTGGCAAAAATGTTCTTTTTTTATTATTATTTTGGCTATCCTGTAAAATTCTACTTTATGATATACGTTCTCAGGAATGAAATTGTTTACAAAACCCTTTTATTTTGACGACGCCAAAGACCTTGTTCTTTGGACAGCAGATTGAAATCAGAATACCCATTTGCACGGGATGCCATGCGTCGAAAACGCAGTTGTTTTACAGACAGCCACATCATATCCCGGTACATGCGTTTAGAAAAAATCTCATCGATGTAATGAAATCTATAATGATTAAAATATTTGTCTGCTGTCGTTTTGGGAAAGCAAACGGGCCAATGCAAAATCCAATCCTGTACCACAGAATAACAAACTCACTTTTATGTAAGTCATGTCTTGAAATTGCCAAACGAGAGCAGGATTTCGAACAATAGAGACTTGATTTGGAGCCAGCCCTGGTGTCCCCCCCCCCCCCCCCCCCACCCCCCCCCCCCCCCCCCCCCCATGCTTTAGCACAGACATGAATCTTTATTTGGTTATCCTGGGCCTTATTCATATTCTTCAGACCCTTTTTTGAAAATAGAATTTTTCCTAAACTCTGAGATGGAATCCTGCATATGCTGTTCTGTTAGCACCACTGGATCCCCACACCATTCCATAAAAATGGCTGCAGTGTTGTGTTTCTTTCTTTTTCCTTTTTTTTCCCCTTCCTGCTCTTCCTTCTTCGTGAAGACCAGCAGAGCTCCAACTGAGCATGCCCAGAGAGCGCCATGTCAATGCTTTCTACAGAGAGTTGATCATGTGACCTGCGAAGGGACGGTGCTTGTGCGGGAAAGCTAGACTTTAGTCAGTGGAGCTTTACTCTCTCGCCCTCTTCCTCCTCTTCCCCCATCAATGGAGACCCACAGGCTATGCCAGGTATTGCCATGTTGCTGGAGGGCTCAGCATAAAACAGCAGGATTATTAGCTTCTCTGGTTTGCTGCTTGTCTTTTGGGGAAAAAAAAAATCAGTTGGCAGATATATGTATGGTTGATCATGTATTTGATTCCCGAAAAAAAAAAATGGATTTATATATATATGTACAGGCCAATGTTCTATCCTGGGTCGCCTTTTCTCTTTGTATGTTTTTGACAATGCAGTTTTGGATTGTTCATTGTGATTGTGGCTTTCTGTTTGATTACAGATGACTGATTCAGTCGATGTGTGCATGGGTACAGGAGCTGATCAGAAGGCCTCCCCTCTTCTGGCAGTTGTTGGACTGAGGCTGTTTGCAGGCTCTACCAGATATTTTCTTGCACTTCCTGTGACCCTTCTCGAAAGGGGAAAGGGTTTCTCTTAATGGTCTTCAGAGCTTCGCTATGAGATCCAGGCCTGAGAAAACACGTTCTGATCTTTACCAGTATGGCCGCATATTTTCTATGAGGAAACTATGAGGAAGAGAAAGGAGGCATTTTCTCGGTGCTTGTTTTCCCTCTGCATCTAATGGAGGTGTGGATTGAAAGTAGGCTTGATAGAAATAATGTTTTTTTTTTTTTTACGGCGAGAGGTGGGGGGGGGGGGGAGTTGCCGGGCGCGTGGGCCGGGGGCTCGAGTCTTGGACAGATGGTTAATGTTCTTATGCTAGATGCTGGTCTCCCCCCCACACACACTAGTGGTAAATGGTTGGTAATCTTGCCAAATCTAATATTGTTATCCCTGCTTTTAGCATAGGATTGAATGATCATTTCGTTCGAAGCTCATAGGCCGATAGGGCTGACTTTATTTTTGCACACATGGACAGGTCTGTTTTCATTCTTGTATGTTTGGGTCTTGTACAGCGTGGCTAATTTTGTTTGCGGTCCATTCATTGGAAAACAAGCTTGTTGAAGTGTAGAAGAGCGCCGTTTCTCTTCTTCCCGTTAGTCCTCCCCTGCTGTATCCCTTTGTGGCTGTGTGTCTGTCTCTTGCCGTACAGCCAGTCAAGCAGAAGGATTTGTGCGTGGAATGGTAGGCATGGCATGGAATGTGGCTTTTTCCTCTTCAGACGAGCGTGATGCGTGGAGAACTCGCGGTAGTCGCGCGGACGTTCACAAAACCCCTCACGAAGACTAGTGGCTCGGATTCAGAGTAGCGCTTTGCCTGGCACGCTGACGCGAATTCAAAATGGCTCATCGTTTAGAGGAGGTGGGGGTGGGGGTTTAGCGAGGCTCCTAAGCATGCTCCATTGGTGAGCTTATTCATCTAGTGAAGTGTTGTGATGACAAACAAAGCAACTGGTAGACTATTAACGAGCTAGAGCGTTCTTGGCCTGCATGTGTAAAATGTTTTGACGCTTTTAAATGTTATAATTTGGAATTTGTATTGTCTATTGCAGAAATAGTAAACCAAGTGGGGGAAAAAAAAACAGGAAGCATTGTTGATTCGTGTTTTTAATGCTTATATGTATATATGTGTATATAATATTTATATATTTACTCTTTTTTTTATATATATATATATATATATATCTATATATATATATATATATCTGTTCAAGTTCAAATCAAATGAAGGGAGCCAGGTCGTGAATGCTGGTCCGGAGGTACAGAATAATTCATCATGGGTGTGTAGAAGCCAAGGCTTTGGATTAGTAGGGTTATTAAATTTAATAGCAACTCCCAATCCCCCCCCCCACTGAATGTTAAATTTTAAAATTGTGCTCTGTTTTGGCCTTGAGCACAAGTCTCTTGTGACAGCCCTACCCTCCTCAGGCTCTCAGTGGAAACAGACCTGTGGGACGACCAGATGAGATTTAAGGATAGCTCTTGGTTCGGCTTGCTGCTTGTTAGACCTCGCATTTCCGTTTGCCTGCCCATTGTGTCTGCTAGATATCATTATTTTTTTTTTGTCAGCAACACAAAATGGCAGCTTGCATTCATTGGTGACCTCCTTTAAGAAGAATTAAATAAACATTGAAATTCGAACTGACTGAGCATGCTCGGTTGAGGCCTTAGCAAAGCCAGCCAACAGAGGGAGCTGCTAGGTCACATGACTAGCAAGCTGGGTGAATGTCTGCATACAGGAGGAGGTGGGGGAAAGAAGAAAAAAAAAAAAAAAAACCGAAAGAGGAACAATCTGTTCGGAGCGTTCGCTCAGCCTAATGGAGGCCCTCGATAGAAAGCAGGTATGATGCTGTTGGAAGAGGACCTTTTAACAAAGGAACAAGACCTCAAGTCTCCATGTTTTTGCTGGTTTGAGCCTATTTCTTTTTTTTTTTTCTTCCACCAGTCTTCCTTTAATCCCTCCATTCATGTCCAGACCCTTGCTAGAGAGAGAGAGAGAGAGAGAGAGAGAGTTCTCTTGTGACGGCCTTCCGATCAAGTCATGCACAGGTCTGGTCCATGGATTGAAGTCGAGACCTGTGGTTGAAGCTAAACGCACTTGCCTTTAATTCTGGTACCATGGTCAGATGGCGTGGCTTAAAATGTTGGGCGGCTTGGGAACTTGCGAAAGCAAGAACGATGTGGATCGCCACAGTCCGGTTTAACAAGTGCTTAATTAGGTTTTGTATGTGGTCCTGTGTTAAACGGGAGGCGAGAATGGTCTCATCTGCGAAGTCTTGGAAGAAGACGATCTCTTCGCTTGGCGCTTGAACGCTCCACGTCTATTTCTTGCGTTCTTGCCCACCCCCTCCGACCCCACCCTCTATGACTCATGAATACCACAAGAATGCCGGATAAGAAGAGAGAGAGATGTTTGCAGATATGCCATGCTGTTTGCAGGAAAAATAATGGATTCATGCAGGTTTGGGCCTGTTCGGTTAGCCAGGCCAAAGTCATGCCGGATACCAAAAAAAAAATATGATCTAGCTTTTGAGATTGATTGCTTTTTTTTTTTTTTATTTATTTGTTTGCAAAAACAAATAGCTAATAGGCTTTTTTTGGTTCCTGCTGCAGAGCAAGAAACAGATCTTATAACTATACCCATCAGTCTCCTTTTGTCGGAGGAACCATTGAGAGGAGTAAAGAATGCAGTGTCCCAGGTGTCACGGACTATTGTGACTCTTATTTGAAATCACTTTGTTGCAGGTTCTATGATGATGATGATGTTATTATTAGTACTACTATTCCTCTTTATCTTTTAAGCAGAATGATTTTTAATTGGGTGGTTGCTTATAATGAAGGATCTTTTCACCAATTTGTATTGATTGATTTCTCTCAGTCTCTCTCAGTCTTTACATTCCTAGTGTTTGTGGCCAAGTCTCCGGTCCGAGTAGTGTGGTATCCACACTCGTGTTTCCTTTACTGTTACTAATTTGACGTAAGGAAGTTGATTAGGGATTCCATATGTATTTATAATATTGTAAAAAAGATACTATTCTTTTAGAAGAATGAAGAAGGAAAAAAATGGCCTGCGTTGCCCCACCATTTGAAACTCGAGCTGTTTATTTGATGCCATTTATTTTTGGAGCAGCAGCTTGGCAATTTCACTTGTCTTATCGGGTTCGGAGGAACGGCAATACCAAACAGGACAAAGTATTCCCTCGTGCGGAATGTTTATGACCAAGTCAAATTGGTTCATTTTTATAGCTAAGAAAAAAAATGTCATGGTTTTTTATTTATTTATTTTTATTTTATTATTTCCTTTTTTTTTTTTTTTAAGTACTATTTAGACAAAGGAGAGTCCATGAGAATTCCACAAATACTGCACCAATTGTGCCTTCCTCGTGCCACTGGATATAAAAATAAATAAATTCACCGTGTTGTGTTGTAGCAGTAAACAATCTAGTTACGAAATGGCGGTTGGGAGCAGAGGCCCTTCCCTCTTTCTCTCGTTCTCTACTGGAAATGATCTCGGTTCAGCCTGTAGGGGGAGAGCTTGGGAAGAAGAACAGCACTACTTCAAGGCAATGTTTTGCAGATAAGGTTTTAGATTTTTGATATTTATTTATGTATTTTACTTCTTATTATTTGAAATGAAATTGTATGAGTCCTGTTGGTGATGCACAAGGTAAAATACACGCTACTGTTTTGGATCCGCGTCTTCTTTTTGCACTTGAGGTGATGTCACAGTAAAGCTGGTGTGGATGTGAGGTCAGGTTTGAGAGCATCAGAAATGCCAAAAACAACAAGCTGTAAGGCAGTGAAATCTTTTCTAGTACGGGACCAAGGTATGGGGGCGCCGAGACTTTTTAAAGTTTCGGATTCGAGACTCGTCGTTCCTTTGTCGCTCCTGTATGCCTTTGAAGGTGTGACTTTTTACGAACCGCCCGTTTGTTTCACCCAAACAGAATTTGTTATGGCTGGCTGAAGAACCATTGTTTGGATGTTTCTCTCTTGAATATACTATTGCATTTTCAAAATTGGGTTCCTGGTGCCCCTCCGAGGTTTGCTGGTTTTGGTGTTTCCTAAATAATGGCGATAACGATGATGATGGTGGTGGATTCGCACCATTTGTAGAAATTCCACGCGTGTTATTGTACACACGTTAGCCTGATGCTCATGTTCTCGATCCCATGCCCCAGAGAAGCCTCTGACAAATACCCTATATTTCCTTCTACTGCATTTAAAATTCAGACTGCACTTAGCCTTGGTTAGATATTTGGGCCAGAGATAAGAGAAAAGAGTGCTTTCTGGACTGTCTGCATGAAGGAAAAAGTGCAAATCCTCTTTACCCAGAGGATATACTAGACCAAAATGTAAGATCTGACTGGATATGCAGGCTATTACCTGGAGTTTCTTTTTTACTGCTCATGTTATTGAACGCAATTTGTAGAGATATGTCTCTTCCCAAATCGTTTTCTGTTCGCATAGAATTGCCTTTCAGGATGAATAAAATCACCTTCATGTAAGAATAATGCAGGGCTTTCTTCCCCTGTGTACCGGCGTGCAGTGAAGGATGGGTAGCTGACGAGGTTGCTAGACTAATTTCACATGTTTACCAAATCAATCGTGTTAAATGACAAGTACCAAACCCGCCTGTGGGGCATGTGATGCTTTCAAAGGATTAATATGTGTAAATTTATATATTTATTTTACCAGACAGGAGCTTATTCGCCTCTGGTGAAGGCGATCTCTTGCTTCAAAGAGAGACTGAGAGATCCATGTTCCCAACTCTCGATTTATCAGGAAGGACATGGCAGGCCCACGCTGGATTCTAGGTTTCAGTGAAAGAGAGGGGAGCAAGCGATGCGCCCTTCTCTCAGACAGCTCGAACCGGTTCACTTTGACATCGTCTCGAGGTTCCTGGTTTTGATGGGCCAGGACCTCTCAGGGTTTGCTTGGGTGTTCTGGGGGAGGACTCTTATTATGAAGTGGCTCCCCTTGTGGTGAGAGAGGGAAAGAGAAAGAAGGACCGACCTTTGTTGAGAGTGCAGCTCCAACGCAAGGCAGCCATTTTCTGTGTCCTGTGGAAGGCAGCCAGTGTGGCTGCCAATCAGATGAAGAGGTTCTGGGGAGCGAAGGCATGACTGGGGGAGGGGCGGCCAGGGGACGAGCCTGGATTTTGCTGTAATTACTGCACCTTCTGACCTCCTTCCTTTTGAGCATGGCTGATGAAAAAGCACCACAGTAGATGTTGAAGGCTGGCAAGTGAGTGAGTGAGGGTGTGCTGTGAGTGTCTGTATAACTCGAGTTGCTTTGCAGTTGCCTCAGTAGATGGAGCTACTCGCCTGCTTCTGTCCTCTTTAAAAGACAGCAGTTGATTATTGTTTGTAAGGGTTTCCTTTGTGTTTATTTATTTTAATTTCATTTTTATTATTATTTTTTGCTCTTTTTAACATCGTCTTAATGCTTTGTCTCTCCTGCAGAGTCCATGCATTCCTTCTCTGCTGAATGGTCCTGGATTGATCAATGAACTCTCAGAGTTAGAGATATGTTCGACTGCCAACCTACAAGGGAAGACGCCCCGGCTCGGCGTTGAGCAGACCGGATAGGGCGTAATCGTTTCTGATCCACGACACACCAGACCGCTTTGCTTCTCGCGCATTGGGTCTCTTGTCGTTTCCCAAAGTTGTTGGAGGAAGAACAGCGAGTTCAGCGGCACTGCATCCCAGCAGGACATCAATCCTTGCGTTAAAAAGATCTTTGTTGGCTGGTATATTGGATATGGATGTGTTTCTCATTGTTGAGAGAGAGATTCACACTGAGGAATCGAGAGGGTCACTGCTGTTAGATTAGTTTTTCTCTTCAAATGAGAAAAAAAAATCAGGATTTCTGGTCAAAGGCCTTGCTTTTCGGGAAGGGGGGGAGCAGCTATTTGTTGTTGTAGTGCAGATTCGGTCATTTTGTGGCACTTTGGGCAGCGATCAAAGCAGCTCCTGAGATGATCAGAGCAGGGTTGGCTAAGCAGGCTGGGACTCTCAGTAACAGTAAACAGGAGACAGGCCAAATGCAATTATTCAATACAACAGGAGTAACCTAAAAGAAATATATATATATATATATATATATATATATATATATATATATATATATATATATATATATATATATATATATCTATATATATATATATAGGAAGGTTGTGTGAGGTAGTTGCGGTGGAAGCGAGGGGAAGCTATAAGGCACTAATGGCAGGGCTTAGGAGATCAGGTCTTCAAAATGTGCCTTCGCTCTGTGTCCTCTCACGTTTCTGAAGAAAACACGAAGGAACGAAGCTAATCGTACGTCCGCGTCATTCTCAGTCCTGTTTCTTTTTCCCATTTGCTGATGTTCTTGATGAATTCTCGTGTGGCACGATGATTTGCACTCAGTATATTTCTTAATAAGTTCGCCGTAAAGGGCTCCGCTATTCTAATGGAGTCTTTGCCAGCCAATTAAAGCCCCGCTCGCGTTGTTGTGTTGTTGAGACGCATTCCCTAAGGATAAGCAAGTGACTCCATGTTTTACCTGATAAAATATCCTGCCTTGGAAATGTGTATGATTTAGCTAAATCACAGTCGGGTTGTGATTTACATTATTTATGGGATTTGATTTTAAGCATCTTTCTTCGAAATCGTCATGGCTCTTGTTTGTTGCATGGAAACAAAAGATACCGTAGCCCTTTTTTTTAACGGTAATTCAGCGTATTTGGTCAGTCTTGTGCCTTTTTTTTATCCTGATTGTGTGTCTTTTGTACATTTTTTTTTTTATATAGACTGCGACTTTGGTGAAGGGGATCCCAGGGAAGACTGAACCAATGAAGACTGAGAATATGAAAGACTCTCACAATAAAGCAGAAGGTCATTTTTCCCTTTCTTCTTTTTCCTTAACTGTAAATGATAATTGAATTTACATTTTATTCATTTTCAAGATGCCCCGCCCCTCATGTTTTAGGCCACGAGGAGCCCTCGGTGAAACAAGTCGAACCATCGAAAACGGCAGAAGAGCTGAACGGGACATTAAAGGGCACAGAACTAGACAAATCTCCGCAGGATCTTGATGTCCAAAGGTCATCCACCGTGTCACATGCCATGGAGAACGGACTCTCGGATACCGATCCTCCTCACGGCTCCACAGTGGGCAGTAACGGATATATCCTCAGTAAGGCGCAGGACAACTCGCTGACTACCCAACACAGGACTAACTGGTCCCCTAAGGGATCTTCGTCCGTAGCGTACGCAACTAAAACCCTCCCACTTTCGGCTACATCCCAAACCCCGGGCCAGGAAGCTTTAAGGACTAACGCGAGCACAGGGCCCAGTCTGGCCGAGGGGCGCTTGGAAAACGAGACTAAAAATGGCACTGCTGCTAACGCGCCTCCACGTGTCACAGTACACCGAGCACGCAAGACGATGTCCAGGCCGGCCTCGAATCACGCACTAAAGGTACTTTTTGGCAAGTTATTGCAGGGTGTAGATAGAGATATATCTAAATTATGGAAATTATTCCATATATTATGGAAATTAGATATCGCATGGTCCATCGTTTCAGTTCTTCACTAACAACTTTTATGAGTTCCTCTTAGTCCCCATTTGAAACTGGAAGAAAATCCAAGGTTCCACAGGGTTCCCAAGGATCAGGGAATTTGTGGAATATCATGGGAAAGTCTATTCCTTTCAAAGAAAGTCAGGGAATTAAATTTTTTTTTTGTATAAGACTTTGAATACAATGGTTTTTTGTTTTTCCAATTTCAATGTATTTGACGCCCTTGATAAACGTGTTGTTTCACACATTTTGCCGAAAACCTACCTTTAAATTGCTGTCTGTGTCTCGTTCTTGTCTGCTCAGCGGCTTGTTTTTTGCATTTATCGTAGGTCATGGAAATTCACGTTTTAGTCAGTGAACATTAGGGAAAAAATCAGGGAATTTGACCCTTGGCTTAGATCCTGATTTCATCGTATACTACCATACATAGCCGCTCATACAATATATATAAAGAGTTCACAAAATAAATCTCCAACTTGGCAGGAAGTCGCCGAATTTGTTGACTGCCACTTTCCCCAAATTACGCCTACTAGGTGTGCATTCACAACAGGTATGAGCTCCTCACTATATTACTATATGGAACCTAAAGGTATCACCAGTCTATATAGAGAGCAACCGAAAGCGGACCATAATTCTTAAAGGAGCCACGTACCACTAAAAAGTCTGCGTTGAAATTAATCAGGAAATGAATGAATTATAAAGGAATTGTTATTAAAAGAATCATTTCCAGAGTGAAACAAATATTTAAATAATTAATGATTATTAATAATGAACTTTAATTATAATTAAAGCGAGAGATTTTGATTGAATTATAACATCTGTTACAGTTAGTTAGAATATTAACAACCTGACAAATATTCATGTATGGTGCATTGAAAACATGATTAATTACGATGAAATATTTGAATCTATGGACAGCCCTATTATTTATCGACCTGCTAATGTATCTCTGGGCAATTCAAACCCAAACGTAACAACGGTAACAGTAACAGGAAAATCATGAACGGGTTACAAGCGACAAAACGTGTACTAGGGTTGTTTTACAGCGATCTTAAGGTGATGATGCAAATCGAAAGTTAAAGTGACGCGTTTGCTCCCTACAGGTTTTAAACAGGGAAATAAAAGAGCCGAGCGTGGTGAAAGGCGAGCCCATGGTCAGATCAGAAGCTCAACCGTCTGTGCAGGCTCCTCCCACTCAGAACCAGCTACCTCAGAAGCAAACCGATGCCACACCAGCACCAATCGCCACCCCAGCCAAGCCACACGCAGGTTAGTCATGTTCGTAGACAGCTGTGAATATAGCAAACGCTCTGCGTTTTCAAGGGAGCAGTGGAAATATTGGTGCTTGTCCTGAAAACTAACCCGGAAACACAAAAAGCTCTGTCTATGATATGTCGATGATTTCAGGTTTCAAAAGACCGCCATTACCACCAGAAAGACCACCATTAATATTTACTGAAGGCTTAGCTTGAATAACCGTAACGAGTCTCTTCTCTGTAATAGATCTTGGGCCACTCGTTCTGTACAGACCATTTCCCTCTTCTTTATAATCGTAAGCTTGGTACTGAGATGTACATTTAAAACTCATTGAAAGTGAGAGAAACAATTTCCGATCTTTTTATGGATTAATAATAAAATCTTTCATATTTCATAATGAAGTACAATATGAGGGGAAGAAATACAAATACTTGTCTTTTTTTTTTTTTTATTGACACAGTTTGTTAGCATTTGTGAATATCAACATTTTACATTATTAAAACAATTGTGTATAAAATGCTAGCTTGTTAATTTAATATATCAAATCGTATTTTGTAAAGTGTGTGTGTGTGTGTGTATGTGTATATGTATATATATATATATATATATATATATATATATATATATATATATATATATATATATA
Source organism: Kryptopterus vitreolus (assembly GCA_030449085.1). Lineage (NCBI taxonomy): Eukaryota > Metazoa > Chordata > Actinopteri > Siluriformes > Siluridae > Kryptopterus > Kryptopterus vitreolus. Next base: position 13,574,888 of record JACRUU010000006.1, on the reverse strand, counting down.
TATATATATATATATATATATACGCAAAATCTAATAAATTAATCCGAGGCTGAGGTGAAATATACTTGCGATCTGACACTTGATTCGTTTGCGAGAGGGATCTCGTGTGCTTTGAACCAAAAGCGGTGTACGGAAAAGGCCTGGTATGAAATACGGGTTTCGCTACACCCCTAATTTGAAATGATTCTGGCTCCTGACTTGCACAAGAGGAAAAAATTATCACATTTGCTACAGTTGTCTATGCCTGGGAGCGCAAGAGAGCGAAATTGGCCGAGCTCTCGAGGAGGAGGGATGGCATACTTTCTCTGTCCCTTGTCACTCACATCATTCCTACGGATTTGGTGCCCTGCTTTGAAACGCTGCATGAGCAGTTAAATAAGATGCAAAATTTGGATTCAATACGGAACGCAGGTGTCAACTGCACCCTTTCTGGTTGGTTGATGAAGCTATTAAACAGAAGATGTATAACATATTAGAACATCAACATTGGACATCATACAACCCCAATTGGATATATAACATTAGCAGGATGTCCCTCCAGAATTGATAAAAGGACAATATTAATAAAGCTGCTAGGATTAGGAATGTCTGGCTCATCCCATTTTGTATGTTACAGCACAGTTTTGTATTCTTGACGTCTGGGCTATGTGGTCCAGTGGCCAAAGCTTGTTCTGACGAGAAAAATCCATCTAATCGGCCTACATTATGACAAAAGGTGCCGAAATAAGTTGTGTTTTGAGGAGACTGAGGTCAAATTGGTGGTGGCAGCGTCATGCTATGGGGCTGCTTCATTTCAGCTGGGACTGGGGCTTTAAACAAGATGGAGGCTGAAAGCACCTTTGCAAGTGAGATACCATGTAAACATATTGAAAATTTCGTGTTCTCCATTACCCTCAATGATGAATGTACATGTTTGTTCAGGGTTGGGCATTATTTGAATTTGATCCAATTCTGCTTATCGATTCCAATTCGTTTCGATTCCAAACGGTGAACCAACCACAGATGCTTGGTCATGTTGGTTGTGACAGCATGCTTGCAACAATAATTACACTTAGCATATAAGGTCCTAGCAGATTGGATGTGTGGAAGGTCCTGGCAGGTTGAAAATCTTTATTTTATAACCAGTATCCAATTACTGTATCGGAATCGTTTTTTGATTCCCAACCATATGTTTGTGTTTTGTATTTAGTAAAAAAAAAAAAAAGGTCTTGATTGTAATAGACTTGGTTTGATTCTGTCCATTACCAGCTTGTTTATGCCTGTAGCTGTGTCATTTCCTGTTTACGTAAAAACCACCTAGGATGAAGACCGATACAGTCAAAATGTTTTTGTTTCTGAGGAAAAATCTCCTCAGAATCTCTCAACATATTGTTAAAGGGGCCCAGTACTAATTATGAAATTAGGCTAATTATGAAAACGAATTAAACTGAAAAAGTGTTGTAATTAACACACACACGCACACACTGGTTTATTTACATTTTCTTACATTTGGGTAATGTGTTGGTATTTGACCCTAGTATTTTGCTCATTCAATAGCAACCGTGTTGAGGAAGAAGAAGAGAAAGATGGGAACTTACAGCCTTGTTCCCAAGAAAAAGACCAAAGTGCTAAAGCAGCGCACGGTTCTGGAGATGTTCCAGCGTGTGCCTCAATCTCCACCCACTCCGCAGGTCAGCATTCCAGACACACCAGCTCTTTGGTGCATCTTGAACCTTTGTTTATTTTTATGCTCCGTTTCATCAGCCAGGAGCGTTGAGTGTGGCATGTTGGCGGTTCAGTGCGGTCTCTGGGTCTGCGTGTGCTTCGTTGTTTTAGCCTGTTGTTTTATTGATGCGTGTAGACAGTGGGTTTCTGAGTTGTCAGGGGCTTGCTGGTAACTTTAACAGGTCTCTTTGTTATGTGTTGTCCTGTAGCAGCCAAAAGAGGCCATACAGGTGAACGGGGATCAAGCAGAGAACGAGTCTGAGGAATTCGAGTCTGATGACGATTCTGAAGATGAAGAAGAGACGGCTGGAAAAGAAATGGCCGAAGCATGTCAAGAGGACAACAGATTGGCTTCAACTCCACAGGTATGGGCTTTATTTTATATAATTTAGGTATAAACAGGTATAATTTATTCCACAATTTAATCGTTCGCCATGTTTTTCTTTCTGAACAGTATTGTGCTAAAAGTTAGCATAAAGCTTTTAAAGTCTCCTCAGGCAAAATGAAAGAGAAAACAGATCTGGCTTTCCTGTTCATATTTGCCGAAATAATAGCTAAAAGTGTAAAACTAAATTGCTTAGGTCAATTTTGCCACCTCTACTTTAAAAATGAATGGCATCATATTACACCAGAAATGACAAGGAAATGTTTTTTTTCCGTTTTCCTGTGAAGATGATGATGTGTAAAGCAACCCGTTTATTACACACTAATTAAAAGTCAGCGCAAAAGTTGACCTTTCTAGCGAAGTGCGAATTTCCTAACACATTGTTATATAAAAAAATATATACATTTACTCAGTGTAAAAAAAAAACTTAATTACCTTTTTCTTTTATTACCCCGATTCTGAAAATGTTGTAACGTTGTGTAGATAAAAGCAGAATGTAGTGATTTGCTTATCTCTTATTCTTTTAATTCACACTAGAATTTATTCATCAAATGTTCAAATGAAGGAAATGTGCCATGTTATAAGGGGTGTGCGGGAAATCAGCTTGTTTTGAATTTGATAGTCGTAACACGTCTGAAAAAGTGGCATGGCAAGAAAAAGGCTGGAAAAAATAAGTGTTCAGATTCAAATTTAGACTACAGCTCTATTACGCGAAGAAGAAGCCACATGTGAACATGATCCCGAAACTGGTGCTCATCAGTGGCGTTTTTGCAGTCCAGAGCTTTCACCTATTGAATAGATTTGATACACGAAACAAGCAAACGCAACAAAGAAGACCCAGGACTGTTAAACTGATGGAATCCTATATTGGGCATGAATCTCATAACTCGTCTCTTCAGTTCCCAGTATTGCCAGTAGAAGAGGTGATGCCACAGAGTGGTAAACATGGATCTGTCTCTACCTACCGTTATGTTGCCTCGTGCTATTAAAAATTTAATAGCATTAAAAAGTAGCAAAAGTAGAATTTAATAGCAAAAGTTGACCATTTGAGGTTTTTCCCAAGACACATCTGTTTATTTCTTGTTTATGTATGGTTTAGCTTGGAGAAGAGCACGAGTCTGAAGAGACTGCAGAAGAGGAAGGGGAAGAAGAGCAAGATGAGTCAGACTTGGTGAGCGCATCAGAGACCCTTTCATCCAAAAACCTAGCGCTCTTTTGTGCCAGATGTGCAGTTTCTCTGCCCTGCAGTATTTCTTGTCAGAACCCACAGTTTTATTCATTAAACTAATAGGGGCAGGCGGTCTATTTATTTATTTATTTATTTATTTATATTGCTCTTTTTTCGTATGCTAATCAAACATAGTCCCTGATTTGTCGGGGTTGTTTAAGAGGACAACAGGGGTCTAAATTAAAATGCAGAAGAATTTGCTTACATTTTTTTTTGATCCCCCTCAGAGTTCTGAATCCAGCTTAAAGAAGAAGGTAAAAAAGAAGGCCAAAGCAGACAGCCCTTGGCTCCGGCCTGCCCGAAAACGTAAAAAGAAGCTGAAGACAAAGTCCATGGATCTTTCAGGTAGAGTGATGTCTGTAAGTAGGTGTCAAGCATCAGAAGAAGTACTAATTAAATGGATTTCATCTGTTTTAAAGTACAACGTTCGTATAAATCTACCTGTTTCTGGCTGAACCCAGACTTTGCTACAGATCATACCTAAAGCATCAGGAAGACAAAGTACTATTAAATAGGGGTATTTATATGGTGCAGGGATGTACGGTACAGGATTTTCACTATGATGCACGTGTGCATACAATCCTTGTTTTAAATACTGATCATGGTTAAAGTGAAAATATAAAGTGTTGGACAGAAGGTTTGTTGAGGCTCCGCCTCACAAAACCCGATTCGTATAACACGTACGAGTAAACTAACTAACATTTCTACAACAATCTAACAACAATAATCCAGCATTTGCTATACAGAGTCCAAGAATTTCTATTAAAAAGAGACATTCCTGGCAATTCCCCATATCAACGGAGTGAATGAACGATTAAAGGATGGAAAGAAGGAATTTATTTATGAATAAAGACATCGACTCGATCAATAAATAACTATTTTGTGTGTTTCTTATCGGTTTAAGTAAACTTGAAATATTGGCATTCTCCCAAAAGGGGGTCTAACAACCATGACCTATTTAATTAAACGTTTACATTTATTTAATTTTATTTACTTACTTTAATTTGGACCTATTTAAAGAATTACTCAATATTGTACTCGATAAAATAAAAAAAGTCTATTGCATTCATCCTGTTTATTCCATTTTGAAAAAAATTATTTAATAAAAAAAATAAAATAAAACAGTTGTTTATGTCCATGGTTAATGGTCACTCATGCAACGGCCAATAAGCACCACAGCTGGAATGGTTTTAGTTCCAACCCGAGGCTCTTTATGGCCGAGACTCAACAACACTAGTGTTGGGTGTGGCATTTTTTTTTTCCTCCACCAGAGTTGCTTTAAAACAGTATTGTGTTCTCTCTGTCGCCGATCTTCCACGTTAAGGTATGAACGCCCAGACACAGTTGGAGATTCCAGCCCAGACTCCTACCCCGGTCCCTGCCGCCGCCGCCGCTGACCTGGACTACACAGAGGTTCCATTAGAGTCACTTAACCTGAAAGCCCAGGATGCCTTGCTGAGGACTGAAAGCACGGGTAAGAGCTGACGGTGTTGGTACAACATTATATACTTTATATAACATTATTTACACTCATAAATGGCATTTAAATTTGATATTTTAATCGATAGTTGAAAAGTGATCATCATAGTTATGATATTTAGAATTTATTCGAATGAATGCTGATGACTCATTGCTGGAGCACTCATAGTACAAAGAATAAAGGGTGCCCCCTGGTGGTGATGAATAAATTATTATTTTTTTTTTAACCACAATACAGCATAGCATAATTTTTTTTTATTTATTTATTTTTCCCGAGTCTAATTTGACCCGACCTAATATCAGATAATTGAATGCCAGACAAATTCAGTTTAACATTTCTGATTTGTAAGATCCAGATTGGTATTTTAACAATAACGCGTCTGTTTAATTACCGGGACAAATTCCCACCAGCAGAAGCCTCGAGCACGGCGCAGAGTTCGACAGCGATCGACATGGTGCAGGAGCTTCCGCTGTGTAGCTGCCGCATCGAGACCCCCAAGAGTCGCGAGATCCTCACCTTAGCCGACAGGAAGTGCATGGCAACCGAGAGTGTGGATGGACAGGTGAGAACATGCAGCGCACGGAATGCCAGCGACTGATATGTACGTCATGCACAGTCAATCAGACATTCCTGACCAATCAAAATCACAGAATTCCAGCACTTATAATGTATACTCCATTCTTCACTATGTTGAAAATCTTAGCAGTGTGTCAGATAAACAAAATAACAATTTTCAGTATCTTTATTTTCGTGTAGCTGAGTCGGTGTCAAAGCGCAGTTCTGAAGCACGAGATGATGAGGCCGTCGAACTCCGTGCAGCTGCTGGTGCTGTGTGAGGAGCATCGCACCGGAATGATCAAACATCAGTGCTGCCCCGGCTGTGGCTACTTCTGTAGGGCGGTGAGTGTACCCTCTAGCTCCGGACCGTAGTCGGCCGATCGTTTGTTTCGTTCTGTCGCGAAGCTTAAAACAAATAATCATTCTCCATTCTACTATAGGGAACCTTTATGGAGTGCCAGCCGGAGGTGAACATCTCTCACCGCTTTCACCGGCACTGCGCGTCTGTACTGAAAGGCCAGAGCTTCTGTCCACACTGCGGCGAGGAGGTCAGCAAGGCCAAAGAGGTCACCATTGCCAAAGCAGACACCACGTCTACAGTGCCCTGGAGCCAGAGCCCCAGCACCGTACCGACTTCAGAGGGCAAGGCTGACACCACCACTGGAGGGTATGGGTATATTTTTGCTTCAGCATAATACTCTTCAAATACAAACACCAATCAGCAGCTAATGATGCAGAATCAAACACCAATCAGCAGCTGATAATGCAGAATCAAACACTAGTCAGCAGTTGATGTATAGTATCTGAGACGTATCAACCTCATGAGTGTTTGATATCATTAAAAGGTGAAAATATGACTTGATTCTGGCAAATATTGTATTTGTAAATTTACATAGTAGACTTGCTACTGGCTTCGAATCATATAATTGGCTTAAATTAAAATTTTATATATATATATATATATATATTATATATATATATATATATATATATATAGAGAGAGAGATAGAGAGATAGAGAGATAGAGAGAGAGAGAGAGAGAGAGAGAGAGAGAGATAAACAAGTAATTTGTTTCATTTTTGGACAATTTTTGAATTGCTGAAATCGCATAGAAGAATAAAAGTAAACCCATTTAGTTGTCCTATCAAAATACAAACACGGTGCTCTGTGTGTAGTTTAAATGGACGTAAATGAAGCATCGAGGCAAATAATTTGACTTAATCTTTGGAATTAATTACTCACGTTACTCCAGGAATCGTTTCAGCCCTGAAACAAAGGCAAATTAGACTAACTGTTTAATTAGCAAAAGAAAAAAAAGAAAAGAAAAATAACAAAGACAAAGTGTGTGTCTGTAGTGGCTGATGAGCTGCAGAGGCTGAGCTGAATTACAAGACGATGTAGCACACTCAGCACACATGGTGGCTTTTCATTCTTTACTTACACACACACACACAACACCACACACACATATATATATTATATATATATATATATATTTTTTTTTTTTTTTTTTTTTGACCTGTGTAAAAACATTTCTATACAACTTCACTGATGCCCAGCGTGTGTTTGGTTTTAGGGCGTCTCGTCTCTCATTATCAGGAGACGTGAGAGCAGACAGCACTTTATCCACACCTTCGGAGGCTGAAAATGGATCACTTGCCCAAGATGCCACCAGGCCAGAGCATGCGGGTGCGGAAACCGGGGCTGGACTCCCTGTAGCACCTCCTAAGGAAACTTTGGAAACCATTTTACTGGCACTGGATGCGGAGAAGTAGGAAAATAGACGTCTTTTTTTTTTTTTTTTTTTACAATTATAAATGTGCTGATGATGGTTTACTCACATTATGCATTATTCGACCTGAGACCTGTTTCGTTTCACCTTTTCAGGCCAAAGAAGCTTCGCTTTCACCCAAAACAGCTTTACATCTCTGCTAAGCAGGGGGAGCTGCAGAAAGTCTTAATGATGCTTGGTAAAGATACCTTGCACAGCCATATAACCATTAACGCCCCTCATAACCATTAGATATAGATATAAATGTCTTTTTGTTTGTCTCCCAGTGGAAGGAATTGATCCAAACTTCAAGATGGACAGCCAGAGCAAACGTACACCTCTCCATGTAGCAGCTGAGGCTGGACATCAGGAGGTTTGCCATATGTTGGTCCAGGTCAGCATTCATGCATGAATGGAATGGACCTAACTTTTTTTTTTTTTTTTTTTTTAACACATTTAAAAGTTTGTATGTTTATTCTTCAGGCTGGTGCAAACCTGGACATATGCGATGAGGACCAACGGACCCCTCTAATGGAGGCCTGCGAGAACAATCAGCTGGATACAGTTCGGTACCTGTTGAGAGCTGGAGCCATTGTTTCCAACAAGGTCCTTAAGCTGCGCCATGCAGTCCATATTGTGTGTCTGTCTGCCTCTATGTCTGTATAATAATCGTTCGTGTTGTCTCTTTTTCCCATGTTTTTAGGATGCCGAAGGGTCAACGTGTCTACACCTTGCTGCTAAAGCAGGCCATTTCAATATCGTCAAACACTTGCTGTTGGCAGGCCTTATGGACATCAACTGTCAGGTATGGAGGAGGTCAATGTTTATGCGTGTCCCATTCGGCATCGGGAAGTCCTGCAGCTGTGCTCTTGTCTGCAGGATGACGGAGGCTGGACAGCAATGATTTGGGCGACGGAGTACAAGCATGTCGAACTGGTCAAGCTGCTCCTATCTAAAAGTGCCGATCCCAACATCAGAGACAAGGTCAATGTCAAGCGATTTCGAAATAAGTCCAGCGTGACGCAGAGTATGATGCAGTTCCAATGTTGTCATTTCATTTCTCAATGGATCTGTAAAACAACAAACAAACAAACAAAAACAAATCACCCATAAAACACCATTTTGCTAGGATTATGTTTAAAATAATACATGAGCCTTTGTGGAAGTTATGAGTAGGGGTTGATGATGATCGGTTTAGACCAATAGTTTTTCCGGCTTTCCAGCTCTCTGCAGCTACGAGAGTGGCCTCTAGAGGCGAATTGATGATACAACACGGGCTGTTTGTTTTTAAATGCTTCATAGACAGCACTATATTATATTTATTATTATATATATATTTTTAATATATATACATTTTTTAGTAAATAGTTATATTTATTAAGCATACATATTTTCTTTATATTTAGCACATTTCCATGATTCAATACTGCCCCCCCCCTCCCCCGAAATAATGTTCAATACTGTTTAACGTGGAAAGTTGTTTTGGGTTTTAATCCAGTAACAAAAAAATAAGTAACCTAGCTATCAATATCAATAAAATCCCCTATTGGTTGGAGGTAGCTGTTATGATAGCGACATGCGTAGAGTATTTTACAGCTTGCTGTTTTCTCTTGGTAGGAGGAGAATATCTGTTTGCACTGGGCAGCATTCTCTGGCTGTGTGGAGATTGCTGACGTCCTTCTGAATGCCAAGTGTGATCTTAACACCGTTAACGTGCACGGAGACTCGCCCTTGCACATCGCATCGCGAGAAAACCGCTTGGATTGTGTCACGTGAGTGCAGTCGGATCCCATAACCGAATACTGTTCATGTTCCTAATGTTAAGTGCCTAGAGATCAGCATGACCGATTTGATTGGCTCGTTTTCACGTTATGGCACGGAGCTCCGTGATGGTGCGATCCACTGAGGAGATCGAAATTAGAATTTAAAATTACATCAGAATGATGTTTAGGGTTTTTTTTTTTTTTTTTTTTTGTATTCTGAAAATTATTTGATTTTCAAATAGAAAATGACTGATTCTTTTTGACAGCCGCTCATAATTCATACATTCATTCATCTTCTACCGCTATATCCGATCTTCCCTCGGGTCACGGGGAGTCTGTGCCTATCTCAGGCGTCTATGGGCATTAAGGCAGGATACACCTTGGATGGAATGCCAACCCATCGCAGGGCACACACACACTCACATTCACACACATTCATACACTAGGGACAATTTTCCAAGGTGCCAATCAACCTACCGTGGACAGGGGGGAAACCGGAAAACCCGGAGAAAAACCCCCTGAGGCACGGGGAGAACATGCAAACTCCACACACACATG
>JACRUU010000006.1:13552941-13560441 GCA_030449085.1 Kryptopterus vitreolus | reverse complement strand
TGAGGAATACCCCCCTTCCCCCAGATTTTATTAACATCTGCGTTTCAGTTCTCATTGGTGCTGGACGGTTATTTATTTGCCAGTGTTTGTCGATTAATTCCCATCTGCTGGATGTTCTTCTCATAATCCTGCTCCGAACGTTGGAGGGACCTCGAGCCTCGGAGAGCCCACGTGGATCTCCGGGTTCTCCTGCATGTTGCTGATTTTTTAAATCGGAATATAAAAAGAAAAAAAAAGAAAAAGTTTCGTACGCTGTGAAACTGTAAAACCCGGTAACGCGAGGACGACTTCAGACTCCCGGACGAACTCATCTCGCCAGCGACGGTCGCGTCTTTAACCCGTGATCCTCGCGTCCCAAAACTTTTGCCGTTTAAGGCCATATGTAGTACAAATAGGAATTTCGGTTAGGGAATTTGTGGTCATTGAATACCGCAAATGGTGCTGAATAATAATAATAATAATTAAAAAACAAAAATTTGTTTGTTTTTATTTTTTTATAGCTCAATGTGCGAATACACATTCTGAAATAGGATTAACCATGCGATCTTTTTTTTTCCTGTTCATTTATTATTATTTTTTATTATTATTATTCTTTTTTTTTTTTTTACATTGACCTCCTCCAGGTTTTCTTACTGTAGATGACATTTTTGTTACGTTTAATGATTTCTTGTTGATAGTGGAGCTATGTCTTCTTTTTGTTTGTTTGTTTTTCTTAATGTTAATAGTATATTAGTCACAATCATTGTGCCCATTCTGCCATGTAGATCCAAATCACTGCAAAATGTTAAGGAAAAAGAGATGCGACATTTTCTTTTGCTCATCCGAGACACAATTGTGGTTGTAATTATTTTTTTTCTCCAATAAATTGACTTCTAATAAACGAGTGTCTCTTTTTTTTTAATTAATTAATTAATTTATTTATTTATTTATTTATTTATTTATTTTTTGTTCGACAGAAGTTTTTAGCAGCGATAAAATGTAATACCGTACATGTGATGTAGAGTAGCTCAGTGTTTGAAGCTTTGACTTATTGACCAAATCCCACCGCCACCAAGCTGCCACTAGTGGGCAATTAACCAACAGTTGCTCAGATGTCTATAAGGGTGTCTTGTCAAATGCTGTAAATGGAATGTATAGTACTTGACTAATCCACACACACACAATCCACAAATATCGTATAAACAGGCAATCGAGTAAACTGCGCGTAAACTCGCAGACAGATAGAGTGAGCGTGCTCCTATTGGCTAAATATAAAACTGGTGCTTGCTGATTGGCTGAGATATAACATGGGATTATTCTTTCATTGGGTTTATATGTAATTTTTTTCTTTTAATAAAATTTGTTAGGGAAAACAGTTTCTAATTTACTGCATTTGATGGTTAGGGCGTGGGGCACGGTGGCTTAGCGGTTGGCACGTTCGCCTCACACCTCCAGGGTCCGGGTTCGATTCCCGTCTCGACCATGTGTGTGTGGAGTTTGCATGTTCTCCCCGTGCCTCAGGGGGTTTTTCTCCGGGTTCTATGGTTTCCTCACGGTCGAAAAACATTCACGGTAGGTTGATTGGCACCTTGGAAAAGTGTATGAATGTGTGTGTGTTTGTGTGTGCCCTGTGATGGGTTGGCATTCCATCCAGGGTGTTTCCTGCCTTAATGCCCATAGACGCCTGAGATAGGCACAGGCTCCCCGTGACCCGAGGAAGATTGGATAAAGCGGTAGAAGATGAATGAAGGAATGATGGTTAGGGCCTTGCTCAAGGGCACCACTAGTGGCTGGGATTTGAACCTGCGATCTTCTGATCAAGAGCCCAATTCCTTAACCACTGTGCTCCCACCTCCCCCTATTGTAATTCATTCATTCTCGTTCCAAATTCATTTGTATTTATATGCATATACAATACTTATAGTTCAAGATGAGACATTTTTGGGATTGATATATTCTGGGGAACTACTGTATATTGTCTCACTTAAATATTCTGCATTGTCTTGCAATCAAATTCTAGATGACATATTGGGTTTGGATGGATTTACCGTAAACATAATTGTGTAGTAGATATAGCCAAAAAAATAAGCCAGAATTGGCAACTCCTTGTTTGACATCCCATAAATAAAGGACTTTGTGCACATTTCAGGATTTCAAGAGAAGAAGTGGTTAACAGTACTTATCACTCCGAGTGAAACATGGTGGTGGTAGCTTTTTGTCCATTTCTGTATTGGTTTGTAACGCAGCCAAATGCAGAAAAGGTTCAGTGTGTCTTCAAGCAACTTCTGTTCATAGTTTGGATCGGATCTTTTTTTTTTTTTTAGATTGGCAAAAAAAGGGGCGGAGACAAACTGAATTTATATATCTATGTATGAGGCACGTCAACAACTTCTGCTCCGTCTCCTTCTATTGTTGATTGATTAACATTTCCCATTGACAAGACTGCTCCGTGTATTTACGTTTAAAAAATGTCATCGCCGAAAAAAATAAATAAAAACACTTTACAAAAGGGAGATTATTAAAAGTTAGTCTTAACCCGAAATTAAAATAAACAAATAAATAAATAACCATTCGTGATCTGTGCGGCTCACGTGATCCGTTGCACCGCTATTTATAATGATGGTAATTTATAGGCATGAAATAGATTTGGCTTTGATTTCCAAACCTTTCCAATGCAGCACAACCAAGCCGGAGTGATTAAACGGAATAAATTAGCTGGTGCAATCGTGCGATTATCTTTGCTTCCACGCTGGCGTCGATGCCGAGGCCGACCCCCCATGCGAGAGTACAGCGGCCCCATTACGGCCGAGCCCAGATTGTTTTGTAAAATCCGTCAAGCCAACGCAGGAAGTTTCGCTAATCGTCGCAGGCTTTGTAACTCCTTTACTCGTTCTCGTCCTTGATTGCGAAGAAACACTGCATCTTTGTAGCTTATACTGGGAACTCCTTTGGCAAGATAAAGACTCCTTAATGAGCAGGACAGGAAAACCCTTTTCCGCATTCCACAAAAGCCGAAACGACTTTCTCCTCTTTGCAGACATTTTCGAACTCCTTCTGAGGAGTTCGGGGCTGCGTCGGGTCGACAAGAAGAGAAACCATGAGAGGAAATTTGCAGACGAACTCTAAATGGTTGGAGAGGAAATCGGCTGTGGTTTACGGTAGGACCGACCCCTGCCTTTGGTCTTAATATTGGGGAGTTTTGTTGTGGCTAAAATGGGGTTTCGTTATACTACTGTAATATCTTTGTTTTTTACGACGGCAGCCTTGCGCTCGGTGACACTCAGGACATGGCGGATGTTGACGCTGGGAGTAGAGTACAGCTCCTGGGCCCACGGGTCTGACGTCTCCGACAGGCAGAGGATGAGGAGGGGAGCGGTGGCTGACTTGTCAGACGCCCATGCATTCGTCGAGTCGGCACAAATGTGCGGAGATGTTCAGAGCTTGGCGAAGTCGGGCAGCTATGACACCGTTATTGACCTCGGGAGGCCGGATGACCTGAAGGGTGCCGACATTATCGGGGCTCATGAGATGTGCCAGGACAACATCACGCTGTGGTGGAGCAGGTAAGTGTTTCCAATGAGGAACAGAATCCAGGCTTAGAACTGGGATTTCTGAAGAAGCACCCAAATATGTCTTTCGACTCCTATCGACGGTGCAAACGCGAAAAAAGATCCTTTTATTATTCATTCATTCATTCATCTTCTACCGCTTTTATCCGATCTTCCCTCGGGTCACGGGGAGCCTGTGCCTATATCAGGCGTCTATGGGCATTAAGGCAGGATACACCCTGGATGGAATGCCAACCCATCGCAGGGCACACACACACTCACACATTCATACACTAGGGACAATTTTCCAAGGTACCAATCAACCTACCGTGCATGTTTTTGGACCGGGAGGAAACCGGAGAACACGGAGTAAAACCCCCTGAGGCACGGGGAGAACATGCAAACTCCACACACACATGGCCGAGACGGGAATCGAACCCGGACCCTGGTGGTGTGAGGCGAACGTGCTAACCACTACACCACCGTGCCCCCTATTCTGTTATTATGCAAATGGAAAAACATGCCCAAATGGAAAACATTCCCTACAGAGCATAATAAATTGTGCATAAATTAACCTGGCAGTGTATAGGTTTATTTCTATCAGAATCGAAATAATTGTTGGGTTGCAGTTGCTCACAGTCAAAATTGATCGAAATTGATCATTAATGTGAAATAAAAGCAATAAGAAAATGTAATTAAATATACTTCACGTCATATAATGTAAGTTAGATGGGGTTTTAATTATATGCAAAAAAAATCAAGATCTCACATCCAACTGGTCAAAATGGCAGCAATATTCAGGAATTCAAATAACTCAAAAGGTTATTAAGTTTTAATTAATTAAGTAATTAATAATAATAATAATAATACTAATAATGTGATGATAATGTTTAAACTATATTTTATGTTTACGATCAAATTTATGGCTTCCAAAAAAAAATGTAATTAAGGAAATTTAATCTTGTAATACTTCGTTTTGCCGTTAGAGGGCATTATAGCTCAGAGGAGAAAAATGATCGAATTACATGAGACGTGGCTTTCTGCGTCTTTCGGTAGACAGACCATATATTGATATTATATTGGTATTTTTTCTTATTTCATAACAAAAGTATCCAAAGAATTCCCCTTTTGCTATTACGGTGGTGACGTTTCCTATGCTGGGGTATTCGAGAAAAAAATAATAAACGTTTATTACAATGGACATTAGATTTAGAGTTATCTGTAAAAATCCAGCTTTAGAAGTTCTACACTATTTGTAGTGTCTTGTGGCAATAAACAGAGTGCATTCCCACTGAAGGACTACAGATCAAATTGTGTCTGGACAGCATTTCCTTTTCTAAAAAAAGAAAAATAGAAAAAAGAAGACTCCGTGTTGTGCTGCGGATAGACGATCGTCTAATTAAGCGATCATTCACACCCTTTTTTCCAACATGTCCAAAAGTGCTTAGAGTCTCTCATCTTGATGTAGTGTTTGTCTGGAAAACAAACAAAAAAAAAGAGTGAAAATGTCCAACAAGGCACTGAGACCTGACAGTGTGTGAATGGATTCATAGCAGGCCAAACTTTTGACAGTGTGACAGAATCTTGGATGTATAAATTATAACTTATACTTATATAAGTTATATAACTTATATAATTAGGGGCACGGTGGCTTAGTGTTTAGCACGTTCGCCTCACACCTCCAGGATCCGGGTTTGATTCCCGTCTCGGTCATGTGTGCGTGGAGTTTGCATGTTCTCCCCGTGTCTCAGGGGGTTTTTCTCCGGGTTCTCCGGTTTCCTCCCCCGGTCCAAAAACATGCACGGTAGGTTGATTGGCACCTTGCAAAATTGTCCCTAGTGTAAGAATGTGTGTGTGCCCTGTGATTGGTTGGCATTCCATCCAGGATGTATCCTGGATAGATAGATAGATAGATAGATAGATAGATAGATAGATAGATAGATAGATAGATAGATAGATAGATAGATAGATAGATAGATAGATAGATAGATAGAAAGATAGGCACAGACTCCCCGTGACCCGAGGGAAGATCGGATAAAGCGGTAAAAGATGAATGAATGAATGAATGAACTTATATAACTTATAAAGAGTAACGGATAACGGATTTACGTCATTTAATTACAAAATAAACGTAACATTTATTCGATACAGTTACTGAGAAAAAAAGTGTCATTAAATTACTTATGAAAATGTTAAAGATTACAAACAGGGTTCCATCTGAACAACTTCTTGTAGACGGCGGCGTGATTTTAAACGTGATTTTGCTTTGAATGACGAGAATCTGCCGCAGTTTCGTTTAGAAAAATAGAGCCGTTTTTTTCCCCCAGGGTTTGACACTTTCCTTCGAACGTTAACTTAAAGCGCCACCTAGTGGACAAATGAAGGTAACCGAAAAGTCATCAAATGTAATCAGTTACTTTTGATGAACATTGCACAACTTATTACATTTTGAATAGGATCATTTGTAACCTGTCATATATTACATTTCCAAAGTTAATGACGTCTTGCAAAAAGAAAAAAAACATTTGATTTTTAACATTCATATACATGTAATAGCGCGTAGGCGGTGATGTCGTTTATTTTGTTGACAACACGCTTCAACAGGTGGCCATTTTGAATCAGCTACAGACCTTGCTTTGTTTTTGTCTGGTCCTGGGTGGGACATTTGGGACAACCCTGTCCTCAAAACACACTGGTCTGTGTCACCTGGTATGTTTTCCTCAAATGCATTTCAAGCCTTTGGGATTTGCATGTCAGTATGAAAACATAGAAAAACAATGACAATATTTAATGCTTTATTAAATAATACATATTTTGCACCAGGCAATGACTCTGCTCTGCAAGTTTTCCCATTTTCCTACTTTGTACTGGGAAACCTGGACACCCCGGCATTTTTAAAGCTTTACCAATATGCCGAACACGTTTGTAGCCACACCCACAACGTGGTTAAAACCAATCAGAGAAATGCATACATTAGTATCAGGAATTTCTTGATGACACACACACACACACACACACGCACACATCATCCATCACCATCATCAGCAGCATCATTTACATCATCATCACCAGCAGCATCAGCAGCAGAGAGGGGGGTCTCCTCCTCACAGGAAGCATGTCATGACATCGGGCACCGCGATTGCGCGCGGCATCATCCTGGCGTCGTAGTACGCTTAAGAGGCAGCGCGTGCCGCACGGCGCCCGCACGCACGCACACACCGCGCGCGCACAACGCGCGCGCTCGCCTTTGTTGTAAGAACCACAGACGCCTTTTAGTGCTTCGCCCGGAATGGCTTGAATAGGCACGAGAGAAGCGCGCACGGGAGCTTTCGACCACAAAGGTGGGATGTTTTTTTTTTTTTTTTTTTGTCGTTACGTGTTTTTTTTCCCCCGCGCCAGAGGTGAACACGGAGTGGATTCTGTGTGCTGCGCTTTTCTTTTTAACTCGGATTTCTATGTGCATGCAAGTTTCTTTCTTTTAATGTGTGTGTGTGTGTGTGTGTGTGTAAGGTGCTTGCTTTAGAAAGGAACGAGTACCGATAGCGCGCGACGGTGACAACAATTCCGAGCAATTGCACGCGCAATTTATTTTTTTGCTTAATTTTTTTTGGGAGGGGGGAATCAAGAACAAAGTGATGGAGACTGTGAGCCCGAAACGAGCTGGAGCAGGGTCATGTCTCTGATGCATGCTGACTTCAATGCCAGTTACCTGTTGGATATACCCGAATGTCTAGGATGGCTCGCTTCGGAGATGATGCGTCTGGGCGCTATGGAGCTGCGCCGGGCGCCGGGAGAGGTGGTGGTGGTGGAGGAGGAGGTGGTGGTGGAGGAGGAGGAGGAGGAGGAGGAGCAGCAGGAGCTCGGCCCGGGGGCGCACCGGGCGCTCCGAGGCTCTACAAGCAATCGATGGCTCAGAGAGCCCGGACCATGGCGTTGTACAACCCTAAGCAGACCAAGCAGAACTGCTTCACCG
>JACRUU010000006.1:13485441-13547941 GCA_030449085.1 Kryptopterus vitreolus | reverse complement strand
TTTAAACGCTTGAGGGTGCGTTTCACGACCTCCACGTGCCGTATATTAGAATGGACGTATTACTATTCTACTATTCCGGTGCGTGCTGTCAGATTTGCAGTCGTCGAAAATGAATCACTCTTCTAGATAGCTCTATATCTTTTCTCTGCTCCTGACATCAGCAATTAATTACTGCGCAAGACTTCAATTTCGCCTTTCATGCACTGAATTCATTATGTGGAGACTTGTAACTTTTTTTTTTCCTTTTTTTTTTACTGTCTACTATTGAGTAGGATTTCCAGGATAGTACAAAGTCTATGTTTTTTTAATGACGTAGTTGGCTCGTCCCCAAAACGATTACCAGAATTCTAGAGGCCTGGAATTGCATGGCATAGGGGCGACCTGGTGCCCCGCGGTCCCAGTGTTTGGTGACCCCTGTTCTTAAGGTTTAATGATCATGAAACAAGCAAGATTTCATTTTCCATAAATTATTTTTATCAATAAAGAAAATAAAAATCCAGTTTTCTGGTCCCATTTTGGGCGCCATTTACGTCTGTTTAAAAGAAAGTTAAGTATATGTACTATGCACATATACAATGTATACATACAAATATATATATATATATATATATCATATATATATATATATATATATTATATATCATATTATATATATATATATATATATATATATATCTATATATATATATATATTCTATATATATATATATATATATAGTATATATTATATATCTATATATATATATATATATGTAGCCCAGTGTATAGCCCAGTGGTTAAGGTGTTGGACTCTGGACCGGAAGGTCATGGGTTCAAACCGCACCACCACCAAGCTGCCACTAGTGGGCCCTTGAGCAAGACCCTGGATAAGGGCGTCTGCCAAATGCTGCAAATGTAATGTAAATGTAATAATCCTTTGCATTCAACGTAGCAAAATCCTTCTCATGGTCGAATCATGAAGCTTTCGCAATAGAAATACAGTTACATCAGACGTGTTAACACAAGTTCATCATGAGTGGGAGAGTCGAGTCTGTGCTTCTTACATGGAAATGCCAATCTCGTGGCAAGGTTTATTAACTTACATTTTGCCAAAATGTGTTAATGTAGGTCTTGGAGAAACCCTGTGTATTCGTTTTAAACAGAAACCCATTTTTAATGGAATGGAAAGCCTTTTGTAAAATCTAAACAACAACTAAAAGGAGATTTTTGCCTCACTTTAGGTTTTATCTAAAGATCTCCATCGAACATTCATCCTAAGAAGCCTGTATCCTAGGGAAATCCTTTCATACACACAGCTGACGGAGTTAAAACAATAAACCCCAATACCACTTCATTTTACGTTTCAACGCGAGTCCATGTTTCTTGTTCTTCTTTTCTACTCCGATGCTTCTTTAAATCGTCCCTTTGTCCCAACAAAAGCAGTAATATTTCTCTTCCTTTCTCTATCTCCCTCGTTCTTGGTAGGACGACACAGAGCACTACTTTATCGGGATCTTCTGTTTCGAGGCTGGCATTAAGATCATCGCCCTGGGCTTCATCTTTCACAAAGACTCCTACCTACGCAATGGCTGGAACGTAATGGACTTTGTGGTCGTCCTCACTGGGTGAGTCCGCCGCCCGGAGGAAAAAAAGATCTGATTAATGGTTATCCACATGCCCTACGTGTTTTTACGCGTGTGCGTTTGCGTGCATGTGCGCACTTGCGCCTGCTTGTGTACTCAAAATTTTAAAAATGAGCTGTGTACTAAAAATGAGTAACATCCAGTGTGGCAGTGTGTGGCGTATGGCATTTTCAATTCCGTGAAAGAGTGCCTTCTGCTATCCTTGTTTGTCACTCAGAATACAGAAGAGAAAGATGCTGCGAGACAACATGCACAGGTTGGGGAGGGGATATATGGCAAAATCAGCTGTAATAAAGAAAATCTTTTTTTTATGGACTGAAATGAATAATAATAATCATTCCAATCTTGCATACACACACACACACACACACACACACACACACACACACACACACACACACACACACACACACACACACACACACACACACACACACACACACACACACATATATATATATTCTTGAATATTCACAGCCTGGCAATACTTTGATTCTCTAAATATTTATAATAAATATCATATATATTGATTCAGTGCATATATAGATTATAGATCTATAGATAATGGTATAGATTTACCATTATTGGAAAATAATCTGTAACATTTACTGTCCAAGGGGCACGGTGGCTTAGTGGTTAGTACGTTCGCCTCACACCTTCAGGATCCGGGTTCGATTCCAGTCTCGGCCATGTGTGGGTTGATTGGCACCTTGTAAAATTGTCCCTAGTATATGAATGTGTGTGAATGTGTGTGTGTGTGTGTGCCCTGTGATGGGTTGGCATTCCATCCAGGGTGTATCCTGCCTGAATGCCCATAGACGCCTGAGATAGGTACAGACTCCCCGTGACCCGAGGGAAGATCGGATAAAGCGGTAGAAGATGAATGAATGAATGAATTTACTGTCCGAGGCTGAAAACACTCTAAACCTGGAAACATATGAGTTTCCTATTAGCCAGCTTAATCGTATAAACAATTAAGTTTTTTTTGTTAATTTCCTTTATCCTAAAAGTACCTACATTATATACGACCATAGAAATGCCTGCATTTGTATAACTCTGTAATTGGATATGCAGCCAGCAAATTCTAATTATAACCAAGCATACACTATATGCTCAAAGGTATTGGGCCACCTGTATGTCCCAGCTATATTTGCTTCTTTCCCCAAACTGTTATTGCAAAGCTGAAGGCGCACAATTGTATACCGATGCAGCATTTTCCTTTCACGTGAACCAGGAGACCCACGTACACAAAGCAAACTCAATGAGGATATGCATTATATGGGTCGGAGTGGAAGATCTCCTGCTACAGAGCTCTAATCTCAACCCAGCACTTTTGGGATGATTTAGAACACCGACTGCACGCCAGGCTTTTCAAAAGTCATTTGTCTTCAACTCTCGAATCATAACTTGGCTGACTTTATACCTTACCCACTCTCTCAGATGGTGGATTTTAAGTGACAGAAGTTGACTGATTCATGGTTCAATGTTTTAATTCCATCTAAGACAGCAGGGCACTAGGAGCCCATCCAGAGGGCTTCTTATCTCACGAGCCTGAACCATGAACTCTCAGTCTCGCTGTGTGTGTGTTTGTGTGTGTGTGTGTGTGGTGCCGCCAATGTCTGTCAGGATCATTGGCTCACAACAACAGCGTGTGTAGAACAAGAAGGCTAGAAAAAAATAGGGCTTTTATTTAGTCTATTTTATCTATTTAGTTTATTTTATCTGTGTAGTAGTCTCGGAAAAAATGCTGGTCACTGATTGGTCAAATTGAAACAATTGATTGGTCAGTGGGAACAACAATGGGGAAAATCACTGTTTAGTGATTGGTTATCGGGGGGAAAAAAACAGATCACTGATTAGCCATTAAAAAAATGGCGATCATCGATTGGTCGTTGGGCAAAATGTCTTCTAAAATAATGCGTAGATAGCACATTAGCACATTCGCCTCACACCTCCACGGTCCGGGTTCGATTCTCGTCTCGGCCATGTGTGTGTGGAGTTTGCATGTTCTCCCGGTTTCCTCCCGGTCCAAAAACATGCACGGTAGGTTGATTGACACCTTGGAAAATTGTCCCTGGTGTATGAATGTGTGTGTGAATGTGTGTTTGTGTGTGTCCTGCGATGGGTTTGCATTCCATCCAGGGTGTATCCTGCCTTAATGCCCATAGACGCCTGAGATAGGCACAGACTCCCCGTGACCCGAGGGAAGATCGGATATAGAGGTAGAAGACGAATGAATGAATGAATGAATGAATTAATTGTTGCTTTTAAACATCAACATCTCAAATTAAATTTGGCTCTAAATCTGGTGGCAAGACTGAATCTAGCCCGAGCAGAAGTTTATAATTGTTCAGTCAGAATTGATGGTCGTTTAGAATTGATGAGTCTATTAATTCTCGCGTTCGTCATTTCCAGTATGAGTCCAGGTGGAGAGTTGGATTTATACAGCTTGGCATTGCTCATTAACTGCGATCAAATCAATAAACCCCTGAGCGATCACCTGATTTCATCTTTGCACTGCTTGTCAGAATTTCTAATAAACTTTAATGAACCGCCGTACAATCACGGATCCTGGGCTCCTGGGCTCTAGTTGGAGCGATGTTTACTTTTGCTTGCACGTCACATGCCATTACCTCAGAGCTGTTCATGTCGATGCGGCTTGTCACGTCGGTGGAACAGAAAGCGATCTTCAGCGAAAGCCGGCGCAGTTCAAATACACAACGATGCTACAGTTTACATGATCATACACACTTCTATTATTCATTCGTTATTGAAAGCGCTTGGTGCTTGTATGCCACTTGTTTTTCTTCATATATCTTCTTTTGCTCCATCAACACCGGCATTTAGCCGTCTACTATTTTTCATCATCATTTCTGTTGGTACAATGAGACCGAGCTTTGTGCTTATGGAGTCAATAATGCTCATTCCGAGAAGTGAATAAACAGATAAATCATGCAGCAGACCCAGATCGAAGCAATGAAAAGGTAGGGAAAGTGTAAGAGTGAGGGATAGAGCAGGAGCACATGAACGCGGGGATGATGTATGGGGTGATTTAGAAAGGGTGGGCTGGGTGCAAATGAAAGAATACGCTCTCAAGACCTCACAAACAATCTTACACAAGGTTTGAGTCGCTTACTATCGTCACAGAACGCGTGGATTTAGACGAGTTTTAATGAGCAGGAGTTGTGTTAAGAATGGTGTTTACTTTGTGTGTCCGCTATGTTCAATATTTAGCCGTGACCATGTTTGGTTAGGACTCTTTGTAGTAATCTCTTTATTATTTGTTTACATGATGGAACAAAGCGTAGACTGCAATTCATTCTTCCGTCCTTCTCTTCTATTTGTGTATTTTTTTTTAAAGGTAGTCTTGATGATGTTTGAAAACCTTTTCTCAGATGCATCTACTCAAGAATCTGACAATCATTATTAAACAAGGGGAAAAAATAAACGGTTTAAGAAAATACAGACTAGAAACAAGTCAAATGATCTATCTATCTATTTATCTAGCTATCTATCCATCCATCCATCCATCTATACTTCTTAAAATAAGAATACAGACATGTTGACAATTATTTATTTAAATGAAAACTCTCTTGTAACACCCAATCAAAAAAAAAAAAACATCCATTCATTACTTCTCAAAAATCGTAACCTATTACAACATTAAACATTATTGAATGTATTTTGTCATTACTGAGCAATGCAAGCCACCTACAGAACATCATAGTAAAAAGTCCTAATTATTTTGTATGAATAACAAAAAATAAACAAAAAAAAAAAAAACAGGAAACAATGATTTAATACTGCCTTATAGTCTTATAATTGGTTATTAGGTTGTAAACAAATGTGTTGGTTTTAACACAAAATAAGTATTTACTGGGCAGCCTGAAAACAAGTCATTAGCAGCTATAATAATGTCTTAAAAGATACAAGACTGGCAGCAAACTATGTCTTTGATGTTAATTAAATTCAGTTTCCATGTAAAATACTCTAAGCTTAACTAATTAAGTAAAAAAAAATAGATAGGTCATTTGTAATCTTACACAGCCTGCTCAGGCATTGTATTTCATTCTTAAAATAAGATCAATACGATTATTATGGGTTGAAATAATATATATATATATATATATTTTTTTGTTTGTTTTTGTTTTTTGTTTTTTTTTTGTTTTTTTTTTTTCGTTTTTTTTTTTGTATGCCTGTCTGCTGAATATGCTAATACTGTTAAATATAAACAGGATTCTAAAACATACAGCTAAATCAACTAAATCAACAGCAAAAAAAAACAATGTGTATTGGATGTTATGCTAAAGAACCTTCGCTGTCACTGTTATTCTTAATTGGAATCCTGCAATGCCACGTTACCGTAATACACATCACATAGCAACCTGAATGTTAGTCTTTAGTCATTTCCAGGAGATGCAAATAAGGACTTTGGTACTGTATGTCCATGTGTGTGTGTGTGTGTGTGTGTGTGTGTGTGTGTGTGTGTGTGTGTGTGTGTGTGTGTGTGTGTGTGTGTGTGTGGGTTATACTTGAGCGGATCACAAACATTTAATGTCCTTCCCGAATATCCAGACAAAGCTCTGTTATTTCTATCATTCACTGTTACCTTGACTACAGAAAGACTGTCCTCAGGTACCTCACTAAATCCTGGAAATGATGCAATTTCCTGTTCATCTCCTCACCATCTCTTTTAACACTCTGCTACCTGCTAACACCCTTAGCAGTCCTAGGTTATGACCACTGTTTTACATTGCGGCTGCTCCTTATTGACTCCCAGCCCCATATGCCGAAGCCTGATAAGGGCTCCTCGTGCATACTGCCATTTCCCACGTTTTTTTTCTCTCTCTTCTTCTTCTTCTTCTTCTTCTCCTCGTTATCTCTCTTATGTGAACACAGGAGCGTAGGGCGTAGTACGCCGGGTACACTCATATTGCTCATAAATGGTGATTTAATCTCAAGCCGTGCTCCAGCAGGAGTGGCGGGAACATTGCGAGGTAGAATATAAAGATGAATATAAACGTGGTCGTGGAAGGGGCAAGGGTGTTGGGAGATGTACGGTTGGAGTGTTCATCGGGGAAAGAACGATTGAAAACGGCTTTGTGGTGCGTATGTGAAAACACTGATATGAAGACGGATAGTATACGGACTTTAGATGTAGCGATGATGTGAAAGTCTGGATAAATATTCACACTAAAAGGTTATGAAAGTGTGATTTACATGATGATATAGAGGAGTTTATATAGTGATATTTTCAGTTTGATCATTTGAGATGTTTTGACATCATCGCTAGTCTAAACATACATTTCGAGGCTGTATGATTATACGCTATAACTACAGCACATTTTATACTTTTTACATTTACACCCATAGATTTTGTCATACCAAGTTTCATTGTTTTTCTGGGTTCAGGTTGTACCTTAGGTTTATTTAATGTACTGTATATAAGGTGTTTTAAGTGTGTTTTAAAGCGACAGACATTATTTACCAGCTCTTTAACATGAACGACGTTGTGTTTGTGTTTACAGCTACGAATTAAAATGCTTTTTAAATAAATACAAAATAATACTAATTTCCTATTAAAACATGCCCTTCAATTTTTTTTTCCACACGGGACTGTTTTTTTTCTGTCGCCACTTGAGTAATGTTTAGTAAATTGCTATAATGAGCAGGTCAGAGCTGAAGATTAACGGACCTAAATCAAACCCTTGATGATTTCTTTCAAAAAGTCCATTTATTTAATTACACAAAAGCGTTTCATTATTTTATCACAACATTTTTGTTTTCGCATCCTGCTGGGAAAAAGAATTCCCATTCACGGATACCAATGCAGAGCTGGAAACATACCAGTTAATAGCGATAATCTGCAATAATAACGACCATTATTATAAGGTCTAAAACAACCAATGCAGTTTTTTCTCCCAGGGACATACGGGTGTAAACAATGGCAACAATATAGTCCCCTCCAAAAGAAAAACAGAAACTGCGTGTTTTCTTTTTCCCTTTAATTTGTCCAGCGTTTATATTTGAAACAGAATTATTAAATTGCAGTGTGCATTCGTTCGCAGTGTTTTTTTCCGAAGCCCTTCTTTCCCTCCGTCTCTGCCTTTCCTATTCAATTCCTTCTGTGTTGTTCAGAACAATATGATTGATGGTTACCATGCAGTAGCTGAAGCAAATGTTAGGGCTGTCAAACACATAAAACCCATTGTGAACGAATGCTTTATTTTGTGCGGGTGGTCACGATTAAATGCCATTTTTCCCCCCCTTGTTTGTCAGTCTGCATGCTTGAAAGAGAAAATGTTGGCTAAACGACAGTACGTCCAGATCATTTTTAAGGTTCTCAGTGTGGGGTTCTCACGTTTAAATTGTGCAATAGCGCTGGAGATGCTTGTCGACTAATACCTTCAATACTAAAGTAAATGTGTGGGGGTGTGGCCTAAGTTAAAAATTGATCAAGGGTGGATTTATTAGCAAATAAAACAGCATGTCCTGAAATGTTCGGTATATTTCATACAGCAAAAGGATTTTTTATAACGTGTTAATATAAGCAATGTCGGAAACGTTCGCTAAACTAGTTTGCTCCTGTTATGACATATCGATCGATTAAAAATATTTAATTGCAATTAATCGCACAATTACCATGAGTTAATTAATCGCACATTCATTTCTTTTTCTTTACGCATTCTTCATTTCATTAATTGTAAAATATGGGACGTGGCTCCTTTAAGAATTCTGTTCCGGTTGCTTTTCCATATAAACTGGTGATACGTTTAGGTTATACGGAAGAGCGTTGCATTCACAAAAGAAGAAAGTAAGAGTAATTTGGGGAAGTTTAGGAAGCTTGAGTGGATGCACTGAAGTTTCTTTATTCATTTATACTTTTTTGTTCCTTGTTGTCCGGATTTTGTTAATTTTGTTCGTTCATTCATTCATCTTCTACCGCTTTATCCGATCTTCCCTCGAGGTCACGGGGAGCCTGTGCCTATCTCAGGCGTCTATGGGCATTAAGGCAGGATACACCCTGGATGGAACGCCAACCCATCGCAGGGCACACACACTGACATTCACACACACATTCACACACGCATTCTCACACACATTCACACACTAGAGACAATTTTCCAAGTTGCCAATCAACCTACCATGCATGTTTTTGGACCAGGGAGAAACCGGAGAACCCGGAGGAAAACCCCCTGAGGCACGGGGAAAACATGCAAAAACTGCACACACACATGGCCGAGACGGAAATCGAACCTCAATATATATATATATATATATATATATATATATATATATATATATATATATATATATATAGATATATATATATATACATATATATTTAAGATGCTCTAGTACCTCATTTGGACTTTGGTGTTTAGTGTTTTTCCCCGGCTGTGGCTTACGTCCCCTCGGCTCTCTTCTATCATCCACAGCCATGGTCGTAACTCAATATTCGACTGCTTAATGAAATGCCCCAGACAGCTGGGCTACTTCGTGGCCATCAGACAGGTGGAGCCGTTAATAGGCGAATAAGTCTGTACCCTGTGGCCTCAGGTACTGATCGATAGTGCACCGAGCTCACAAACACCAGACACACACACACACACACACACACACACACACACACACACACACACACACACACACACACACACAGGGTGTTCTCATCTAAAATACTGACAGTAAGTGAATATTTATTTCTATCAGCGTCAGCTCTGCTTTATCTCTACCCTGTTTCCCTTGACTTGTTTCTCAGAGGCGGAATGAAACACAATTCGATTACACCTTGGCAATCATTTAAATACCACTTCTATGACGATTTTCTTTTTTTTTTGCGTTTTGTTTCGTTGCATGAAGAACAAGACGTTTTCTCCAAGGCGAGCACTGTCCTCTGGGTGTCACGGGGAATTTGCAGGCTTTCACACGTTTTGGTTTTGCACTTTATTGCTTTTTGATGAAACGGCACTCGCTGCAAAATACTATAATCCGATGCTCATCAACCAGGTTTCTGTTTCATCCGACCTTCATCCCTCGTGATCTGAGCGGAGGTCCGGGGTCATGTCAATCCGTCCTGACATCACGCCGAGGCTTAGCTGCTGGCTGTAGTTGCCATGGTTACTTTGTCACCTTGCCTAGCTACTGTATTTGTTGGTTTGCTCAGAATGCTGCCAGTGACCGGAGACACTATAAGAACAACAATAAGAGGAACATATGAAATATTAACGATTATTAAAATATTCATAAGGGCCTTTAGTTAATTTGTATGGGGAAAAAAAAAACATTTGATGAAAAGCTATTTTGAACGCTGTAATAACATCAATATGATTATAATATTCATTTATTTTTATAAATGAACCCAATTTCTAATGGGTCCGGGGTTTGCCTGAACAAAGATTTTTTTTATAACATCCCGTTCCACATTTATTGCCCAGTCGCTCTTATAATAACCTCTGGGAAAAGCTGTATCACTAGGCTATCGAGTGTGCTTGTAGGGATTTGTGCTCTTTCAGAAATAAGGCTGTTATTAAAGTAATGATGGGTGTTATTAAAGTAAGGTGGCCTGGGCTTCGGTCAGCAATCCAATTCATCCCAAGGGGGTTCAGTAGGATTGAGGTCAGTGCTCTATAGCAGGAGATCTCCCCCTCATGTAAGGCGTATCTTCATGCAGCTGGTTTTGTGCACCGTCATTGTCCTGCCGGAAAGGGTTTGTGTTTGCTAGCACAAGGAAATTAAATCTGTTAAAGCTAAAAATGTCAGATTAAAGTCCGTTTATAATTGTGTTCTTGTAATAGTTTTGGCTGGAAAAGTCCGTTTAATACAGCAGTCACTAAACTGATCGCCCACAAGGACCACATGAGTCTCCCGAATACCTATTCTAAAAAATATAATTGCACATCCACTACAGTAGGTGGCGCTGTCATTGCCGAAGTATGAGCATGGAATATTAAAAATATGACGAAGCGTATTAAGTGCTTGGACTGTGACAACCCCCAGCACCAATTTATGACATCGATAAACATAGAGTATCATTAATAATATATATATATATATATATATATATATATATATATATATATATATATATATATATATATATATATATATATATATAATATATATATATATATAATAACTAAAGTTCAATTTATGAAATAAAGTTCAATGTTCACTCTCTCCACTGATTTCTTGGGGAGGGGGTGTAGCTCAGTGGTTAAAGCACTGGGCGACTGATCAAGAGGTACCATGATACAGCGCCCCCTGGTGCACAGAGGTCGGCAGCTTGGCAGCTTGGCGATACCAGGGCTCGAACCCCGATCTTTAGCCCAGCGCCTTAAACCACTGAACTACACCCCTTCCAAATATCCTTTATTTATCACATATACTTTACAGCAGAGTGAAATTCGTTCGTCAAGCATATCCCGGCTTGTTTGGAACGTGGAGTCAGAGCACAGGGTCAGCCATGACACAGCGCCCCTAGATCACAAATGGTTAAGGGTTCTTGTTCAAGGACCCAAGAGTGGCAGTTAGGCGATACAGGGGCTCGAGCCCCTGACCATCATCTGACCATGCTGTAAAGTATATGTGATAAATAAAGGATATTTGGGAGGTTTGCACTTCAGTGGTTTAAGGCGCTGGGATAAAGATGGGGGTTCGAGCCCTGGTATCGCCAGTCTGCCGACCTCTGCGCTCCAGGGGGCGCTGTATCATGGTTGACCCTGCGTTCTGACCCGAGCTTCCAGTGATGCTGATCTCACGGATATCTCTTGCATCCTGTTGAGTCGGAGTATCAGACCCGTGCCATTTGGAATATTCCGTTTCAGCCCACTTTAAAGCTCGGACTAGTGGCAAAGCCCCGACTTCAAACGAAGAGCACGAGGGCTCGGCTCTCTTTCATGTATCCGTGCGCCGCAAAACATCGGTGGGCTTCAAAGTGGAACGGCCTCGGCTCAGTTTGCTTCTCCGACAGAATGATGCAAGCGAGCTCGAGTGCCATTTGAACGCGAGCCAGCGTCTCTTTACCCCCTGAACGAAGGGCTACGCTCTAGTTTTGATGTTAAATGGCGTGCACACGGGCGCGTCTTTGTGGGAGTAAAAGAGAGCGCCGTGTCACTTTCGTTTGCATCACGTTCGCACACTCGGCCTGGTGCGAAGCAACGTAGGGCTTCCTCAGTTCACTCTCTCCTCTCCACCCTATTAATACAGTCTCCTCATAGTGAACATAGCTAAAAAGAGGCTTTTTTTTGGATTAGGTGAAGATTTTGAACAGTCGTTATTTTGTTTTATGATTTGTTTGGCCCTTCTACTGCCACTGAAACTGGAGACTCCTTCCGAATGTTCATATGCTCATGAATCTATAAACATTCATTCATTCATTCATCTTCTACCGCTATATCCGATCTTCCCTCGGGTCACAGGGAGTCTGTACCTATCTCAGGCGTCTATGGGCATTAAGGCAGGATACACCCTGGATGGAATTCCAACCCATCACAGGACACACACACTCACACACACTAGGGACAATTTTCCATGGTGCCAATCAACCTACCGTGCATGTTTTTGGAAACTGGAGAACCCGGAGAAAAACCCCCTGAGGCACGGGGAGAACATGCAAACTCCACACACACATGGCCGAGACGGCGGTGTGAGGCGAACGTGCTAACCACTAAGCCACCGTGCCAGAATCTATAAAGAGTGGTTTATTATATGACTCTGATCATGTAGTTTGTGTTGTTCATTCGTCCAATCCAAGAATTAAGGAGAATTCACTTTGTCCTCATTATACATATGAACCATTTCAAATGGCTCTCCATGTTGAACTGAGCCTGAGAAAGACTGTCGTAACACATCCGAGCGAGAGCACTAGTAGCGCCTTGGCACGAACGAGAGTTTTTTCACAGTTTGGTGTATTTACATTCCAGCCCGAAAGCTTTTATAGTACCTGAGCATTTTACCACCTCTGCAAAGCATCTGCACCCTGTAATGCTGCAATGTCTAAACAATGACACGCGATGGGTTTTTTTTTTTCTCACTTACTGAAACGATCGTGACAGCCATGAGAGACAGGGTTTTTTTTCTTTCTTTCTTTCTATCATTGCTTTTCTTGAAAAGAAGGTTCTTTTACTACTTGACAGAAGAGAAACCAACATGCGTATCATCCTGAAGGTTATATGAAGGTCTCACAATCTCTCTGTTCTCGCGCCATTTTCGTAAATTACACGGACCGTTTTAGTGCACTTTGCCTTTCTTGCGAAAAACGCCCTAAAATAGCGTAATTCTTGCTGGCCATGCCTTCAAACCACCCCATGGTTTGCATTGTCATTGCTGAAACCTACAGTAAAGGTACAGTAGCATTATCTATCTATATATATATATATATATATATATATATATATATATATATATATATATATATATATATATATATATATATATATATATATATATATATTAGGGCTGTAATAATATAATATAATATAATATAAAGCGGTAGAAGATGAATGAATGAATAGAATAGAATAGAAATAATTATATAATTACATAATAATTAAATAATAATGAAATCATTTTTCATACTTTAATCAACACGAGCATGGAGAAATATGGATGCCTCCTGTGCTTTTTATTATTAGTGAAACCAAACTCAGCATAGGGCGTGAAGACAAAATAATTCATATAGATGTTTTAAAGTAATGATGACACCAAATTCTTTCCATGTTTCCATGCCACTTTAAAGCATGCGTTGACAATAAACTACTAATACGTTACCTGCGAAGTGACGGCATCCCGTCAATAGAGTGCAGCGTATCCCACATCTGTGTTTTTCCAATTGAGAAATTCCGATCCCAAAATGTCCAGGAAGTGAAAAATGGATGCAGATGGAAGGGAAAATGGGAAAATAAATACATGTTTGTGTTTCGAGGAGAAAAAGCGCTGTGTGTGTTTTGTGTTATGAGGCGGCGTCGATCATCAAACACTATATACTGTATTCTTTTTACAACTGGCCCACGGTGATGTGTTATCACCCCTGTTTTTGATAAAAGCTGTACGTTCAACTAATTTCTAATATCTTATTGAAATAAACTGTACGGAAAAGTGTAAACGTGGTAAAATAAACGGCAAAAAAAGTGTCGTCTAGTATTTGCTTCATGCATGAGCTCGAAGATTCTGTGATTGGATTACTTGAAAGTATGCCATCTCTCCGAATGAGTACAGAAAATTTTGCTTGTTTTGGCTGTGATGTCAAATTCAAACAGTGTTGGAATCATTAAAAAAACAACAACAACAACAACAAATAGCGGGTCTTCTATTGTATTTGTACATGTAGGAAAGATGTTGTCCACATTCAATTAGACCCCTAGTAGAAAAAAAAGACACACCAATTCACTAATAAACATCTCGATGCGTCACACTCATAAATATCTGTTGTTTTTTGAGGTAATGTTTGTGTCCGCTTCCCATTTTATCGAGACTATTACGTCCTGGCGCCTGTGGTGAGAGTACCACAATGGCCACTAACAGACAAAGCAAGGACTTGTTGAATAATTAAAAGACATTAATCATCTCCGTCTGTCTACGTTTGTGTTGTCGTATTTCCATCAGGATTGACTGCGCTGAGCTTGCGGGGTGTGAAATGCTGTGATCACATCATGCGGTATTAATAGGTGAATGCTCGTGACTGCTATTTGAGAGGCGACCGAGGGGGAGGGTGGAGGTTACGGATGAAAAAAGGTGGGCGGAGGAGTAAAAAAAAAAATGCTGCGTCTTGGGTTTCATTCCAAGACAGTTGTCTTAGGAATAGTCAAGTAATAATCACTTGCAGTTATACCTTTTGGTAGGCACCCCATATCCAGAGAAACTTGTGATTACACATTAGGGATCATGGCCTCGTTGTTGGGCCCAAGAGCAACAGCTTGACAGTGTTGGGATCTTGATATGACCCAGCGACCTGGCTTTTGTACTCATTCATAATAATTTAATTCATAATAGGGCCTGAAATGCAATTTGAATTAAGATTTGCTTAAAACTGGTATGATTATGCAATTTTTTTTTGTGTGTGTTTTTTGAGGCCATTGATGAGTCCTAAAAATAATTCCTTTATTGTTTGACACAAAATAATTGCTAAAATAATGCTCTGACCTTCCTGTCGTGTACAGAACCTATCAAAATGCACAAGAATGTTCCTTTTGTGTATATTTGCAACCAACTGTGTAAAATATACCAGAAATGTGACAGGGAATAACTGGAGGAATATCCGCTGGAGAGAGAAGTCCAAATCTGACATTTCTGCCTTTAACAGAAGAACTTATGTAAGAAGGAGTACAGGGGGGGGGGCATTAGCAGACTGTATTACACCCTCAGTCAAACATGGCGGGGGAAGTGTAATGTTTTGGGGTTGTATTGGGCAAGGCGGATACATACATTTACATTTACAGCATTTGGCAGGTGCCCTTATCCAGAGCGACTTACAACTGAGAAATTGACGTTTAAGGGTCTTGCCCAAGGGCCCACTAATGGCCAAATGCTGTAAATGTAATTTTATATATAATTTTATAGGATGTCTTGAATATAAGTGTGTTCCGTTCTCCTTTGTTGTTTTTATTTCTGTCTATTTTTAATGAACAAATTGTCAAACAGAAACGTGCACTGCATTAATCAAATTAGATTAATTTATTACAATTTAAATGAATTTGCCTAAATTATATATATATATTTTTTTTTTCTCCCTTTTTTTTACGAAGTATTAAAGTGTAAAGCTTCATAAAGAGGATTTTCATTGGAAATAAATATTAACATGTATACATTTATTAATTTGTTAGGCCAAAGGATAATATTCAAATGTTATATTAAATGATCCAGTTTTTTTTTCTTTGTTTGTTTTTGCCTTTAGTGACTATAGGTTGCTAGTACAATTAGCTTCTCCCTATATTAAGCTAGTACAATGCCTAAAATGTAAACAAAAAGGAAAACAAAACAACAGAGGAAGTCACTAGGTGTAAGCAAGAGTAAGGGACAATAGCCATCTGTTCTGCTCTCATGGTCCTTTGTCCCTTGCTTGTTGAAGTTTTTGTATTATTATTATTATTTTGTTTTGTGTTTAGAAGTGAAAAGCAGGATTAAACAGAATGATGGATCGAGAGGAGAAAAAAAAGAAATAGAGCAGTCTCTCGTGGCCAGTCAGAGTCTGAGTCTCTTAACCTCTATAAGCTCCACTACACACTGGTCCAGCATCATGAGGCCAGCTTTTATTGTCTTCCACTTTTTCTATTCAGGTCTTCCTTGTCTTCAGGTTTGGGGGGTGGGGGGGGGGGGTTACTTGCATTGTATTCGCCTGCAGTCATTAGCCTGTGTCTGTTTTTACTTTGCATCACCCGAATGACCATGACACAGAGCTTGCCGCATTCATTTCCATTTCCATTTAGAGGCTTTTATCCGACGCGACTTCCAAGTCAGGTAGAATGCAATGCATGCATAAAGTTAAGATGGAAATTAAACATGCCAAATGGTCTTTCATGTGACAAAGAGCTGCGATGCGTCCTCGTCGTTGCAAGCGGTTTCCAAGTCGTTTTTGTAAGCACGGTGTTAGAGAATGCAAATTCGAAGCCAGGATTTAAAGGTACTTGCCAGTAATCTAAATCGCTTTTACACTGTTGCGAGTTTAAGACACATGGAATCGGATAAAAGAAAAAGTACAGACCAGAACTGACAATTTGGTTCACATTCTCATATTCCTCAGGGGCATGGGGCAATGATATATATATATATGGAACCTTACAGAATGCGACTGGCATTCCGAAATCCATATTATGGATGTGAATTTATCTTTTGTGAATGCAACGCGCTTCCGTATAACCTAAACGTATCACCAGTTTAAATGGAAAAGCAATTGGAACAGAATTCTTAAAGGAGCCACGTCCCGTGTTTTACAATTAAAACAACCACTGAACAAAGTAACATTGAAATGAACACATGAAATTAATATTTAAAAAAATGATTTCCACATTCAAATAAACATCAAATAATCAATCATTTTATTAAAGGGAGCGATTTTGAACGAAATGTATGTATATATATATATATTCCTGTGATTAATAACATTGTAGATAATATTTTACAAGTTTTTCCCATCGCTTGTATAGGATTAGACCATTCATTAAGTGATTCATTTTCCCAAACATGCCATTATATGTTGTTTCAAGGCAATAGCAGACTTTCCACATTTGCTAGAGAGTCTACAACATTTTGTCCATATGCAAAAAGCCAAATACAAAAAACTCACCAACTGTTCAAACTTGATAATTCCTCTTCACCACATTGCGGTTCTTATGGTGCTATTTAACACAGTGCATGTGTTGCGTCCTATTTCGGCCTCTCGTCCTGTGATTGGTTTGTTTCCCAAGTGTGTGCACCTGTTCTTTGTTTTTCTTCCCTTTTCTGGGTTTGGTGCGAAATAATTGTTTTCCCCTCATCCCCCTTTCTTTCTTTTCTTTCTTTTTTTCCTTTTAAATAGACCTTTGTCTACGTTTTACGATCCCGATTATGGATTGCCCTAATAAAACCTACACTGCGTTCACGCAATTGCACCCTGCCTCATTTCCCCACACAGCACGTTACACTAATAACTTTTAAAAATGAGAGGGCTTTTTTTTTCTTTTCCTTTTTTTCGCACTACAGTATATCTGCTTCTGGAAAGCTCATTTTGTCAGTGTCCGAAATAGTTTCCAGTGGAAATTAGGGTAACAAAGTGCTTATAAAAGGATGTCCAATGAGATTTGTGCCTTGTAGAAGAATTGTATAAAACAAATCAGAAAGTTTACAGCCAATGAGCCGGTGGGTTTTGTAGGACAGGAAACCCGATATGTATAATATATTTAAAATTGTTTACAGAAACGTTCGCATAAAAGCCAAATTATCACATATAAAATACTCTGTGATGCAGTCCAACCTAATTGGACCGACCTAATTGGACCTGTATAGATTCTGTACGTGAAGGAAGTCTTCGCAGTTACAGGAGATTAGACCGCGTTCGATGCCATAGACCTCACAGGGGAAGTCTCTAAAGAGACCATCTCATCTGGAGGTGAGAATGGAAGTGACTCAACCTGCGATGTCTGTTATAAGGACACTCAAGGACTTCCTATATTTCCCCACTATGTTTTTCTATCGCGCAAGCTTTTTTTTTTTTTTTTTTTTTTTTTGCCTTTCGCTATTCGACATCAATCACAATTTCCAATTCATGCGCTGTTTATCCAACCTCTTCAAATGTCGTGTTTTACGGCAGAGTCGCAGACAAATTTTCATTAATGAATGAAACCTTTAAACTTGTACACAGGCCAGTGAAGTATGACTTGATAGTGACTCAAATGATGAACTGCTCACATTATCGTGCTGTTTTTTAGGAACAGGGCACCGAACACCAGGAGGCCTTTTAGTTGCCATGGCAATTGATTCGGTTCTGTGTCTCCGTGCTGTATGTGCAATGATTGGAGGGGGGTGTGGGGGGGGGGGAGTGTGGCACTGAATAAAATCATCTTTTATTCTGATGTTTGTACTCAGGAAATGATAGCACTGGTGTCACCCAGGCAAAGCTACCCCCCCCCACGATTTCAGATGACGAAACTGATTTGAACTGAGCATGCCCAGAAGGAATATAGGAATACATTATAGGAATACATGTCCTGCTCCTCCTATCACCAGGTCCAAATGAACACCAAAACTCATCATATTATACAAACCGCTTTGACATTCCGTTGTCTGTAACTATCATTACTGAAGTGTAACATTTAAAGCAATATTATACAGTAATTTTGTAAGCTGTATGGCGCAAGTCAAAAATGAAAACGTGTGCAGAAAGACGAACCACGAGAAATATGTCCGTTGCCGACAACTTCTTTATAAACTTTAGTGTATGTCGCTTTCGTATATATTAATATTATACTGTAGCAGTAGTATTTTTTACATTGTTTATTAGACATACATTTATGTTCATAATTCTGGATTTGGAACAATAGGATAATTGTTTATTCACCATTATGTTTGCTATGTAATAGAGTATATAACATGCAATATGCAATAACATATCAAGGGCGCTTATAGTATTTTCCGTGGGACAGGTTTGGTATTAGGATTTGGCCATAAATGACTTATTGTTCATTTATTAAAATGATATTTTCATTCATAGATTTTATATCATCCAGTATTCAACCTGTGAATAATAAAAAAAGACTGTCAGAAATGTAAAACCAACTAAACAAACAAAAATAAAAACAAAAAACACATCTCCAAATGATTATATCTACATTTAGTGTAATTATACAGTATATTAACATGTTTTCTTATTTAGTAACATTATTTAGGTAGCTAGCTTGCAAGTCCTACAGCTAAATGATTCCTAGTGTAAGATTTTTTCCCTACACGAATCTGCTCTTTGAATTTGAATCATAACATAGTACTTTTACTAATAATAAAGTACTAAGAAAGTGGGCTGTGTTAAAGAAAAAAAAATGCTTGACCTATATACTCAAGCATTTATATAATCCGACTCAGCCGTCCAAGACATGTTAACCTTTGAAAATGCAATAGTTCAGTTCAGGGCAGTTCTGCTGAGTGGTCAAATTCAAAAGTGTGATTGCCATAATAATTCTGCATATATTAACTTTTAAAACAAATGCAAGCGT
Organism: Kryptopterus vitreolus; assembly: GCA_030449085.1. Classification (NCBI taxonomy): domain Eukaryota; kingdom Metazoa; phylum Chordata; class Actinopteri; order Siluriformes; family Siluridae; genus Kryptopterus; species Kryptopterus vitreolus. Next base: position 13,528,638 of record JACRUU010000006.1, on the reverse strand, counting down.
TTTCTCCGGTGGCAATCCCACGGAGATGAATTAAGCAGATGAAGAAAGACAAATCTGTCATTGAGCCGCACGGTTTTGATCCACCTTTCTCAGAAAGGTGCTAGTCATACAACAGTGATCTGTATAATCAGGATTATGATTCATCTTAACTCTGCTCTCTATCTATCTCTCTCTCTCTCTCTCTCTCTCTCTGTCTTTGCCTCTTTTTGTTTCCTCCCGCAGGCTTTCTCTGCCGACATGTCCAGGTCCCTCACCTGACATTTAAATGTTAACGCCTGTTCAGATCTAAAGAATGCTGCTATTATGTTCAGGGTCATTCCCTGTCATGCTGGACCGTGTCCCAGTATCCCTCATGTAGGAGACCTCACGTTCCCTCTTTAAAGAGGCCAAAGCTTCTGACGGCCTGCTGTGGCTGAACTAACCACATGTAACCAGATCTGGTGTTGGATGCATAATTCTGATTAGTCTAATGTCGAAATTTATCTTTGGAAATTATGTTCTTGCTAATGTTGAAACTGCAGAGGGCTTGTTTTGTTATTTAAGGGACGCTTTTATTTATTTAAGGGACACTCCGAGACTAATTAAACACCGATAAAGGCATAGCATTATGGCCATTGACCAGGCATAACAAGGTAGCTGAGAGGTGGAAGCTCAGTGGTTAAGGCACTTGGGCTCTGGACCAGAATATCGCAGGTTCAAATGCCACCACCACTAAGCTGCCACTAGTGGGCGCTTGAGCAAGACACTTAACCCTCAATTGCTTGGTCGCTCCGAATAAGGCCGTCTACCAAATGCTGTAAGTGTAATATTATGACTGCCTGTCTACTATCGTGTTGATATACACCATTTTTCTGTCACAAAGGTAATTAAAAGGTGTTATTTTGTTTTATTTTTTTTAACGGTTACTACCCAATAAAACATGTCCAATAAACGACAACACGTAAAGGCTTGTGACCCTAAGGCTCATTGATTTTTGCAGGAAACAAAGGCGAGCCCATCTGTTCTGATCCCACAGAAGAGCCACTCTATGTTGCACTGCTGAAAACGTTAATGTTGGTTATGAGAGAAATGTGACATACAGTCCTATAAAGAGTCAAACAGTGTACTGTATATATATATATATATATATATATATATATATATATATATATATATATATATATATATATATATATATATACAGTATACTGTTTGACACTTTATGTCTGATCTATGTATGACTGTATGTATGTATGAATATATATATGTGTGTGTGTGTGTGTGTGTGTGTGTGTGTGTGGTGTGTGTGTGTGTGTGTAGTTGTATTTTAGTCACACTTATAAGCACACATGTTGTTGGACTAGATATGCTGTTAGGACATAAATTATGGCGCTGTATTCTTGCTTAGTCCTACTTTTCCATAAATAGTAGATGAACAAAGCCACACATGATTCATCCCACTGTGTTGTCCATCTCTGTCTGCTTTCTCAGTTTGATGCTGTGCTCCGCTGAAGTTGAGGTCGTGTCACCTTCCTGTTACTATGGTGACGGACAATGAACCATACCCAGCGTGGCATTCGCTATACACACACGCACACACACACATACACACACACACGTCTCTGATTTTCCATTTTCCCTATCATGCTTTTGAGGGAATGCTTGCTGCTCCTTTAATGAGTGTCTGAATGTTTTTTTTTGTAGCCATGTGTGGCGCACCAGAACATGCCAACTTTAGTTATTTAATCTACCCGTGGATTTTAAATAGAATTCAGTTAAAAAAAAAAGAGTATTATAGCACACGGAGGTTTCTTTTAATGCAAGATTATCCTGTAATGTCATTCCGGTTATAGTAAAAGCTCAATCAGCAGTAAATGTTCTTTTTTTTCCTCCTTCTCCTCTCCGTTCATCTGGAAGTAAATCCAGTAGTATCATAAGACTAGCTCAGTGTTAAATCATTGTACGTTTTTGATCACATTAGCATTACGGAATAGGTTTTTATGACCGCACATGCTCAGTAGCAATCAATGATAACTGGAGGAAGTGTGACACGGTACAAATCTTTCAAATGGCTGCAAATAAGAGCAAATTCTTCCCAGTGCTAATGAGCCCGATTTTCATCCTGACAGCAAATGGGTCCAATCAGGTGCGGTTGGATTCTCACTTCGGATTAGTCCTAATTGATTGCATTTTTTATACTGGATCAGATTATACCGAGGCTTAATATCTACTTAAACTGCACTGAAATTGATGTACAGTGTAAAATATATTATTATATTATTATAGGAGGGGCACGGTGGTTTAGTGGTTAGCATGTTTGCCTCACACCTCCAAGTCCGGGTTCGATTCCCGTCTCGGCCATGTGTGTGTGGAGTTTGCATGTTCTCCCCGTGCCTCAGGGGTTTTTTCTCCGGGTTCTCCGGTTTCCTCCCCGGTCCAAAAACATGCACAGTAGGTTGATTGGCACCTTGGAAAATTGTCCCTAGTGTATGAATGTGTGTGTGAATGTGAGTGTGTGTGTGCCCTGTGATGGGTTGGCATTCCATCCAGGGTGTATCCTGCCTTAATGCCCATAGAGATAGGCACAGACTCCCCGTGACCCGAGGGAAGATCGGAAATAGCGGTAGAAGATGAATGAATGAATGAATAAATGAATATTATTATAGAGACAATTCCTTTGCTTTTGATTAGACATTAATAAATACCACAATGTGCCAATTGTTTTATTGTACTGAGCGTAGGTCTGTAAAGTCTTACTTAATTTTTATGTTGTACCTTGTTTCTAGAAAACATATTTACTATGCACAGAACCATGTGTGTATGGTTAAAATGACAAAAAACATAAGATTAGACTAAAGAGAAATACTTTCAATTGTCTTCTTACAGTGGCACCCGTGAAAAACTTCTCTATTAAACAGGCACTCAGTCGATGTACTGAAGGCAGGAAAAATGTGTAATTCTCTCAGCTACTTTAAATTGTAATGGCTGAAACTTTGATGGCTCAAAGACTATGACTCAAAGACTCTAAAAATGACAGGTCATACGAAGTTCCCAAGCATTCGGTGGTTCGTACGTAGTAAAAGTGAACTCGTGAAGACCCCGAGGGACGTTGATTTTGTGCAGAAGAAACAAAAGATAGCCCATCCCGTTTGATCCAGCAGGAAAAGCTTCTGCAGAACGAATGGCTGATTATGAGAGAAAGGTGACAGGACATACAGTACTTGGTGTTTAAAGGACTTTTAGACTGTAGGATAGATATAGACTGGTCATAGTGCCCATGATGACCCCTGGATACTGACTTACAGTGCGCCACCGCTGAGAGAGAGAAAGAGTAAGGGAGAGAGATAAATACAGAGAAAGGAGAGATAATGAGAGACAGAGAGAGAGAGAAATAAACATAGAGTGAGAGAAAAAGATAAAAGAGAGACGGAAAGCAGGAGGGAGGGAGGGAGTGGCGGAAAGCTGTTTAGATGTTTGACACTTAAAGGCAGACAATGACAGAGATGTAGGGAGAGGATTTTAGAATCTATCTATCTATCTATCTATCTATCTATCTATCTATCTATCTATCTATCTATCTATCTATCTATCTATCTATCTATCTATCTATCTATCAGACAGGGACAGACAGACAGACATACAGACAGGCAGACAGACAGACAAAGATAGATAGATAGGGAGGTGGTAGCCCAGTGGTTAAGGTGTTGGACTCTGGACCGGAAGATCATGGGTTCAAACCCCACCACCACAAAGCTGCCACTAGTGGGCCCTTGAGCAAGGCCCTTAACCCTCAATTGCTCAGTTGTAAGTCGCTCTGGATAAGGGCGTCTGCTAAATGCCGCAAATGTAAATGTAAATGTAAAAAGATAGATAGATAATCTATCTTACTGTATGTCTGTCTGTCTGTACCTTTATGAAATACAACACATTAACATTGATGACATTTAACATTTAGAGTGACTTTCATGTACAAAAATGACGAAGTTAAGCATTTTAGAGTTAAGGGCCTTCCGGAAGGGCCCAACAGTGACAGCAAATGTGAGCATGTGTCTCCTAAATCCCATCTTCTATTAGTCCAAATGTCTCAAGTAGCCAGTGTGGCATTTTACATCTGACTTATCTCGTATTATTTTTTGTTGAGTTTTTTTGTGCCACAGTAAAGGTCACTAGAGTGTGTGTGTGTGTGTGTGTATCTATCTATCTATCTATCTATCTATCTATCTATCTATCTATCTATCTATCTATCTATCTATCTATCTATCTATCTATCTATCTATCTATCTATCTATCTATCTATCTATCTATCTATCTATCTATCTATCTATCTATATATGTATATATACGAGTTTGTGTTTGTGCCACTATAATTTCCCTCAGTGATAAACATGAACCGTTCATTGAGTGGAGGGAATATTATATACGAATGTATACAACAAATGTTGTATAAGATTTGATCCGGTGATATGTTCACGTTCGATAATTTGTTTTCATTCTGGGGGGTTTTGTCAGCTAGAAGGTGTGTTTGTGCCATGAAGACAAGATCCGAGCTGCTGTGTGTGGGCAGGTGAAAAATAAAAAGCACTTTTCTATCGTGTGTATATGTGTGTGTGTGTGTGTGTGTGTGTGTGTGTGTGTGTGTGTGTCATGAAAATTAGCAGATTTTTTTGTTTATTTGAGGATCTGCTGCGCTAGGTGAGAATTTTTTATTTTAAACTTTATCTAATTAATATGGACTGAATTTTAAAAAAAAATCATTTTCGGTGGAAATATTTTCTTTCAGTGGAATTCACAGGACTGTAAATTGGTATATGGATAGCATCCTGGGCGAAAACCCATAACATTCTACTATATAGTTGTACACGACAGGGTGAGAAGTGAAAATTGAAAATGTTCGGGAAATGCATAATAGGTTGCATATACAAGGCTATAAAACTATAAAAATGAAACAAACAAAATACAATAATAAATGAAGCTAAAGGCATTATTATATAGTTTGTGCAGGGTGCACAATAACGATCGCTTTCCAAGATGTCCAAGTCCAAGATGCATAGTTGTAATATAGTGGTCCTTGTTAATTGTGTCAATATCACACACTGCGTGAAATGAACAGTGAAGAGGCCGGTTACATCCTCATCCTCATCATCCTCATCATCCACAGCAGATCCTGTGACCTGTGACCGTATGTTCGTTCTCGTAAAACGTAAGGTTACTTAATGACGAGAGGTCAAAGCTGTCTGCTTTACAGAAACCAGACAATGCAGCATCTGATTGATTTTCCCGCAGATCACCGCTCGTATGAGTCAATGACCTATAAAAGCACATGAGTTGAAGATATTCTCCTGTGGATTTTTTTTTCTTCCGGTCCTGACACACTGTGCACAGCTTTAACTAAAGCTAAGGCTTTTCTATGATCATCTGTTTGTTAATAAAGATTTCAACGATTGGTATATATATATATATATATATATATATATATATAGATATATATATATATATATATATATATATATATATATATATATATATATATATATATATATATCCAAAAACATGCACAGGTAGGTTGATTGTCACCTTGGAAAATTGTCCCTAGTGTATGAATGTGTGTGTGAATGTTTTTTTTTTTTTTCAGAAATACTATGAATCAAAATGTGGCTAATAAAATGATTATCTCTGTAAATCTCAAGCACTCCTTGCATCAATAATAGCATAAAAGAAAGTGGGTGTTGGCAGTGTGTGTGTGTGTGTGTGTGTGTGTGTGTGTGTGTGTGTGAGCAGGTGTGAACGTGTCAGTGTGAGGCTAGTTGGCAAGGGCAGCTGGGGCAAGCTGTCCAATGGAGTGGAGTGTTGCTGTGGAGCGGGCAGGAGTGTGAGCGTACATTTCCACCTGACCTAATTTGCTCGTTTTCCCTCTCCTTCGTTTGCCGATCACTGCCCACTGCGTATATATATATATATATATATATATATATATATATATATATATATATATATATATATATATATATATATATATATATATATATAGATATATATATATATATATATATATAACGTATAAAAAGTCTACATTTCGGTCAATAGGGTTAAAAACCCAGAGGAGAAAGCGAGAGAAGAAATACACCTACAAATTCAAAAATAAAAAATTGCAACCATTTCAAGAAAGTACCTCTGAACAGTGTTACATGTAATGGCGTTACATAATTTAATTACAAAATCAAAGTAACAGTAATCCAGTACAGTTCCTGAGGGGGAAAAAAACGTTATTTCGAAAATATCAACAATTTGATTCTGAGGCAGCTCAATTTCGAAAAACATGACCTTCGTTTTCCGAGCGCCCCCTAGTGGACAAATGAAAGTAAGCAAAAAGTCATCAAATGTAATCAGTTGCTTTACTTTTATAAAGTAATTGAAACGTTACACTACTTATTACATTTTGAATTAGGCTCATTTGTAATTTGTAATCCATTACATTTCCAGAGTGACCTTCCCAGCACTTCCTATGAGAGTGCCCGAAGGCAACACAGGTAGCTCTTGTAGCATTTTAATTCCTTCTGGCTGAAAGGCTGAAATCAATAACTTTATTGCTTGTTTTTTTATTTTTATGACTAATAGCAATAAAAGCAACCTAGTGTTTCCCATCGAGGTAGTTCAACCCTGCTTAGCATCAGTAGACAACCAGCCTTGGGCTACAGGGTGAAATGGCTAATGGTTATTAGCAGTGCACTGAAAATGTTTCGAGCTCAAACTTCAGAAGTAGACTATCGCGTCCTTTACTTGAGTATACTATCTTTAAATTCTAACTTTGTAACTTTGAGCTTTTATAGAGGATCAAGCGATTTTTTTTTTTTGTATTTTATTTCACATAAATCTGGCTCAACATAGCTAAATGTTAGCGACTGTATGCCGCGTCGAACTCAAATTAGTCCTGCGAGTCGCAATCGATATTTAACTATAATTGTTAAGTTCAGCTCATGTGTCACTGTCACAGCCGACACTTCTACAGACACGAGTCAAGTTGCTCAATTTTTATACCAGATATTGTAGATTTGCTAATGTGGGTTTGCTAAAGCCTGCCTTAGCATCCATCAGGACCCAAGATTTCATTTTTAACCCCCCCCCCCCCCCCCCCCCCCCACCCCTTATATGTTTACACTGAATAAACGATCTGTCCATCTGCAAGAATGATAATCTTTATTACGTTCCAATATGTGTTCACCTCATAAACATGACCAGAACCTCTGACCTCGATCAATGTTTCATCGCAATTGTCAAGGAGCAGCCGGTCATTAACGTGAAATGAAAGCTGTTTCTCATTCACGACTTTTCTTCTCTCTCTCTCTCTCTCTCTCTCTCTCTCTCTCTCTCTCTTTCTTATGATGAAGAGAATTAGGGAGCATATTTTTTTTTACAGTACATTTGGTAGGATGTACCAAATCCTTAGTATTCCCAATAAAAGGTATCTCGCAAATAGGGCGTTTTTTTTTTTTTTTCACGCTCAATTACTCCTAGCACAATAGGGTATATCGTAAGTAAATGGAAGCATGAGGTTGTAAGTCACAGAAATATGAACACGATAATAATCAAGCTTACAAGTGAATAATGGTTTCTTATAATTCCTGGAAACAAGCTTTCATAAAGATGGACCTGAAAAGGTTCTTTCTACTTTTTGTAGTGTAAAACGGACGGATGTACGTTATTGATATTTAATTGCGGTTAATTGTTTTAACAGGGAGTTTTCTTCCTACTACTTCCTGCAGAAAAAGGATTGCGTTACAGCTTCCTCCGAAATATAAGAATGGTAACTAGTGAGTAGATATTTCAGATTTCCTGTCTATCTCAGATTCTGTGCAGTAAATAAAAACACATAAGTGTCATTCATCACTGTACTTAAGTAGCTTTTTCAGTAGCTCTTTGCTGAGGCGTTTCCACTTGAGGAGACTTTACTACATTTCAAAGTCCGTTTTTTTTGTGTGTGTGTGAAACCGGTGGTCGATTTTTATTTACGAGTGGATGTGGTCAAGAACATGTTCGAGGGAGATAAATTCATTCATTCGTTGATTCATTCATTCACGTTCTTCTATCCCTTATCTGATCCCTGTGACTTTATCTCTGTGCTTGCTACTCTGGGCATCTGACATCCTGTGTCTGTCCGGATGGGCTCTATCAGGTGTCTTTGGGCATCATCAGCAAGAGGACACCCCTGTATGGACACACGGCCCCGCCTACCCCGTATGGCCAACGCCACCCCCTCGCAGGGCGCACACACACATTCACACACACATTCATACACTACACATTTTCATGACAATTTTCCAGCACCCACAGAAGACTTTAATTTTTTCCAACATGTTTTGGTGCCAATCATCCCTTGGACATGCCTCCAAGTGTTAAAAAACATGACATGTTTTTGGACTGGGGGTGGAAACCGGAGTAAAAAAAAACCCTGAGGCACACAGAGAACATGCAAACTCCACACACGCACATGGCGGAGGCGGGAATTGAACCCCCAACCCAGGAGGTGTGAGCCGAACGTGCTAACCGCTAAGCCACTGTGTTTGACTCGTTAATATCGTTCTATTAATAACTGATCTGTTTAAGCAAGCAATGGTAAAAGGGTCCCATGTTTAAATGAGCATTTAGAGTGTTTGGAATATGTTATAGCATATTTTATAGTCAGCTATGATATGGCTGCCCCTGGAGCAAAGGGAGGGGTTAAGGACCTTGCTCAGGGACCCAAGAGTGGAAGATTGGTGATTCCCCGGGCTGGAACCCTTGACCCTGACCATTTCCGATCAGCAGCCCAGGCCCTTAAACCACTGAGCTACATCCCTCCTCCATTTCAGTACATTTGAAGACAAATTCTTTTACTCACGTTTATTCTCAACCACATGGTTTGCGTAATGTGTCCTCCGTGGGCTATAATGGCAGGAGACCACATCATCGGGTTTCTTATGCCAGCCAAAGATCAGGAATATTATATATGACCGGATGATTGGATAGTTATACAAATGTGCAGGTGTTTTCCTAATAAAGTGGAGGGTTAAGCATTTGTATGTGTTCCTTCCTGTCAAAAATACATTTCAAATGAAAGATAAATATGAAGCAAGCCAATTTTACACCACACTGTCTCCAGAGATAGCAGGATTAAACATGAATAGCAGCAGCCCCCCCCCCCCCCCCCCCCCCGCACCCCGCACACTTTCCTTTTCCCTCATTTTATATTGTTTTGCACTTCTGTTTAGAGTTATTACATCACAAAAAGTCTGATTTATTACCATAATGGATCAATGCTTCACCTAGCCCATGGTATAAAATACGTAACCGGATACAAACAATAAAACAACTAGGGAAAAAAAAAAAAAAAAAATATATATATATATATATATATATATATATATATATATATATATATATATATATATAGCGTCTCATTTTTTTTTTTTCACATTGGCTGCTGTTTGCGTTTTTCTGCCTGACCAGTTGGTACTGGTTTCTCTCAGATTCTCTCCGCTACAATCAATTAGACAGATGGGAAGTGAAAACGGACCTGGCCGCGTCTCTTTTGTAGGTTTCGCCTTCCATTCACGTCTATATGCAAACGTGCTCGTGCTCGTGTGCACACGCACACACACACCCACGTGTACTGTATCCATGCGTGTACTGTATGTGAATGAGTCATGAGCCTCAGGTTGATGTTTGTCACCAGGCGTTGCACAGGAAATGAAAGGCGCTCTTTATCTGACCTGCTGGCGTCGCGCCGAACGTTTCGGTAGGAGATACCTGGAATGGTGGGAGAGAAGGAAATCACTAAACCGAAGCATTGTTTTGAATGATATGATATGTCATAGTGTAAATCTGGTGTGGGGGAGGAAAAGAAAATACAAATAAAATGTTTTTTTTTTTCTGGGAAGGTCTAAAAAACAGGAAATGCTGAGGACCTAGCACCTAGGACGTTCGATTTTCTCGTCTCTCCCTCACAACACTGCACAAACAGAGAGCTGTTCGCTTTAAAACAAGGACGAACAAGGACATATATTGCACATTTGCACACACTGATAGTTTAACACTGCCACACATACCATCCATTATACTTTTAACTGTATCCTTATTCTTATTTCTTTCCTATTTCTTTTACGCACACTATTTTTTATTATATTTTATGTATAATATTATTTTATATTTATTTTTCTTGCAAAGGGGCACGGTGGCTTAGTGGTTAGCACATTCGCCTCACACCTCCAGGATCCGGGTTCGATTCCCGTCTCGGCCATGTGTGCGGAGTTTGCATGTTCTCTCCGTGCCTAAGGGGGTTTTTCTCCGGGTTCTCTGGTTTCCTCCCGGTCCAAAAACATGCATGGTAGGTTGATTGGCACCTTGGAAAATTGTCCCTAGTGTGTGTGTGTGTGTGTGTCCTGCGATGGGTTGACATTCCATCCAGGGTGTATCCTGCCTTAATGCCCATAGATGCCTGAGATAGGCACAGGCTCCCCGTGACCCGAGGGAAGATCGGATATAGCGGTAGAAGATGAATGAATGAATTAATATATATATATATATATTATATATATATATATATATATATATATATATAAAATACTGGGATATTAATTTCCTCCTCAAACGTTAAATAATCTGGCCCTATCGGTTGCCGAACATAGCATTATATTTCTGCTCTATAGCTCTGTTCCTTCACCATGAGTTTTGGCCACGAAAGGCTGTGGATGAGGGTCCCAGCTGCTTGGCACTGCATATAATGAGGTTTAGCTGTCTTTGTTGACATAGTGCCTGTTTAGTAACTCATTCCTCGCTAAGCCTTTCCTCTCTCGCACGCAGCTGATTGTCGTGTGCACCTGCTTTTTTTTCATGCAGGTTTAGGTTTAACACCTATCAATGAATCTTAAAAAAAACCCAGCCGACTTATTTTCGCCGAGGTTACCCTGGCATTAAAGCGCCATTTCGGCAGACGATGGAAAGTCGGATGGCTTTTTGTGGTTATGAAATTAAAAGAAGACACACCATGTACCGGTGTGTAATTGACTGTGTTCGATTTTGAGGAATATCTTTGCTTGGCGTATGTGTGTGTGTGTGTGTGTGTGTGTTTGTGTGAGACAGCATTGATCGAGCAAAAGAACAGATACATTTTAATGACGGAACATTTCATTCCGCCATTATAGAACCGGACGATTTGGAGTGCGCTGGAAATGATTCCCGGGCATGGCACATTTCATGACTGGAGTGTGTAGGGCACGTTGGAGTGTGTACGGCGCGTTTGAGTGTGTCGAGCGTGAGACATCGAAGTGCTAATGAAGTGACAGAATTTATTTTGGTTTTTTTCCACGAATCTTATAGGTCAATGAATACTACAGCTGGGGTTGTGAAGGAAGTACAGACGTCGCACGAAAGAGAGAGCAGGAATGCTGGGTAATGGTTGCGTATAGCGAACTAAAAGAAAGGTGTACAGTAGGCAAAATGATGGGAGACGATAAAAAAAACAAATGTAATTAAAGATGTTATAATGGGCATATAACGTGTATATCACTCTGTTACTGGTGGAATCGCCTCCCTCTGGTTATTTTGCCGTTCTTTGGAGCGAAATGGAAATGACTCTGGAGTGAATTCCATTGTTTACATTTACAGCATTTGGCAGACGCCCTTATCCAGACCAACTTATATCTGAGCACTTCAGGGTTAATGGCTTTGCTCAAGGGCCAACTAATGTCAGCTTGGTGGTGGTGGGGTTTGAACCTGTGATCTTCTGGTCCAAAGGCCAATAATAAACCTTTACACAGGGAGTGTGTGTTTATTTCATGTGTATGTGATGCGTATCTGATAACTTATTCTTTTGGCTGAATATCCGTCACACCGGATAAGCCGTCCCCATATAAATCTGTCCCTGTGCATCTGCCTCTTTCAAACCAACCACCTGCTTGTCTTCCCTCACCACATCCATAAACCTTTTCCTTGGCTTTTCTATTTTTGCTGGTGGCTTCATCCTCATCATTTCCTCTAGCGATATACCCCGGGTCCCTGCTCTGGACATGACGAGACAATCTAAATGCCAGTAGCCATATCACCCTGTAGCCCAAGACAGGTTATCCACTGAAGATAAGCAGGCTTGAGCCCGGCTAGCACCTGGATGGATGGAAGACTTCCTGGGAAAACTAGGTTGCTACTGGAAGAGGTGTTAGTGAGGCCAGCAGGGGGCGCTTTAGAAAAATTGTAGAGGGCGTGTCCTGTACGCCCATCGGCCTCTGACCATCACAGCTTCCTATCCATCCACCATATCTACTGATTGGCCTCATCATTCTGTCGATCTAAAATCGGCAAAAAAAAAGCCTTCTAATAATGTTATGTCACAGCCTGGCACATATCCGTTTACAACACAAACAACCTTGCGTTGCGAAGCACGCCGATGAATCACAGTCAACTCATTCCGTGCACTGAGGGAGAGACGCTTCAGTGATGGCCTGGGAATACCGCGGACGAAACAAAAACGAAGACCAAACGGAAGGTAAAAGGGAAACGGGCCCCTCGAGACGAAAGGAGGGACGATGCGTCGTCTTTCTCTGTAGACAAAGACTCGCATGTCACAGCGCTCTGAAAAGACACGTTGGCTTTCTGTCCTCCCTCTGCACTGACAGCACCCTTCAAGAGGTCTCTTCACAGGAGAACAATAGCCATGTTAAATGATGTACGGTGTGTGTGTGTGTGTGTGTGTGTGTGTGTGTGTGTGTGCAATTGTACTTTCTGGAAATGACGGATGAGACAGGGATGTCGGATGCCGTGACGAGCGGATTCAAATTTGTTATTTGAATAAAACACATCAGCGAATGGTGATATGGGGAACATGAGCGGTGATGGAGTGATACCATACCAGCAGATCTTATTCCTCCAGCAAAGGACTGCTTTATTAAAAATAAAGGTTTGTCAGAGAAATGTCAGGATGACGTTTTTATCCATGCACTGTTCAGTTCAACACCAATTTCTTGGTTTGCCTTCTTGGTATCATGCATACTATATACACAGGAAAAAAGGAAGACTTTGCTACGGTCTTTAAATCTAACTTTAAAGCCTCCATTTACCCCCCCCCCAAAAAAATCTCTAAATATATAAATATGTACGCTTTTCTTTTTGAATTCGCTGTTTAAAAAAAAAGAAAAAAAAATCCGCTTTATGTTTGCGCTTAGATTTGGAGCACGGATCACCCGTGAATTAGCCGTTACTATAGAAACCATGATGTCTTTCGAACGAGCACATTGATATAAGCCTGTGCAGCTGGTGCTGTTGTCACTGCTCTAATAGAAAACTGATCAACACCTTCTGGCCAATCGAATTTGAGATTTCATGTATAAACAGGAATAATAATAATGTTTTTTTTTTTGTTTTTTTTTAATAACATATACTGTTATGTGTATATGTACACTGTGTCACCTTGATGTTGGGTGAGACAAAGCTTATAGGTTGTGGGGAATGTGGGTCACCATGACATTTTATGTGGCCCTTAAGAGCTTAAAAGGTGCCAAAGCGTGCATTGACAATAAACTACATCTTCCACAACACAGGCAACTACGTTACCTGTGAAATGATGGCATCCCGCCACTAGAGGCAGTATACCCCGCATCGGTATTTACCGTAAAAACGTAATGGAGAAATTTCTACAAATGATCCCAAAGAAAGGTAAAAATGTATACAGATGGAACGCACTTCCAATAAAGAAGGGAAAACGAATACATGTTTGTGCTTCAAGGAGAAAAAGCACAATGTCTTTTGTGTTATGAGGCAGCGTCGCTCATCAAAGACTATATACCATGTGGCCCACGGTGATAATGAGTTCAGCACCCCCCGGGTTGATCTTTGGACTCAAAGGTTCAAATCCCACCACCACCAAGCTGCCCCTAGTGGGCCCATGAGTAAGGCGTCTGCCGTATGTTTTTTCCTCAGAGGGTGGAAAAGATCGATGTTATTGTTATTGTGATGATTTGACTTTTGCGTTCAAGACGAGTGTATTAGTGAATAAAGTCTTATATATATATATATATATATATATTGAAATCAGGAGGGTGTTTCTTTCGCGCTCACTTTGAGATCAATTATTTTCCCATTATTTTTTGACCCCTGGATGTGTAACATTTAGCATATCAAAGTGATGCCATTAACACACTTGTGTATGTGTGTAAATATGCACGGATGTGTCTACACAATTTTGTAGACCCACAAACCCAGTCCAAGCAGGTGCTCAACGGCAGTTTAACACTCGGCGAGCCTGAGTCACGCTCTACAAATCTTTTTAATTTTCTCTCTCTGTGGTCATGGCCTGCTTGAGCTCTGAGGCCTGTAATAAAGTAATGATGCTCTAGTACCTTTTCGAAGACTGAACACAATAGGGTTTTCATTTTCTAATGATGCTTTTATATGCTTTTTGTTGCTGTTGTCAAAATCAGGCTTGTGCATCGTATTGATAGGAGGTTTGGATCATTTTAGTGACTCGGTTCTTTGAATCTCGTCCATCAAAATGAACGAATCTTTTGTTTTCTTCATTCTTTTGACCAGAAATAAAATACAATTTCAATAAACAGACCCCGAAAACACATCAACAAACACACACATTTTATCTACAGTTCCAGTAATTAAAATATTACAATGCAGCTAAGAGCATATTATGATAAACAGAATAAGCACAGCATCTTTGGGAGTCACATGACAAAAGAACCATTCAGAAAGACTCATATTAGGTGACACATGAGTCGAACCATTCAATTCTGTTTCTGGTGTAATGTACTTCATAGTGTCTATGGGAGTCACTTGACAAAAACAAAACAAAAAAACAACGATTTGGACCAGAAGACTCGAGTTAAGAGTTGAATCACTCTCAGAGACTACTCGTTCTCCTGAGTCATATTAAAAGACTCGTTCAAAATAACCCATCACTAGTGGGATCCGATGTGCTGCTCTAGCTGATCTGTTTCCAATATTAGCACATCGTTTGATGCTTTTCTCTACACACCGTGGTGTTAAAGAGGTGTTATTTGAGCCACCGTAGCTTTCTCGTCTGCTCTGGCCATTCTTCTTTACATCAACAAGGCGCTCCCTGTAGAGGAACATACTCGAACCGGTCCATCTGGCCTCTGAGATCACACTCTCCTCCCTCCCTTTCTCCCCCATTCTTATGTTTGACGTTAACGTCAACCACATCTGCTTGATTTCATGGATCGCCACATGACTACTGTAGATTCGTTGTTTAAGCCGGTGTTTAAGCGAATGGTTTTAAGGTAACAACAATGCTGAAATAAGTCCCAAAATTCCTATTCTAGGTATCGAGACAAGATGGATGGATTCCGAAATGTGAAATAACGTCAACCAAAATGGATTAATCCTCTGTGTATTTTTTTCAGTAGCCACCCCAGTAGACACCAGTGTTTACACGCTTAATGGATTGATTGCGGAAATGATACTGAGAGGCGGAGACAATAATTGGCTTAAAAGGGGGGAGGACAAGCCTTTGGATGCCTTATTTGTATGCTGGAAGCAATGTTTATTCTTCATTCAAAATCTACTGGAAGACATGATCGAGAGAAAAATGTTTGATACCCCCCCCCCCCCCCCACCCCCCCCCCCCCCCCCACACCCCCCCACCCACCCCACCCACGCCTCCCTCTCTCCTCTTTTTCAAATGTGCTCGTTTACTTTTTGCTATTACGGAGATTGACTGGCGCTGCTTAATTATGTGTGCATAAGGGCCGGTGCATAATTATAAGCATTTTGGACTGCAGTTAGACAGATAGTGAGAGACAGAAAGGGATGATGTGAGGTTTAAGAAAAGAAGGAGCACTTATTGTGCTGTTTTAATTGCGGGAAGTGACTGCACACGGGAGATTTGAGGTCCGGTTACTCATTGCCTCTTAACCGAGCCGCCTGGGCTTTGCACCCGACCCTTAAAATACCACACCTTTAACTCCTTCAGTAACGTACAAATCGTACGATTTATGTTTTTTTTTTACCGACACGGAATAAATCTGTCTATCTGAAGCTGACGGCTCATGCTTCATAGGACGTATTTCCAATGGCTGGTCATGTCAGGTCATGTGATGTCATAGCACTTTAAGATGATGCCTCGATTCCTGTTCCTGTTCCGTGGAAGGGCCGGCGTGTAGCCATCACAGCTTAATGCATGTGGAGAAATGGCCAGCATAAAGAGAGAGAGAGAGAGAGAGAGACACAGAGAGAGAGAGAGAGAGAGAGAGAGAGAGAGAGAGAGAGAGGTTAGATGGTAGCAGCGAGTCCAGGAAATGAATTGGTGCTAATCAGCCAAGGATGGGCTCTGGAAGTGAGGGCGTGTCTTGTTTTTGTTCTGTATTTAATAAAAAGAATACGATTTTTTTTTCTTTCTAGAATCCAATTAGTCAATTTGGAAGGAAGTCGCGGCCATAAACAGACTAATATAAACAATGGATGTCGTGATTTCATCGTGGTCTATTCTCTGTGTACAAAAGTGTATTTATTTCTATTAGAATGCTTTAGTGTTTGCACAAATTCATATTTCTTTGCATAAGATATAAAGACATATTTCCTGCAATACAGTGCAGGAAGCTGGGCTTAGAGTGCAGAGAGTTAAGGGCCTTGCTTATGGGCCCCAAGAGTGTTAGGCAGGTCTTGGACACCCCCCAACCTTTACGGTCAGCACAGAGCCTTATAACATCCTGCTACGTTCCCCAGTGTGAACGTCTAGTGTGGGGTTACAAGGAATAAATTATTTTGGGTGTTTTGGAGTCAAAATACCTACAGATTCAATGAATCGACTTGATTCTTGATTCAACTTGGAGAGATCGTAATAAAACATTAGAGAGACTGGGAAAGATAATAAATAAATAAATAAATAAATAAATAAATAGGAGCACGGTGGCTTAGTGGTTAGCACGTTTGCTACACCGCCAGGGTCCGGGTTCGATTCCCGTCTCACCCATGTGTGTGTGGAGTTTGCATGTTCTCCAGGTGCCTCGGGAGGTTTTTCTCCGGGTTCTCCGGTTTCCTCCCCGGTCCAAAAACATGCATGGTAGGTTGATTGGCACCTTGGAAAATTATCCCTAGTGTATGAATGTGTGTGTGTGTCCTGCGATGAGTTGGCATTTCATCCAGGGTGTATCCTGCCTTAATGCCCATAGACGCCTGAGATAGGCTGAGATTCCCTGTGACCCGAGGGAAGATCGGATAAAGCGGTAGAAGATGAATGAATGCTAAATAAAAAAAAAAAAATCTGATTTTTTGCTTGGTGTGAAAATAATACTTCACTTGTATCACTGGTAACCACACTTGAAATGCCAAAAACAGAGGTTCGAACCCCAGTTCTTTTGAAAATAATTCCAATGACACGATCATTTAAACAGCTGTGAAATATAAAAGCTTGTAGATACAAACGTACGCAGCGTAGATGGACTTAATTTGTGTGTTGAATCTGGCAACCAGTAATGTTTCAGACTTAGGTAGCGTTTCGATTTAATAATGAATTTAATCAGTCGTTCGAGTGGATAAAAACCAATCAGAGTGTGTCGATCGATTTTGAACCTATTTTGATTGGCGCTTGGTATTTAGTGTAATTACGTACCGCCCAGCATCAACACCTGTGGCCTTATTTCGCTTTTAGAAAACAGTTGACAAGAAAGTTTTGGCCTTGTGATAATTACAATAGACACCAATCAGTGTTTGACTCGTTAATATCATTCTATTCATTGATTGTGCCCTACTTTTTTTTTTTTTTACATAATCTGAGTTTAAGCAAGAATTTTGTGACAAAATGATAATAGGAATCATTCATTCATTCATTCATCTTCTACCGCTTTATCCGATCTTCCCTCGGGTCACGGGGAGTCTGTGCAAATCTCAGGCATCCATGGGCATTAAGGCAGGATACACCCTGGATGGAATGCCAACCCATCGCAGGGCACACACACACACACTCACATTCACACACATTCGTACACTAGGGACAATTTTTCCAAGGTGCCAATCAACCTACCGTGCATGTTTTCCACACACACATGGCCGAGACGGGAATCGAACCCGGACCCTGGCGGTGTGAGGCGAACGTGTTAACCACTAAACCACTGTGCCCCAATAATAGGAATTTTATAGCCATAATAAATCTTAGCACGTCGGATTTATACTCTTTACTCAGTTGAAAGATTTTATAACATATCCATAGACAGTTGATATGGTAAAATGAGAGACAAATACCACAGCTTTGATGTCGACTATCCGCTATACATTACATCCTGCAGTAGGAGCGAAATTGGAAGGCTTAACAACGCGCCAACTAAGAGAACGTCACTAGATGCGTCACGGCTTCTCCACCAAAAGCCTGTTTTTAGCTGTTGTGAGTGAACTAGAACACATTGCACAGCGACCGTGTCATCAACCCACCTGTACTGAGTGACACGACACTCTTTGATGCTGCACTCCCGGGAGTGCTCTGTCACTTATCGAGAGGTGTGAAAAACACAATTCTACCACGATACAGCTGGGTACAACAGTAATTACCCAACAGGATTGTCTACTGAGGAGTGCCAGAATGTCCCTTCACCCAACCAGACCTCTCTCTCTCTCTCTCTCTCTCTCTCTCTCTCTCTCTCTCGATCTCTCTCTCTCTCTCTCTCTCTCTCTCTATCTCTCTCTCTCTCTCTCTATCTCTCTCTATCTCTCTCTCTCTCTCTCTCTCTCTCATCGTCTCTCTCTCTCTCTCATCTCTCTCTCTCTCTCTCTATCAATCTCTCTGTCTCGTCTCTCTCTCTCTCTCTCTCTCTCTCTCTCAATCTCTCTGTCTCTCTCTCTCTCTCTCTCTCTCCTCATCTCTCTCGTCAATCTCTCTGTCTCTCTCTCTCTCAATCTCTCTGTCTCGTTCTCTCTCTCTCTCAATCTCTCTGTCTCTCTCTATCAATCTCTCTGTCTCGTTCTCTCTCTCTCAATCTCTCTTGTCTCTCAATCTCTGTCTCTCTCTCTCTCTCTCTCAATCTCTCTGTCTCTCTCTCAATCTCTCTCTCTCTCAATCGTCTCTCTCTCAATCTCTCTCTCTCTCAATCGCTCTCTCTCTCTCAATCTCTGTCTCTCTCTCTCTCAATCTCTCTGTCTCTTTCTCTCTCTCTCTCTCAATCTCTCTGTCTCGCTCTCGGTCTCTCTCTCTCTCATCTCCTCAATCTCTGGTCTCTCTATCTCTCTCTCAATCTCTCTGTCTCTCTCTCTCAGTCTCTCTCTCTCTCAATCTCTGTCTCGTTCTCTCTCTCTCTCAATCTCTCTGTCTGTCTCTCAATCTCTCTGTCTCTCTCTCTCTCTCTCAATCTCTCTGTCTCTCTCTCTCAATCTCTCTGTGTCTCTCTTTCAATCTCTCTGTCTCATTCTCTCTCACTCAATCTCTGTCTCGTTCTCTGTCTCTCAATCTCTCTGTCTCTCTCTCTCTCTCTCTCAATCTCTCTCTCTCTCTCTCTCTCTCTCTCTCTCTCTCTCATCTCTCTCTCAATCTCTCTGTCTCGTCTCATCTCTCGTCTCTCTCTATCTCTCTCTATCTCTCTCTCTCTCTCTCTCTCTCTCTCTCTCTCTCTCTCTCTCTCTCTCGCTCTCCTCCAATCTCTCTATCTCGTTCTTATCTACAGAATGAGCGAACAGAGAGAATATGCATCATCTTGTAGCAAAAATCCCCATATTGTATTATTTATTGTTTTATTCATGCTATAAAGTTTGTTGAAAAGAGATATAATATTAATGTGTTCCTAATAAAATATTTTAAATAAAAAAAAATATTTAATAAATATTAAGCTGTGATTTTGAATATATATATTAATAATTGATCAAATATTGCAGTTAGAATTTAGAGATCTCCGGAGATCCTGGACCGCGCAGTGAAGTTCTGTGCTTCGCTAGAAAGAAGAACAGATTCCCAGATGAAGTGCAAAAGACATTTCCCAGGGTTTTAAACTAAAGTCTGTCTGGTGGAGGGAGCATTGAACAAATTGTCAATCTTCTCATCTGTGTGTGCGTGTGCGTGTGTGTGTGTGTGTGTGTGTGTGTGTGTAGTGTATATCTGACTGATGTCTGATATCATTCCCGAGCATATTTCCTGTGGCTCGGCTCAGGGCTCCCCTTTGTGGAGATTCATGGTGCTGGTGATAAGAAAGATATTAAAAATCACACTTCTGTCTCTCTTCTGGATTCTTACTGCCACGACGAACATGACTCTGCAAGGCACATGCAAGCAAATTGTATTATAATAATGATATAATAATACTATGTAATATTAGTCTATGGCCTATGGCCTTACTAAACAACAACAACAATAAACATTTATTTTGATTCTGCCTTTATTGACCATTTGTGTTGAGGTGCATACTTTTATTTAATTTATTATAGATTTTTTAATAGACCTGTGTGTATATTGTAAAGACATCTTGTGATAATTGTAATAATAATAATAATAAAATAATAATAATAATGCTATTGTTAGTATTATTATTATTTAGCCTTAAATAGGCCAAAATGTTGGCTTTTTAATATGTGTATCTACAATGTAAAGGCATAATAATAATAATAATAATAATAATAATAATAATAATAATAATAATAATATAAGTAGGCTAAAAATGTGGCCTTTTATATAGTGTCTATATAGTGTTTTATATAAGTGTCTATAATATAAAGACATGCTAATACTACTACTACTACTACTACTACTACTAATAATAATAATAATTATAATAATTGTTTAACAATGATAATAATAATATAACAGTACCAAAAACAACGATAATAATAATCATCGCCATTGTCATTATTGTCATCTCCATTATCATAATATGTGTTTATTTATTTATTTATTTAGCTTAATGCCTTGCTGATGTTTTATTTTTTTTTTTAGAATAAAAAAAAGTCTGTCTTTTTCTCACCACTACTTGTCATCTGATCATCCTTCTGCTCAGTCTGGGTATGGTGAGTGGGTGGATGGGTGCGTTACGGGGTGGTTACGACAGCTCTGCCACACTCTCTGGATGGTCTTTTAACTCCAGCTACAGCAATGTCCTCCTCTCTTCCTATATCCTGCCTTGTCACATTCCATCCTGCACCTTGCCTTGTGTTCTGCTTTTCTCCTCATGCCCCCCTCCAGCCATCTCCATTCCTCTGCTCTCTACGCCTACTTAATTCTTGCTTCTTCTCCATCTGTTTTCCATCTATCCATCCTTACTGTTGCTCTCTCTCTCTCTCTCTCTCTCTCTCTCTCTCCTCTCGTCAGGCTGTGCCCTTCAGCCTTTTTTTCCCTTTGCAATGCTCCCTCCATTTCATACAACCATCCTCTGTATTTGGTTGAAAATGCAACATGTACAGAGTAGTGTTATAAAAGCCCCGTGACTTCCCAAAGGCTGAAGAAACATGATGTAACACGGACAATGGTACTTTCAGAAAGATGCACATACTGGTTCCAGTCCAGTGCTCAATGAGGCTAATTCCCTGAATCTAGGCTCATGCTAGCTTGCTTCGTCTCCCAGGAAACATCAAATAGCTGTCATGACAAAAGTGGATTTGGTACAGGATTAGATCAGATTATGCAAAATTCACAGATACACCCCCTTCCCCCAAACTCTCCCCTACTCAGGGGATTTTGTTCAGTCATGTAAGGAGGATGTTGATTCTGGTGTGTGCTTTTAGCAGCGGTCAGTTAAACAATTACAGTTCCAATAATGAGATACAGGGTTTGGTGTTAGATCTCGGCCATGTGTGTGTGGAGTTTGCATGTTCTCCCCGTGCCTCAGGAGTTTTTTTCTCCGGGTTCTCCGGTTTCCTCCCGGTCCAAAAACATGCACGGTAGGTTGATTGGCACCTTGGAAAATTGTCCCTAGTGTATGAATAAACACTCAAAAAAAATCAATTACCCATCAAAGCTGAAACAGGAGCTGGTTTGATTGTCCCAGAAATATTCACAAATTCCTCGGCCATTATGACTTGTGTGGCTCATTATACCGTACAATGTATACAAAGTGTATTTAAACATGCCCGCAAGGCTGCCTTAATTGAGGTTTAAGAGACTACACTACGTTTTTTGTAAAACCATGCTTGTGATATTATTATTAATAATAATAATAATAATAATAATAATAATAATAATAATAATAATAATAATGACTGCTTCTGTTTGTCTTGTAGGATTTTGGCCAAGGTGGGTTCAGACTTCGACCTAAGGACGCTGAGGGCGGTACGGGTGCTGAGACCGCTAAAACTGGTGTCAGGAATCCCTAGTAAGTGTATTGACGCATGGGATTTGTTATACAGCTGTCCTTAATGATCTACCTTAACAGTCTGTATGGTGTGTGTGTGTCTGTGTGTGTGTGTGTGTTTGTGTGTGTCAGGTCTACAGGTGGTCTTGAAGTCCATAATGAAGGCCATGGTCCCTCTGCTGCAGATCGGCCTCCTCCTCTTCTTCGCCATTGTCATGTTTGCTATTATAGGAGTCGAGCTCTACATGAGCAAGTTTCAGAAGACCTGCTTCAAACTTGGCTCGGGTTAGTAAAGTCCACAGCTTTACCCCAGATTCTTTTATGGCAGTATTTTCAATTAAATCCTTTATAATTGCCTAAAATAAACCGATCAAACACGCTCCGGGAAATGTTAAGCGCTGTTCTGTTAAACAGTCTAACAGCTTATTAACTTTCAATATAAATTTTATCATGTGGAATATAAACAGACATCGCAATTACACTGTAGCAATTAGGCTTCGCTTGCATGTCCTTTTTGTTCCCCCCCCCCTATATTTTTATACACACAGGGAATATTAATCACACGTTTAGTTAGATTTATATTCGTTCTTCCAGACAAAGGCGGCTAAATATTTAATAAAGCCTGCATCAGTTGGAATTTGAGTCAGTTATGTTATAATTACAATGAAAGGAATTTTCCAGGAAAAAAAGCGCACAGGTATTTTTGACTAATTTCGACTAACAGGTGATTTTTAGAAGGGTTGTGATTTATTAATGTCATTGACATGAAACTATCACAGTGAATTCTGTGGTAATGGGCCAATTTATATATATATATATATGTATGTATACACAATGTATATATTCCAATGCCAGTTGATGTATATTTGACACAGCATACATCATACTGGAGGCACTAATTGCACAATTATATTATCTGCGTGAAAGCAGATAAATAAATGTTTTATATGATTGTAAATAAATTCAGGCAACAAGGGGTTAAGTGCTCAGTTTGTAAGAATAAGATTCATAATGTGAACGTATAGCAGGGCGACTTTTTCTATAAAACGAAATCATGTGTAGCAGAGACTCGGTCTAGCGAGTTTATAATCTACAAAGATGTCAAACATGGTGCTGTTAAGGCTATCATTAGCATGACAGATAATCAATTTAAGCAGAATAAATGACCTAAAGCACTGCTGCAACGCTCTCATTCAGTAGATATGAAGCCAAACAATGTAATGAAATTGTAGCAACCAAGTTTGGCCTGTCTTTAGTAATAATGTCCCTGGTGCTGTAAAATGTTGTTTAATTTCAAAGCATTTTATGTTATACTATTTAGGCACGGTAGCTTAGTGGCTAGCACGTACGCCTCACACCGCCAGGGTCCGGGTTCGATTCCCGTCTCGGCCATGTGTGTGTGGAGTTTGCATGTTCTCCCCGTGCCTCAGAGGGTTAAAAAAAAAAAAAAAAAACTTTAAACGCATGGGGCGCGGTAGTTTAGTGGTTAGTTTAGTGGTTAGGCACGTTCGCCTCACACCTCCAGGATCCGGGTTCGATTCCCGTTTCGGCCATGTGTGTGTGCAGTTTGCATGTTCTTCCCGTGCCTCTGGGGTTTTTTTCTCCGGGTTCTCCAGTTTCCTCCCGGTCCAAAAACATGCACGGTAGGTTGATTGGCACCTTGGAAAATTGTCCCTAGTGTATGAATGTTTGTTTGAATGTGAGAGTGTGTGTCCTGCGATGGGTTGGCATTCTATCCAGGGTGTATCCTGCATTAATGCCCATAGCCGCCTAAGATAGGCACAGATTCCGAGAATGAGACGAGAGGAAAATTCGTGTCCATGAATGTGAATCAAGAGATTCCTGTATCACGGCTGTATTGGGTTCTTAACTGTACGTGTTTGTATGGATATTTGTAGACGTGCCGGCCACTGATTACCCGTGTGGCTTAGAGTATCCTGCCAGGCTGTGTACCGGCGGCACCGTGTGTAAGAAAGGCAGCGCATGGAAAGGACCAAACTACGGCATCACCAACTTCGACAACATCTTGTTCGCCATCCTAACCGTCTTCCAGTGTATCACCATGGAAGGATGGACCGATATCCTTTACCACGTAAGTAGCTCCTTTAACGAACACGGTTTAATATATGCGCCGCGTCACATCTCGGGACGTTTCTTTGACGCTGTCTGTTGTGCTTGACTGACTCCTGAAATCTGCAGAGGGACTGACTGTCTCAAGTCATAAAATTGAAATCGTGTTGTGTGTCGGCATGAATATTGAACACGCACAATGGGGGGGAGGGGGGGGGGCGACTCTCTCTGGTCATTCCACATGTGGGACTGTTGTTTTTTTAGGTTATTTAACGGAGCGAGGGTAATTAATATATACAGCATTCTTCTGTCCTGTGTTTTTTCCGGTACAGTTCATTTGTCTTTATCAAAACGCACATTGTTTTGAATGAAATTACAAAACGTGAGCAATGAAACAACAGTGAAAGCGCAGCAAAACATAGCTGCCTGCAGTAAAAGTATAAGGGAGCACATTGGCAAAAATATGGGATTACTCAGTGTTGCTTAGAATTACTTCTAGGTTAAAATGGTTGCACCTGCTTATGCTGTATTAATATAATATAATATAATATAATAATATATATAATATATAATAAATATAATAATAAATATATATAATATAATATAATATATATAATATAGGGGCACGGTGGTTCATTGGTTAGCACGTTCGCCTCACACCGCCAGGGCCTGGGTTTGATTCCCGTCTCCGCCATGTGTGTGTGGAGTTTGCATGTTCTCCCCGTGCCTCAGGGGGTTTTTCTCTGGGTTCTCCGGTTTCCTCCCGGTCCAAAAACATGCAAGGTAGGTTGATTGGCACCTTGGAAAATTGTCCCTAGTGTGTGAATGTGAGTGTGTGTCCTGCGATGGGTTGGCATTCCATCCAGGGTGTATCCTGCCTTAATGCCCATAGACGCCTAAGATAGGCACAGGCTCCCCGTGACCCGAGGGAAGATCGGATAAAGCGGTAGAAGATGAATGAATGAATAGAATAGAATAGAATAGAATAGAATAGAATAATATATTTATACAGTTATCATCGCTTTTTTATTCAATGTAGTTTGTTTTTTCCTTCAATTACAGTGCAATCATGCCACCATTAAATTAATGCATTATAAGGTTCTATGATTCAGTAGTGTTATATCTAAAATATTCCACCCAGTATTGTAGAAAAAAATGCAACTATTTGATAAATAATAATTAATAAACTGTTCATTAAAAAAAAAAAAAAGATTAAGCTGTCTATCTTATCTATCCTCGTACGAATGCGCCTACGATGTGCAATGTGTAATAATTTGTTTGCGGTGCAGCAGCTGCTGTAAATTCCACGTTAGCGTAGCCTCCGTTCCAGCCGTTTTACAGTTTTCAATCTGTGCACAGTAGGGTTTTGTGCAATGGCTTTTGGGCACAAGAGGATGCTGTACTGTAGCAAAAGCTGGCATGCCTTACACCTAGCCCAGTCTCACTGCCTGCGAAAGGCACGAGTGTGCCAGGACTTGGCGGGGAAGCAGCATATGCCACTCGTATGCTGCAAGTCTGCGGCAGAAAGGAAAACATTGTGGGGCCAGCTGCACGTCCGCCCTGCCTCACTTCCAACATTTTCTTTCATTTGTTCCCTAATTTTCACAAACATAAAAAAAAAAAATAAATAAAATACCCCCCCACACACTTTGCATGCATGTGTTAGGCCTGTTTCTCGCAATGTTACAGTTTTCGAAACATGCCAAGTGTCAGAACGGCTGTGAAGCCCTGCAGCCATGCAATGCTAATATTCAGTTTCACAGCAATCTTGCTAATGCAACACTTCCTTGTTATCCTGTATATAGTTTGACTTGTTCTATATAAGTTCTAATTATGTCGCATATATCGCATAATACATATAATACAGTAATTATAAATATTAGCATTCAGGTGCACCAATAGAACATGAACTATGTTATAAACTATTTCCTTTGTAAATGCTGTCACGTTCCCTTAAAGCCCAAGGAAGCCATGCATTGTTTTGAAGTCTCCTTCGAAAAATACATTTTAACGTTATTTAAAATGCAATAAATCAATTACTATATAAAAGTAAAGTAACTGATTACATTTGATGACTTTTTTGATTACTTTCTAATGGATATTTCCAAATAAATCATTTCCAAACATGCATAACTGTACAGTCAACCTTACAGTAGCATTCAACTCTTGTTTACTATTTATTGTTTTTTCATCACTTGAATTAGGTTATATATTAATACATTTTTTAAGCACAGCCACGACAAAGTCATACTTCCATAGCAAAAAAATATGTAATACTTTTCTAACCACCAAACCACCATGCCCCAGCAAACTATTAATATTATTATTATTATTCAACATATTATTCACAAGTTTTTAAAGGAATTGCTCAGATGTAACCCTATTTATAATTAGCATTGTCATAAGTAACTGTAATTTAATTGCATTTAATTTTTTCTCAGTAACTATCGAATTACTGTTACATTTCTTTTGTAATTAAATAACGTAACGCCGTTCCATGTAACTACTTACTCCTTGATACTGTACAAGACAATGTGATAACTGCTTTATTCGGCGAGTCCCAAAATTCATATTGGCACAAGGTATTATTGCCAACGTGCAGCATTTTCCTCTTTAACTGTGTTGCATTGATCAGCAAATTCAAACCCAGAGTCAATCTGCATCTGCTTTTCTTTTTCTTCTTTTTTTTTCTTCTCCTTTCGCTTGCTACATGGAGCTTGCAATGGTACAAAGTGTTCAAATACAAGATTCTGTCAATGTATGGTTTATGATACCTTAAGATCAAACATATGTATGTTCAAGCCTCATCCAGGAGAATATATTAGAATAGATGGTAAAGAATGGGATGTTCTTTTATTTCTTCTTTATGGTATATGATATTGTTGTATAAAAGGTCATCTTCTTTAAGTTGTACATAATTAGCACTGGCAAAAAAAAAAAAGATCGCTATGCTTTATGAAGAAGCTAAACATCAAGCTTACATAATATAATATTATTAATTACCCATGTTACCCATTACCCAACCCCATGTTTTCATTTTTAATGCCAACAATGGCAATTTGTAACGGTGGGTGGTGCGCTGCACAGACACACGGTGAAACGGTAATTCCAAAAACACAAAGGATTTATTGTAATAGTCCAAAGCAAAACAACAAAAGAGACGCCGCTCTAAGGAGCGGCCAGACAGGCTTGAGAGCCTTGCGCGCCGTGCGCCGTGGTCTCTGGAGGACCGAAGTTCAGGAGCGGACCTGGAAGTCCGGGATCTGGAGCAGAGGGAAACGGGAAACACGAATAGGCAACAGGTTAGGCATTTAAATCACCATGGAACGGGTCCGCGACACTACCTAAGTGTTACGAGCCCGGACGGGGAATGAAGGGAGAGCCGGGCTATTTAAAGGGGAGCTAGGATTAGGAACACCTGATCTAGTAGTGTGATTGTGTGTGTGGAAAGAGAGGGAAGAGCGAGAGAGCAGGTGAGGGTGATTTGTGTGTGTGTGTAAAGAGCAAGGAGAGCGAGAAGAGCAAGAGAGAGAGAGTGTGTGTGTGTGTGTGTGTGTGTGTGTGTGTGTGTGTGTGTGTGTGTGTGAGGCGAAAGAGCCGGGAAGAGCGAGAGAGAGAGAGAGAGAGAGTGTGTGTGTGTGTGTGTGTGTGTGTGTGTGTGTGTGTGGCGAAAGAGCAAGGAGAGCGAGAAGAGCAAGAGAGAGAGAGTGTGTGTGTGTGTGTGTGTGTGTGTGTGTGTGTGTGTGTGCGAAAGAGCCGGGAAGAGCGCGAGAGAGAGAGAGAGAGGGACAGAGAGACAGAGAGAGAGAGAGAGAGAGAGAGCCGTGACATCACCCCCTCTCCTAGGAGCGGATTCCAGGACGCTCCTTAAAAAATAAGGGAGGGAGGGCGGGACAGGGGGGCCAGGGCGGAGCCGGCGGGGTCAGGGACTAACGGGAGAGTGGGCCAGGGCGGAGCCGGCGGGTCGGGGAACCAACGGGAGAGTGGGCCAGGGCGGAGCCGGCGGGTCAGGGACCAACGGGAGAGTGGGCCAGGGCGGGGAACCGGCAGGATTGACGGGGGGCAGAGTGAGCTTGGGCGGAGCCGGCGGGACTGTGGGTGACAGGGCAGTGAGCTTGGGCGGAGCCGGCTGGACTGACAGGGAAGTGAGCTTGGGCGGAGCCGGCGGGACTGGTGGGACAGGGGAACCTGGGTGAAACAGGGGACCTGGGCGGAACAGGCGGGACCTGAACTAAAGGCTAACGGAACAGGAGGAACCTGAACTAAAGGGAGAAGGGACCTGGGCGGAACAGGCGGGGGGACCTGAGCTAACGGAACAGGAGGAACCTGAACTAAAGGGACACGGGACCTGGGCGGAACAGGCGGAGGACGGGACCTGGGCGGAACAGGCGGGACCTGAACTAAAGGGAGAGGGGACCTGGGCGGAACAGGCGGAGGACGGGACCTGGGCGGAACAGGCGGAACCAGAACTACAGGGACACGGGACCTGGGCGGAACAGGCGGAGGAGGACGGGACCTGGGCGGAACAGGAGGGACCTGAACTAACGGGAGCCGGGATCTGGGCGGAACAGGAGGAGGACGGGACCTGGGCGGAACCTCGGGCTCGGAGACCCCCACGGCATCCTCTTCGGGTTCGGAGGCCCTATGGGGCGTGTCCTCAGGCTCGGAGGCCCCCTCGGCATCCTCCTCAGGCTCAGAGACCCCCACGGCACCCTCTTCGGGTTCAGAGAGACCCCCACGGCATCCTCCTCGGGCTCGGACGGCCCATACGGGGCGTCGTCCTCGGGCTAGGAGGCCCTCGGGGCGTGTCCTCGGGCTCGGAGGCCCTACGGGGCGTGTCCTCGGGCTCGGAGGCCCTACGGTGGCCTCGGCTCGGAGGCCCCCGTCCTCTTCGGGCTCGGAGGCCCTTTTGGGCACTGAGCCGCAGGTTCGGCGGCCATCTTGCAGGGTTGGGCCGTGGGTTTTCGGCGGCCATCTCGGACGGTTCGGCGGCCATCTTGAGCTGGGCCGCAGGTTCGGCGGCCATCTTGAGCTGGGCCGCAGGTTCGGCGGCCATCTTGAGCTGGGCCGCAGGTTCGGCGGCCATCTTGAGCTGGGCCGCAGGTTCGGCGGCCATCTTGCACGGTTGGGCCGTGGGTTCGGCGGCCATCTTGCACGGTTGGGCCGTGGGTTCGGCGGCCATCTCGAACGGTTCGGCGGCCATCTTGAGCAGAGCCGCAGGTTCGGCGGCCCTCTTGCGCCGGGCCCTCTTGCGCCGGGCCGCAGGTTCGGCGGCCATCTTGAGCTGGGCCGCAGGTTCGGCGGCCATCTTGAGCTGGGCCGCAGGTTCGGCGGCCATCTTGAGCTGGGCCGCAGGTTCGGCGGCCATCTTGCGCTGGGGCCGCGGTTCGCGCCAGGTTCGGCGGCCATTTTGGACGGTTCGGCGGCCATCTTGCGCCGGGCCCTCTTGCGCCGGGCCGCAGGTTCGGCGGCTGACTTGGGCAGAGTAGCCGCCGCACTGGAACGCGGTAGGTCGCCCCCCCCCCCCCCAAAAAAAATTCTTGGGAGAGCCCCCCCCGAAAACCTCCCAGATCCGGTCCATGAAGCAATCCGCCGACTGCGTGAAAAAAACCTCCCTGGTCCCAGATCTCCGCTGCCCACCATAGAGCGGGACCGGTCAACTGCATGGCGATGTGGGCGAGTTTGGCACGCTCCGTTGAAAACCGGTCCGGATATTGGCTGAAGGTGGCCATGCAGTTCACCAGGAAGGCGTGGCAGTCTTCCTCCGAGCCGGCGTAGCGCGAGGGGGGAGCGCGACGGCGGCAACCGCGGGCTTCGAGGGGGGCGTGTCCCGAAACGTGTCCATCGGGCAAAGAAACATGGTGGTCCGTGTGTCTGTGAGGGGAGAGAAAAAAAGGAAAAAGCAAAAGGAAAAAATGGGAAAAAAGGGAAAATAACCTGGGTCGCGGCGGAGCAGCTCTTTCCGGGTTCGGCTCACTCCGCTATCCGTACCGCGTTCCGGGTTCGGCAGTCGCGGTCGCGGCTTCCGAGCCGCGGCGGAAACGCGACTTCCGGGTTGCGCTGTTTCGGTCCGGGCTTCTGTAACGGTGGGTGGTGCGCTGCACAGACACACGGTGAAACGGTAATTCCAAAAACACAAAGGATTTATTGTAATAGTCCAAAGCAAAACAACAAAAGAGACGCCGCTCTAAGGAGCGGCCAGACAGGCTTGAGAGCCTTGCGCGCCGTGCGCCGTGGTCTCTGGAGGACCGAAGTTCAGGAGCGGACCTGGAAGTCCGGGATCTGGAGCAGAGGGAAACGGGAAACACGAATAGGCAACAGGTTAGGCATTTAAATCACCATGGAACGGGTCCGCGACACTACCTAAGTGTTACGAGCCCGGACGGGGAATGAAGGGAGAGCCGGGCTATTTAAAGGGGAGCTAGGATTAGGAACACCTGATCTAGTAGTGTGATTGTGTGTGGGAAAGAGAGGGAAGAGCGAGAGAGAGAGCAGGTGAGTGGGTGATTGTGTGGTGGTGTGTGTGTGTGTGTGTGTGTGTGGTGTAAAGAGCCAAGGAGAGCGAGAAGAGCAGAGAGAGAGAGTGTGTGTGTGTGTGTGTGTGTGTGTGTGCGAAAGAGCCGGGAAGAGAGCGAGAGAGAGAGAGAGAGTGTGTGTGTGTGTGTGTGTGTGTGTGTGTGTGTGTGTGGCGAAAGAGCAAGGAGAGCGAGAAGAGCAAGAGAGAGAGTGTGTGTGTGTGGTGTGTGTGTGTGTGTGTGTGTGGTGTGGGTGTTGTGCGAAAGCGAAAGAGCACGGGAAGAGCGAGAGAGAGAGAGAGAGTGTGTGTGTGTGTGTGTGTGTGTGTGTGTGTGGCGAAAGAGCAAGGAGAGCGAGAAGAAGAGCAAGAGAGGAGAGTGTGGTGTGTGTGTGTGTGTGTGTGTGTGTGTGTGTGTGTGTGTGTGTGTGTGGCGAAAGAGCCGGGAAGAGCGAGAGAGAGAGAGAGAGAGAGCGTGTTTGTGTGTGTGTGTGTGTGTGTGATGTGGCGAAAGAGCCGGGAGAGCGAGAGCGAGAGAGAGGGACAGAGAGACAGAGAGAGAGAGAGAGAGAGAGAGCCGTGACACAATTATTGTTCTGTTTTTTTTTGTTTTTTTTTTTACCCAGATAATTCACATTCAACCAGGGAAAGTAAACATTCTGGATTCTACTAACGCGAAATGAAATCTTTATTTGTTTAATCATCTACTGAGCTCTAGCCGCTCTTGAGGAAACGCCGAGGGGTGTGACGCCGTCCTGCGATTTTCCCTTGAGAAGTAATATCAAAGAACTCACCATCAGATAACACACAACGATTGTCGCACACCCTTGATTGCACTGTGGCTTTTTGTTTTTGGAATTTTGCCACACAAAAATATCTGGACTATTTGGAAGCGAAAGTTCCGTTCAGAGAATAGCCTGATTGAGTTTAGCTGACACGAATGCTTGAGTGATTCATTTAAGCGCTAATTGGATAATTGTGGTGAACAGAAAAGTATCTCACACGTCAAACCCTGAGGCAGGAAAAGACCACATTCGTTTGCTGCTGTCGTTTAAAACAAAAAAAACATGAATCTGAGGAATCACATTATACTGGCTAGCCCGAATTAGAGTTTAATAAACAATAGGACAATGTTTTCACAATCTTTAGTTGTCCATTAAGTTGTATAGTATAGTTGTATAGTTTTGGAATTCAGTAATCACTCATGTGTAACTTACATTCTTCAGATTAATGTCATTTACATTAGCTTCAGATTCGTGTTTTTAGCCGTTAGCATCAAGCAAATGCTAGCGGATAGCAGCAAAGAACCTGTTCACCGTGTGCTGTGGTGAAATTCCTGATATTTGTGTGGTAAAATTCCCAGGAGATCATTTGTTCTGGAAAAGTGACTGCAACAAAAAGCCACAGCACAGTCTAAGCCGTGCGACAATCATTGTGTGTTTTCTGAAAGTTCAAAAACAGCTTTGGTATTAATTGGATTATAATGCAGCGTTGTAATTGGCACAACATTGACCTTTTGGCATTTCAGGATTTCGATTCATCCTAAAGGTTTTTCAGTAATAATATGTTGTTTTTTTTTGTTTTGTTTTGTTTGTTCGTTTGAATCACAAAACATTTACGCTGGCATGGATAAGGTAAATGAAATGCATTAGACGGCAGTCTCCATTTTCTAGATTATGTTCGTTGCTGGAGCAGATGATGTGGGTCTTGAAGGATTCATGGGGCGAATTTAGTAATGAAGTAGTGGCGCTGCACTCGGGGATCACAAGAACGCTCTTAGCGCTGATGCGATTATTCTAATTGCGCTACATATTTCGTAGCACCATAGGTGAAGGAAAAAAGAAATCGTGCTGAACAAGTACTGTCGAGCAAACCTGTGAGGTGATATATTTTATTGGTATGTGAGATTTATTTGTTCTATTATTATTGCCGTGGTTCATTATTGTCATTATTGTTTATTTTAACTTCTTACACTGCTTATAATGTCAGTCAACTATGATGACAGTGGATTGTTGCGAATTAATCTTAGAGAGAGCAATGCTGCTGCGCAATATGCTCTGACATAGCTCATAAGTCAAGTCACGTCAAGTAGGCTTTTATTGTCATTTTAACAATATACAGTGCAGTATACAGTGAAACGAAACAACGTTTCCCCAGGACCAAGGGGCTTTTACAGACCACATAAATGAACTATACACAGGACTGTATTAGGGCAAAAAAACAAACAAACAAAAAAACAAGACAAGACAATAAATGCTACACAGTACCGACCAACCAACTGTGTAAACAAAAGCAACACATAATAACATAATAATACCTTATACATTATGTAATAATACATTATAGCTGCTTTGCATTGTGGTTCTTTAAGTATATTTTTAACTGACACCAACTGAGGGTTAAGGGCTTTGGTCAAGGGGCCTACTAGTGGCAGCTTGGTGGTGGTGCGATTTGAACCCGCGATCTTCTGATCCGGAGGTCAATGCCTTAACCACTGAGTTACCACCTCCCTTGTTGGGGCTTGTAGAGTCTCATATTTACCTGATAATCTGCTCCCCTTTATGAGGTTTCTTTCTTTAATTTGTCCCGTGTTTGAATGGTAAAGATCAATAATTCCTTGCCTGTGGACGAAAAAGTGCTGCCTTCGACATGCCAGGTGAAGCCTGTGCACTCGGTATAGGTTCATGTAGCACGAGTGAAAACACTAGTCTCATTACCGCCGGCTGACTCACCAGGCATCCGCGCACTTTGACCCTGTTGCTTTGCCACCGTGAGACGCGCGACACACAGGCACGCTCATTAAAGTTAGTTAAAAATAGTCTGGCAGGGCCGGACTGATAGGAAGTGTATTTGCACTCGAGCAGCGGTGAATCATGGCTTCTATATTATCCTATTGTCTTCTCCTTCACGCTCTCTCTCTCTCCTTTTCCCGTCTCCTCCCGCCTTCGACGTAGCTAATCACGGAGGCGCCCGAAACAGGAAGCCAGAGGGACAGGAAAAAGGTGTCTGAAAGTTCAGTGCTGATTAAAAATTTGTATTCATTAAAAAATCTCATGCAAGTCTATACTGAGATTTTCCGATGATTGTAAAGTTTCTGTGTTTTTTCTGCTCTGTTTGTCAGAGACACAGGATGTAGGAGATCAAACGACCGTGCCAGGAGAAGATGGCTGCAATTTGGCGACTAGTATAAAAGCATTGCAATGGCGCTCGTGGTTAAATTAGAAATTACAATCTTTCATCTTTGGCCTTTGAAACGTGAAATGCTTCAAAGTCTGTAAAAGATCACGTCTCTTTGTCCGTAAGAGTCGAAACTCGAATCTGTTGCCCTACAGACTGCACGATGCGTTTGCTCATTTGTGTTTCTCACTTACATTGATCTCCTGCATGTAGCTGAACAGCGATGGGGTTATGGGCCGGGAAAAGCAGCTCGGAGTGACCTTCCAAAGACCAATGCCTAAACCAATACGCTTACCATTTTCCCCAGTTAGTGATCGATGACTAGCAGTTTTTAAATGCATCATAGGCTAGAACTGTACTACAACTCTATTGTTTGTTGTTCCCAGTCGCATTGTCCTGTTGGAACAGGTTTGCGTCTCTCCTGCACAAGTGAAGGGAAAACATTTTGGGCAAAACACCATCGATAACTGCAGCATTGAGGTGTCCCAATACTTTTGCCGAGGCATTGCATTTGCACCAGAATAGAATAGCCTTTATTTTGTCACATATACATTACAGCACAGCGAAATGTCTCTTTGCATATCCCAGCTTGTTTGGAAGATCGACCATGATACAGCACCCCCTGGAGCACATAGGGTTAAGGATCTAGCTCAAGGACCCAAGAGTGGCAGCTTGGCGATACCAGAGAGACTTTCCGATCAGTAGCCCAGCGCCTTAAACCACTGAGCTACACCCCCTCTCCACCAGGGTGGATGATTGACAGTTCCTTAAAAAATCTCTTCCCCAGAGTTAATGTGACTTAATCAAGTGCATGTGAGTTGTCTGCACAGCAAAGCACCATGCGTGTGACCCGGAGTGTTGCTGCCGAAGTCTTTGTGTTGCAGGTAATGCACGTGTCGATCAATGCAGCTCAGACACGTCTATTCGAGCTTTATTCCATCTATGCTTCACCTGACAGTGTGTCAGAGATAATCCATATATATATATATATATATATATATATATATATATATATATATATTTTTTTTTTTTTTTCTCTCTGTCATGCCCTCCCCCAGGAAAAGGTTGCACCTGCCACTCTGCAACCCACTAGGAAGAAGTCACGCCCATTTCCACCCCAAACCCCCCTTGCTCTTATTATATCTTAGAAGTATATGTTTATTTGCCTGCATCTAGAACCATTCTCAAAGCCCTGCTTTTGTACTTATTCGGCCCCACGGGCTTTAATGCTTTTAGCGGCATATGACGAATCTAACCGTGTGAATGATCAATGTGAAAAGGAAGAGAGTCCACCCTGCCCTAGCTGGGTAACTTCTCGGGGAATAGTGTTTCCCAAGCAAACGCACGTGTGTTTAAATGCTCTACGGTGATATATTACCTTGTCATTTAAAAGAAGATAAGCTAATTCCCAACTCAGCACAAGTGTATGTTGACAGGCCCATTGTGCATTGTGCGAGAACTTGCTTAGCATTATATATATAGTTCCATGTACACTTTCGTCCCAACTGGACCTCAGGGCTATTCTTGTGCCTTATTTTATTGCGGGAGGACACACACACAAAATTGTCCCTTGCCAATAAAAGACACATCTGTTCACTTCTCTCTGTTTTTTTTTAATGGCGCTCAAAACTTTATTTTCCCTACTAAATAGCTGACTCCTCACCTGCCTCACCGATGATGCAAGTTTGAAGAGTTTTGTACCCTCCCAGCTCTCCCTCCTCCGCATCCTCTAGCAGGGAAGGTTTTTGAGGAAAAGGATCAGATAGACAGGAAGTGGGCGAGTGGACTTGGACAGGAAAACTGGAGAGACAGTACAATGCCGCGATGTGTTGTAAAGTCGCGTATAGGTTCTATGCAGCACCAGACCAAGGTAGCTCATTTGAGCTTGACGCTGTTATTTTATATAGTTTTCCCCTTTTTATTAAAAAAAAAAAAGCATCCGTCTGCGGATGTCCAGAAAGGTGGGAATCTTTATAAAGGGGACTCTTTATTCATAGTGGAAGGGCAAGTTATACCCCAATTGCGATATACAGGTTATGGGTTCATGCGCCTTGCAGAAGTATTTACCCCCACCCCTGACACACCCTTCTGTTCCTGGACCTGCCCAGTTTAGGGCCAAGAAACTGTTAAAACATGTTAAGGTCAATGTTCTAGAAAAGTATAGCTCAGGGTTTGGTTTAAAAAAAGAAAAGTTAGATTAGATTAGATTAGATTAGAATCATTTCCCAAGCAAATGCACATGAATGCACATGTGTGCACATGTGGGCAATGAAATACAGAACCAGAAGTGCATTTCATGGTAAAAGGGAAAGGGAAAGGAGAGCAAAGAGTCTATGGGCAGGATGAGATAATGGATTAAGGAAAATTTAACTGTGGATGAAGTTAGACTGCAAGTTAGCAAGATGCAACCACCACCATGCTTCACAAAGCAAAAAAACGGTTTGGAAGGCACAGTCTTGGGTTTGTAGTCATTCCAAAGACAAACTGGGTGACATCAGGGTAGAACATTTTACTCATTGATAATGACTCAACATGCGTCTATAAAGCCCGGTGTTTTTGAACGCCAAGGATGTGGTTTCCCAACACCTTCGCCAACCAGAGTTGTGTCTCTTCCTTTTTCTTTTTTCAATATTTCTGATACAATCAATCCCCCTTTCCTGGCTTTCTCACAATCATTATTTAGGCAGATTAGCAGCAATCTCATTTTGAAGCCCTTTTTAAGTTCCATCGCCATTGGCGTTTGCAATATAGAGGTCTGGATTGAGATTTAAGAAGTACAAAAGACGTAAAGCAGTTGTTGCAGCTATTGATATGGACGTCTATAAGGTGTCCTTGCTGAATTACCTTACACCAGTGGTTTAAGGTGCTGGTGCTACTGATCGGAAGGTTGGGGGTTTGAGCCCTGGGATCGCCAAGCTGCCAACCTGGGGTCCTTGAGCAAGGCCCTTAAACCCCTCTGTGCTCTGGGAAGGGGGGGGGGGGGGGGGGGGCTGGGGGATCCTGGCTGACCCCTTCGCTCTGACCCCCCAGCTTCTAAAAACAACCTGGGATATGCGATGAAAGAATTTCATCGTGCTGTAATGTATATGTGACAAATATCGGCTCTTCTACCTTTGAGTATTTCTTGTCCCTGGAAAACTCTCGGCTTCCTTGTGCAGCTCATGATTCAGCAACGGTTATATGGAATGCGCCTTTGTCTTCTCTAGAGGAACAATCAGGGTTAAAGCCATCAGCGAAACCTCAGCCAAACTCCTAATGATCCCAATTTTATTACATTACGCCGTCGTTTTTCGCCGGAGACTCAGGGCCTCGCTTGCATTTCAGCCCGTGCTGCCACATTTCTGTCTTGCGATGCCTGCATGTGGGAGAAGGGTTGTAATGGCTTAATTTATTTTGCATTACACTTTTGCTCCGCGGGCGAATTACACAATTAGTCTTAACTGGGTTTCAGGCATGCGATATTTTGCCGAAAATGAGATTTTCCATTCAAAGGTTGACGTGTAGACCCCTGCTTCTTTTGAACAACTTTTTGCCACTCTTAATGTGCTACAGTCTACAGTGCAAAGGGTTTTGAATTGAATCCGTCAGATGATGCTTATGCATAATTTATTTTCGAAAAGCTGTGTTGGTAGATTACAAATAAATAAGTCCGGTTTCCAAGTTTTTTTTTTTCATTTTTTTTTTTCAGACCAACAATGCCTTGGGCAACACATGGAACTGGATGTACTTCATCCCCCTCATCATCATCGGCTCCTTCTTTATGCTTAACCTGGTTCTGGGGGTCTTATCAGGGTGAGGCAGATTTCAACTCTCTTTCAGTTTTAACTCTGTCTTTCTTTCTCACTCTACTGGTCTTTTTTGCATGTGGTTAAAGTAGTAAGTCTGCAACTTGGCAAGACTTCAAAAACACTAATAAACAAAGGTACATTGAACATCATTAGGGCGTTAAATAATTAATTAATTAGACAGATTTAATGCTATATATTTGTAGTGACTGTGGTTTGCGATCTTTTTGTTTACATGCAACAATCTAGTTCAGCAAAAGACAAAAACACATCATAATTGGACAGTGAATGTTTGGCACAGGGGGCACGGTGGCTTAGTGGTTAGCACGTTCGCCTCACACCTCCAGGATCCGGGTTCGAGTCCCGTCTCGGCCATGTGTGTGTGGAGTTTGCATGTTCTCCCCGTGCATCAGGGGGTTTTTCTCCGGGTTCTCCAGTTTCCTCCGGTCCAAAAACATGCAGCACCATGGAAAATTGTCGCTAGTGTATGAATGTGTGTGTGAATGTGAGTGTGTGTGCCCTGCAATGGGTTGGCATTGGTTGCTTGTGTGTTGTTTGTCATGTGTTGTTTACGCGCCCGTGTTTTTCTCAGAGAGTTTGCCAAAGAAAGAGAACGCGTCGAAAAAAGGCAGGAGTTTCTAAAGCTACGCAGGCAACAGCAAATTGAAAGAGAGTTGACTGGCTACCTGGAGTGGATCTGTAAAGCAGGTACGGGATCAATATTTGTTAAGATTTCTTCCACAATGGGATTTCGGTGCAAAAATAGTGCAAATATAAAAGCTTGAAAAACAGTACGAATATATACACAGTGTTGGGGAGTCACTAGTTACATGTAACAGCATTACGTAATTTAATAAATGTAACAGGAATTTGTTCAAGTTACTGAGAAGAAATGTTTAATTAAATTCCTTATGGAAATGTTAAAGATTACAAATAGGACTCCATCTGAAAAATGTCATGTAAAAGCAGTGCTTTAGACGCAGGCATAATTTTAAATGTTTTTTCTTAGAATGTTAACTTAAAGTGACACCTAGTGGACGAATGATAGTAATCGAATGTAATCCGTTGCTTTTATAAAGTAATTGAAAAGTTACTTATTAAACTTAATAAACTACTTATTACATTTTGAATAGGGTGCTTTGTAATCTGTATCCTGTTACATTTCCAAAGTATCCTTCCCAACACTGCATATACAGTAGACTATATACATACTAAAGAAAATACAAACTGTACAAGGTAAGAACGCAAAAAAGGGGTTATCAGACAGAAATGTACCCTTTTTTGTTATTGTACAGTATAGTATAAACAATGTCCATTATGGGAACTGGTTCAGCCCTGATTATAAAGCATAATAAAAGCAGACACGCTTAATAATAAAAGGACGTTCGGAGATGATCTGTAACGTAGCGTTATTTACATTAAGTAATTATGCAAGTTGTGTGTGGATTGCTGTATATTAGAAAAAACGTAGGTGCTCATTCGTTAAGGTTCTGGATAACATAATTTCGATGCCTCTTTTTGGGACCCTTGAGTAAGGCCCTTACCCTTCTACACTCCAGGGTCGCTGTAACAATTGGATACCAGGGTAACAGTAAAAATGTTTTGGGATTCTTTCTACTTTTCCAGAGGAGGTGTTGCTGG
This sequence comes from Kryptopterus vitreolus, assembly GCA_030449085.1. NCBI lineage: Eukaryota > Metazoa > Chordata > Actinopteri > Siluriformes > Siluridae > Kryptopterus > Kryptopterus vitreolus. The sequence continues at coordinate 13,489,222 of JACRUU010000006.1, read as the reverse complement.
CTGAGGAGGATCAGAACGCAGAAGAGAAATCTCCACTGGATGGAGCGTGGTACAAGAGGAAACCGAACAACCCAGGTAAACAAACAAAAAAAAAGGGTGGTGTACAACCATTCCCCATAATCTGACCTCTGAAATTAAACCTATCGAATGAAATAAGGCTGGAAGAGTCCATCTAATGTTTGTTCCTCCACAAGTTTGGAAAGTGGAAAAAAATAAAAAATAAATACACAATTTAGTCTGCTCAGCAATCCTATCCCCATTGTCCTTTTTCTAGCTCTTAAAATAATCCCTCATCCCTCTATCCTGCCAGGAAGTCTTACTCCCCCGAAAAAGATAGTGAGACTCTCAGATGTGCCTTACAAAGCCCCGTTTTCTTACTCCTTGCTGTGGTCGCACTCTCCAGTAGAGAAATGTTAACTTTCCGCTCGCAGTGGTTCTGCCTTATCAAGGCCCATAATCTCTATCAATTACGCCTGCTGTGAATGCCAGAAGTAATTACAGGGATTAAGACAACGGGGTTAATTGGATTAGCATGACACAGCCCCACACACACACACACACACACACAAACACATACACACATATACACACACCCCAGTGGAGTGCAGTTTAGGGATGTTCCTTACATTAAAGCTTACATTGATGATATATATATATATATATATAAGGTTTAATCTTCTACCACACAAGCAAATACAAATCTCTAATGTACTCCAGACCATTATGCCTCAGGGTCCACTTTCCAGGTAATGATGGGCAATGTGATTGATGGGTTCTGTACAAAGATTTAAATAAGGACTAAAAGACGAGAGAGAGAGAGAGAGAGAGAGAGCGAAGCCGAGAGAATGGAGCCGGGCGGATAGGAAGAATGTAAAACCGTAGCCTTGGGATTAGTGCTTAGTCATTGCGTGCGTGTTGCTTAAGATCTCCTGAGAGATAATGACTGATGACTCACGGCGAAATATGGCTTACAGCATGCACACGTCTATTTCTGTAGTAGCGCTATAATGCGCCGGCACTTATCAGTATGCTTATCACGATCGCTAATCTGCACACGGATTCGAATGCCAAGTGGGCGTGGTCTTTTCGTGATAATTCAATTCCGCCATCAGCCGATGATCTTAAAACCCACTGTTTGTTTTAGCGTGAAACGTTTCTTCTCCTTTCTTTGTGTGTGTGTGTGTGTGTGTGTGTGTAGTGCTGAAAAGAGCCAAGGTCAAAAAGGGGAAGAATGACCTCATCGGGGCCGAGGAGGGTGAGGAACACTTCACAGACATTTCCTCAGTCGGTAAGACCTGCAGTTGTCTCGCCGCCATAATTCGCGACAATAAGGATCGATATGATCAAGTGCACACTTGATCCTATTTAAATGGCACCGGATCCAAAGCGAAATGCGCGATTTGCTAAGACCCTCGTTTACATCACCATAGAAACCTCGTTAATACTATAAGTGCTTGAAAATATTAAAGATGATGTTTTTTTTTTGTGTGTATGACGGCAGAATGGGAAGTGAATTACGGCTCTGGGTTGCCGCTGGACCTCGTGTTACCGTGTCATTAGATTAGAAGCTGAGATGGATGTAGTTGAGTGAAATTTGAATGAAACACAGGCAGACCAATTGGAAAAAACGGCATTAAGGCAGGATCGAGGTCAAGACGCAATACAAAAACAAAGAGTATGGCTAGACCAAAACAAACAAACAAACAAGGATTAATCAAGTCTGAATCAACAGGAAAATTGAGTTTTTACATCGGGGTAAATGTGAGTGAAAATTCAGTGCATGGTCATGTGACTTTCTAAGGTGCATGTATAGTCTGGGGAGGCCTTTGTTTTTTAAAGGCTGCCCTGTGTTATTGAAAAAGGATTTCACTGGTTATAGAGTCATTATGAAACGTTATGAATGTGCCACTCACGTCCTCGTAGGAATGATGGAAATCTTTTGCAGTTTCATTTCGAAAAATAGAACCTGTTTTTTTTTTCGAGGGTTTGAAACTTTTTGTCTTAGAGAACGTTAACTTAAAGTGCCACCTAGTGGACACCTAGTGGAAGTATTCAAAAAGTAATCAGTTATTTTACTTATATAAAGTAATTGACATTTTTTAACATTTTGAATAGGGTTTTGAATAGTATTTATTACATTTTGAATAGGGTCATTTGTAATCTGTAACCTATTACATTTCCAAAGTAACCTTCCCAACACTGCTGGTAGTTATGTTGACGATGAGCGACGAGTGGAATTTCCTGCGTATTAGTCCTGCCGTGGTATAACATTTCCATTATGAAACCACTCACGTCGGCCCGGGGCTACTCTACTCAAGAGCTCGATGTCAGACTTAAGACTCTTATGTAAAATACTCCAACCTATGTTCTTTAATAGAGTTCACTTTTTTTGCGCTAGGTCACTGGTGGGAATGTGAACCAGTTCCAAGTCCTTCACCTTGCTATTTCTGCAGGGCTTTTTATTTTTATTTATTTAATTATTATTATTTTTTTATATCCCTTAGCCAATTATTCATTCTCCATACAAATGCAAAAAAAAAGATGAGTCGAAAACAATGCTCCTCTCGGAATAAAGAATAATTTCTTAAGAAAATGAATTCCAGGATGTAGCATGAAATTGTCACAAAACAGACCTTGTGAAATGTAAAATAACCAGCCATTTGCATTCATTAATTCCGAGAAAAGGTGCCTGAACTGTTTTCTATGAAGGACCGAAAAAAATCTAACTTGATTGAAGGCTGGGGGCTGAAAATAAACCAGACGATCTACCAAAATATTATATGGTAATGGATGTTGCCATGGTTCCTCTCATTCATAATATTTCAATGTGAATAAAGAGAAAACATTACTCGTACTACAATTTGCCTAGCTAGTGGCGTTTTATTTTCATAGTTCCAGTTCAGTAAAAATGATAGTACAGTGAGGATCAAATTTATTGCACAATAAAGATTGTGTTCAAGTTTTTTTATTTATATATGCAGATTATATTTCAATACAGTGTAAAGAAACTAAAGACATGGCAGTATACGTTGGAAAGCTGTATTGGGGGCACGGTGGGCACGTTCGCCGCACACCGCCAGGCTCCGGGTTCAATTCCCGTCTCGGCCATGTGTGTGTGGAGTTTGCATGTTCTCCCCGTGCATCAGGGGGTTTTTCTCCGGGTTCTCCGGTTTCCTCCCAGTCCAAAAAACATGCACGGTAGGTTGATTGGCACCTTGGAAAATTGTCCATAGTGTATGAATGTTTGTGTGTGTGTGTGTGTGTGTGTGTGTGTGTGTGTGTGTGTGTGTGTGTGTGTGTGTGTGTGTGTGCCTGTCATGCCTTGGATTGGCATTCCATCCAGGGTGTATCCTGCCTTAATGCTCATAGACGCCTGAGATAGGCGCAGGCTCCCCGTGACCCGAGGTAAGATCGGATAAAGCGGTAGAAGATGAATGAATGAATGAATGAATAAAAGCTGTATTCAAGTGCTCACGATCTGTGCCTGGTGATCAGGTGTGAGATAATGTGCAGTGGCTTATAGGAAACACAATCCAGTGTCCCTTTAAGTATAATCCTGACAGAAAATGTTAAATACATTTAATTTGACCCAAATCATTCTACACAAACTACTGTATATATGTGTATATTGATCTTTTCATCAATCTTAAATGGTATAGTTAAGTCATGACATGTGCAGTCTGAAATGATTTGTCGTTTAAGTGTAATATTCAGTAACGCACTTTAACTTATGATCAAAAACGTATGATGTGTTCATTCACTCATTGCTAGTTTTGCATAG
>JACRUU010000006.1:13185441-13482941 GCA_030449085.1 Kryptopterus vitreolus | reverse complement strand
AGTAGGTCGAGCCATGTCCCTCGCACACAGCCAACGTCATTTAAGTCATTTTGAAATTCGGTAATAAGTGTGTGAAATTTCAGCTGTTTTTAAGCAAGTAATAAAATAACAATAATAATAATAATAATAATAATAATAATAATAATAATAATAATAATAACAATAATAATAATAATAATGGTTGTGGGTGGCTTAGCAGTTAGCACGTTCGCCTCACACCTCCAGGGTTGCGGGTTCGATTCCCGCCTCCGCCATGTGTGTGTGGAGTTGGCATGTTCTCCCCGTGCCTCTATGGGTTTTTCTCCGGGTTCTCCGGTTTCCCCCCTGGGGTCAAAATGTGCACGGTAGGTTGATTGGCACCTTGGAAAATTGTCCCTACTGTGTGAATGTGAGAGTGTGTGTGCGCCCTATGAGGGTTGGCGTTCCACACAGGAAACAAGCATAAAACATACAAACATAGTTAGGAGACTTGCGTAGTCAACAACGAACAACTTACGAACAAATTCATACTACGAACAAACTCTCGGAATGTAACTCGTCCGTAGCGTGTAGGCCGTCTTTACTGGAATGTGTGCATTGGTATAAACCCTTAATACATCTGTAAAATCGCCTTCAGATGTATATTCTGTATTTATGTCGATTGCTGTTTATACTGTGTTTATGCAGTACTTTTCTTCATAGGTACTGGAACTCTCTGAGGAATCTGGTGGTGTCTCTGCTCAACTCAATGAAATCCATCATTAGCTTGCTCTTCCTCCTCTTCCTCTTCATTGTGGTTTTCGCCTTACTGGGCATGCAGCTGTTTGGAGGACAGTGAGTGAACACTTTTTTTTTTACGTTATTTACAAGTGATACAGCATACAATACAAAAATACCCCCCCTTCCCTAAATATAGCTTTATGATTTGTCCACCCACTGAGAAGCATGACTTGCTTAATGAGCTTTTCTGTGAGGGCATTTTCTGCACGTGCGCTCTGGAGCAAAACTCAAAACACTCAAAGCCAGATAAAGATCCTTCGAGAAAGTGCATCGCTTTTGTAGGCGTTAAAGCTTGACAGTCTCGGCCGGTGGAGGTAAAGCGTACTTGTGTGTTATGCGAGTCACAGTGTCAGCCCGAGGCACCATCTGTTCACCAGGCCTGTTTTATCAATGGCCCAGTAACGTCATGTGTTTAATTGTGTAATGGTCTGGGTGATTATCGTCTGCTCTGTGTACCACTCGTGGTGGCCGTTTGCCAAACCAAAGCTCCGATGGCTGAATTGAAACATTAAACGTATGTGCAGTGGAATTTACTGTAGTATTTTAGCGAATTGCCTCAAAGTACCTGAATTAATATCGAAACCTTACCTCAAAATTCACCCCGTTGCATTTTAAACGTCTTACATGTACACGTTGTAGATGTTTAGTTCCTTTTTTTTTGTCCCACCGGAATGCTGGACGTCATATCCTAATAATGAATATATCTCTGAAAGGCTCACGACCACACTTAAATCAAGGATCTGAATCTGAAATAAATCCACGTTTTAATGACCGTTTTTTTGTTTCCTTAAACATTACATTTGTTTTAATATATTGGAAAAAATCTGTGATTATTCACATCATTACCTCGGGTCGTTTTTTTTTTTTTTTTTTTTTTTTTTTTTAACGCTTCTTCACTTTAATCCAGCCTTCAACCCGGTGCATTAGTTGTAAGTGGGAAGAAATACCACATGTCAGCAGGGATTTCCGTCTCCTTGCCGCAGGACTTGGAGCGATTATACAATGTGTCTGTCTTTTCTCATAATGAACGCATCACTACATAAACTAACTAGGTACCGTATAGAGCATTCTATTTATTGTGCGTCACATTATAAGGCTACGTTCAACACACAACATACAAGATGAAAAAATGACTTTTTTTAATAGTAATCTTTATTGTTATCCGAATCCGAATCTGGTTTATCGGCCAAGTGTGACACACACACACGCACAAGGAATTTGATTTCAGCTGTGACTCTCAAAAAGTACAGAAAAGTATTACACTATACATCGTTATCACTGATAAATGCATTATTCTAAGATTTATTTCAAACTAAATTTGGGAAATAGATCTCGTAAGGAGCGGATGCTGTGTGAACGGGTGCTGCTAATGAGATGTGCGTGGGGGGGGGGGAGTGTCTCAAATTGATTTAGTAGAATCCAGCTCGGGCTGACACGTAGTGAATTGGAAGCGGCGCAGCTATTCCGAGTCAATCTCGGCGGAGGAAAAGGAATGCGTTTCACAAAAAATACTGTGTGCGGAACTTTTGTTCGGTAAATCGTCTGCAGGTTATTAACGTAAGGATTGAGTAATACGTCTGCATCGGATTAGTAGGTTAGCTACTGATTAAGGGGAATTATATTTTTTTCACCTTCCAATGAAAAGTAAGAACCAATAGGATAGAAGAGCCTTCATTTATCACATGAGAGCCCAGTGAAGTTGTTTCTTCGCATATCTCAGCTTGTTTGGAAGCTGGGGTTAGAGTGTAGGATCAGTCATGATAGAGGGTTAAGGGCCTTAACCAAAGGGATCCAAGGGTAGCAGTTCGGCTATACAAAGGCTCAAACCCCCAATTTTACACTGGTAATATTTACCCTGGGGGCACTGTGGCTTAGTGGTTAGAATGTTCACCTCACACCTCAAGGGTCTGGGTTCGATTCCCGTCTTGGCCATGTGTGTGTCTAGTTTGCATGTTCTCCCCGTGCCTCAGAAGTTTTTTCTCCGGGTTCTCTGGTTTCCTCCCGGTCCAAAAACATGCACGGTAAGTTGATTGGCACCTTGGAAAATTGTCCGTAGTGTATGAATGTATGTGTGATTGTGAGTGTGGGTGTCCTGTGATGGGTTGGCATTCCATCCAGGGTGTATCCTGCCTTAATGCCCATAGATGCCTGAGATAGGCACAGACTCCCCGTGACCTGAGCGAAGATTGGATAAAGCGGTAGAAGATGAATGAATGAATGAATGAATAATGAATGATTATCGGGGCATCTGGGGGATCTCTCTGCTCTGTCTTTATTGTTGTAGTCGACCGAATTAAAAAAAAAAAGCATCGATTTTCTACATTCGTTTTCTTCAATCGATTAAGCGCGGTGTATCTTTTTCAGTCTTATTTTAGCACTTTCCCACTTTATTTAACACCATTTCTATAAACTGAATTTGTGCTGTGGAATTCGTTTCGAAGGCGACTGTAGGTACAGCTTTCATTGTTTTTCGGACTGGTAATAAATAATCTGCTTTGATTGTGCCGGGAGTTAGGGACATAGGACGCACATCCTAATAACCAAATTTATTTACAGGGTAATAAACAGTTTAAAATAAACATGGAATTTTTCGGAGATGTAGTGTATTGGCAGTGTATATTATTACAAGGCTGTCCAGAAATTCCTGCAGAATTTTTTTGAAGCAAATGTTTTTCTTTTACTTGCTCAGGATAATATGATTAAAAAAAAATTATACACTTCTATTTATGGCACTTTTTGTCTGATCTTGGGATGATTTGGGGATTCCATTTGAATTCACGACCTTCAAATTGGAAAGTCATCGTTGGACTCCAAATGTCATAAGGATGTCTTTAATGTTTTCCATTTGTGGGTCTTGATGCGCGAATTATATATCGAATTTTCTTCTCCAGCGAGTCAGGAACGGACGAGTCTTGCCCGCGTGTGTGTGTTATTACGATAAGACTCTGTATGAATATTTGAAAATTTCCAGTAAATCCTCCAATAAGACTTTCTTCCTTGTGACAGGTTTAATTTTGATAACGAAACACCCACTACAAATTTCGACAACTTCCCTTCGGCCATAATGACCGTCTTCCAGGTATTTGCTCAATGTTTTATTTTATTTTTTTTTATCGTTGTTATGGAAAATTCTTTCATCTGTATTTTTAGCAATATTTATTATTATTTATTATTTATGTATTATTATTATTATTATTATTATTATTATTATTATTATTATTATTATTATTATTATTATTGTTATATCCATTATTTGCTATTATATTACACTGTTCAGCTATTGGGTGTGAATGGTACACCGGTTGCTTGTGTGTGTGTGTGTGTGTGTGTGTGTGTAGATTTTGACAGGAGAAGACTGGAATGCAGTCATGTATCATGGGATCGAATCTCAGGGCGGCGTCCCACTTGGGATGTTCTCCTCCGTTTACTTCATCATACTCACCCTCTTCGGAAACTGTATCCTTTTACGCGTAGCTGGTTACGTAGCGAATACGCTATCGTGCATGAGGTCCGTTTAACAAGTGACGCAACGCCGATGCAGCTACGACTTTAACCTGCCCTGAACCAGACACTCTTCTTAATGTGTTCTTGGCCATCGCAGTCGATAACCTGGCCAACGCTCAGGAGCTGACGAAGGTAGGCCATCTGATTATATTCATTCATTTGTATGTTTGTTTGTTTGTTTTTAATCCTACTTTTGCACCCGAGCACCGTGAGCCTGATCAGACCCTGCTGTGTTTTTACCAGGACGAGGAAGAGCAAGAGGAAGCGGCCAAAAAGAGCATGGCGCTGCAGAAGGCCATGGAAGTGAAGGAGGTCAGCCCGATGTCAGCGGCTAACATTTCCATCGCGGCGTAAGTTGTTTATTTATTTTTTTCCTTCGTCTCTGCCATTCGAATCCACATCGATCCACACATGTCCATTATATGTCCATTTATGTGTATTCCACCGACACGTCGCCATTTGTCTCCTTCATGGACATTGCTATATCTGTTTTGTTCCGTCACTGATTTAGTGGTTTTAACTCACTGTATTATTTGTCAATAAACACTTTGTTATGTTCTTAATCACCCACTTGGCATGTATATGATTAAAGGGGGTCATGGTGCCACGTAGCCCCCAAGGAGCACATGTTAGGAAATTGTGCATTGTGGGTATTTTAAAATGTGTAAATTATTCTTTTTTTTTTTGGTATCTACTTTATTTTCTTGACTTATAGTGCCATAATCTTTGATCTGTAAGTCTGATGTATTGGTGACACTCAGTTAAAGGATTGTGATTTTATACCCCCCCTCCGCCCCCCACCCCTAAAAAAACAACAACAACAACAATTTAACAAATTAGAGCCCTTTAACTGGAGTGTTACCAATCTGTGTGTTGTGTCTTGAGATTGTACAGGTGAACAAACGAGGCGAGATGGACATTTCCTGAAGGGATGTCCCTCTGCCGGTGCACTTTTTTGTGTGTTTTGTTTTATTTTTCTGTTTGTTCGTCTTATTGTGTATTGTTTTTGTTTGTTTTTTGCATGTGCAGTTTTGTAAAGCAAAATCGAGATGTGCTCTCTCGCAGCTCTTCCGTCAGCAGCGTTCACTCACTGTGAGTTTTGCTCTCACTTATAATCTTACGAATGTTGCCCTTGACCTCCCCCTCCCCCCCCCTCCTTTTCACCTTACTCCTCTCTTCTTTCTGTTCTTCTATCCAACCCATTCCTTTCTTGTAGTGCTGCCCATTATAATCTCCTAACTGTCCTATGCATCATGTTCCTCGTGTCATAACTAACAACCCAGTCGCCGTGGAAACCCGGGATTCTTTAGCATGACTGATGGCGAGTGTATAGGAATGTTTTTTTTTTTAATTCAGTTCTCAAATCGATCATATCTCACATTTTGGTCAAGCGTATTAGAAGAAAAGATTCCCTTGTTTTGGAACCTGGGGTCATAGTGCAGGGTCAGCCATGATACAGCGCCCCCTGGAGCTCAAAAGGTTAAGGGCCTTGCTCAAGGAACCAAGAGTGGCAGCTTGGAGATACCGGGGCTCGAACCCCCGGCCTCCCAATCAGTAGCCCAGCACTTTAAAACCACACTGTGCTACCACCCCCCCACTCTTAAGTGTGAATAGAGCATTATAAAGCATTTTTAAATGCTTTATGAAGCTTGAATTCTCATATCACTGCACATTTTCCTCGGCACTCAATAGAGCCTGTTGATATAGGGTTGTTTAGGGTTGTCAAAGTAAACCTCTTCCTTCCACATTCTCTCACAGAATATTACAGGATGGCTCTCTAGTCTGCTGCGGCCATCTTGCCTTTACCTGTTTTTCATCCAAGTATCATCCCAACATGAAGTTCAGTCGCGATAAGATTTTTTTTTACCTCACGAAACTCACAATTTCTTCTTTATTAAATACTTAATTATTTGTTTTACATAAATGTCAGGTTTAATGCAGTGATTAGCCTATGGGTTCCTTATAAACAACCCCAATGTGAGCTCGGAACCTCTCAAGCTCTTAAAGAATCAGCCATCTTGATTGCTTTTCATTGGAGCCGTATTTTCAAATATTTTTTTTTGTTTTGTTTTGCCGTTTCTTTTATAATAATAAAGAAAAATACCCTGAGTGATATTTTCCTAAATCCAAAAATGAATTCCATCGCTCCTTCCGTATTCACGGTGCGATTTTTATTCAAGATGACTTTTATTTTGTATTTTTTTATGTAGTTACATTTTCACAATAAAATCATAAAATACTGACGATTTTTAGGTTATTTCGACGTTCCAACGTTCACTTAAGTCATCAAAGCGTCAAAAAGTAAATACGCCTCATAATGCTTGGTATTCTTACCATGTGCGAAAATACTATTAAACACAACTTGTAGTCATTTCCAATGAGTCCTGATAAGCAGCTTAAAACATGTAGCTCTGCTGTGCATTGAAGTCAGACATACTGTATTAATTTCCTCTCTGTTGTTTTTATTACTAACACAGTGAATTATTTATGTTGCGTCTCGGACCCAGCCTGCACTTTGGCGCTTTGTTTTCCTTTCTAGTGAGAATTTCAATAGGAATGAATTTCAACAACAGTCTGGTTTTTCCCGCCTGCAGGCTTTTGGCCATGTGATGGTCGTCTGTCTTTTGCCATGTCTTTGTTATCACCTTTGCATCATTTCCGTTCGTTTCGTTCGCTTTCCCGTGTAGCACTTTTATACCCCCTTTTCTCTTCCGTCTTTGTGCTAGCGTCATGTCTGACCATCATGTCTGACCTGTCATAATAGAATCACAAAGAACATGCTTTTGTTTCGTAATATGAATTGTGTGCATATGGTGGGTCTCGTATTGTCCGTATACTTTTGTGTACACAATAAATACAGAACAGAAAGTCTTGTTAAGAAGTGTTTGTCAGCCTCTAGGGTAGCAATTAGGTGATGGTACTGTATGCCGGGATAAGGGCGATCGGGGCTCCGGAAATCTATAGTGAAGCATGAGCTTGGCCTTTTGGGCCAATCAAAGCCATCATCGGGGCCCAATATGCAAACAGATCCATGAGCGCCACTCACAGTATATATGCACAGAATATATATCATGCATGAGGTACATCTCTTAACTTATGGGTGGGCAACCCATATACAAATACCAAATGTGGTTCCATATACACCCTATGCAGTGTACACTCTGTATAGAGTCCTTATTCGCAACTCAATTTGAGGTTCAATTTGAAAATGATATAATTTCCATTAAGTTCCATTAGGAGGCATATTGTGCTGCATTTGGGATTAAATCAACTCCCACCAATTTTGCAATTTTGGTCCTGAAGCCTAAAGCAGTATAGAAGAATAAAAGAGCCTTAATTTGTCACATAGACATTACAGCACAGTGAAATCCTTCCTTCGCATATCCCAGCTTGTTTTGGAAGCTGGGTTCAGAGTGCAGGGTCAGCCATGATACAGCACCCCCTGGATCTTACGTTATTCGGCCTAGTATGTATTAGTCATTTACTGGTGCGGATAAAGCACACCTATTAATCCCAGCTGAACCTAAACCCTCTTACAGTTGACTGTAGGTTACTGACCTTCATCCACTTGCTCCATAAGTCAAGTGTGATAATGTAACATCATTCCACTTGAGGCTCAGCATTAGCTATTAATATCAATCTGCCTCAATTCCTGAGCCATTCCTGGGCGATCCAGTCAAAATAGAATAATAATACGGATAACAAATGATGGTCTTCCAATGGAGTCGCCATTTTCATCTGCAGCTCATTAATTCGTCTACTTGACGCTCCTTTCTGTTTTCCGTCTACCCCAGCAAGGAGCAGCAGCGCTGTCTGCAGAAGATGTCCATCTGGGAGCAGCGCACTTCTCAACTCCGTCGCCACAACCTGCGCAGCAGCAGCGAAGCTCTCTACAACGAGATGGAGCCTGAGGACCGTCTGCGCATGTCCTCTGCATTACAAATGCGGCCCGACATGAAGGCGCACCACGACCGGCCCTTGCTAGTGGATAAATCGCACTTCCCGGAGGGTAGGGAAACCCCGGAGGACGCCCCGCCGCACAAACACCACCGGTGCCGCGGTGAGAACGGGGACGCCGGAGAAGGACGCCGCCATCGGCACCATCGCGGGGGCGAGCACAGGGCGCACCCGGACGGAGGATATCGGAACCAGGGAGAGGACGGTGACGACGATAAGGAGCACCATCACCACCATTCGCACCGGCCGCGAGAGACTGAAGCCGGCGATGGCGGTAATGGAGGGAAAGGGGAGCGAAATCCAAGAGGCCACAGAGAGGTTGAAGCAGGGAATGGAGAGAAGAGGAAACACAGGCCTCGAGTCAAAGCCCAAACTACGCTTGACAAGGAGGAGAGCAGGGACAAAAAAGATACCCAAAGTCACAGGTCAGAAACAACAGTGTTAGCTATTCAAATCTACTGTATGCTCAAATATTTGAAAATAAATGCATATTTATGTGTATATTTTGTCACATATTCATTACAGCACAGTGAAACTGTTTCTTCGCATATCCTAGCTTGTTTGGAAAGTGTGATCAGAGCCTGGTCAGACATGAGACCATGGCGCCCCCTGTAGCACAGAGGGTTAAGGGCCTTGTTTGGGGGGGGCAGCTTGGCGATACCGGGGCTTCCGATCAGTATCCCAAGGTCTACACCCCTCCATTTGGGAATCATTGAGGGACTGGGCTGCTAATCAAGGTCGAGGGTTCGAGCCCCTGTATCACCAAGCTGCCACTCTTGGGTTCGTGAGCAAGGCCCACAACCTTCTGTGCTCCAGGGGGCGCTGTATCAAGCTGCGATATGCCAACAAAGAATTTCCCTGTGGTGTAATGTGTACGTGACAAATAAAGGCTGTTCTATTCTATAAAAAATGCATTCATAGAAAAAACAAATGACTGGATCTTTTCCAACAATAACACATGCTGTGACGTCGTATTCCCCGTATTAGCCATTCACTGCTTTTATCAAGTTCATTAATCCTGTGCTGGTTTTTCTGGGAACAGACTTGTGGATACAGAAGGTGATGATCTGAGCTTGAGTCCCATGCCATCGCCAACAGAGAGACAAGAAGACTCCGATAATCAGAAAAACAGCACGAAAGCGAAATCAGCTGCCGTCAACATCCCTGTCACGGTCACTGCCCCGCCTGGACAGACCACCGTCATTCCCAGTCAGTAGTCCTGCACCGCTAATAGGGATATTTTTAACCTGAAGGATGCAGTGTATTTATTACAGTCCAGTTTAACACTAATGATCTGTTCATGGCAGTGAGCAACTTGGACGGTGAGAGCCTCCTCCTGAGTGAGGAAAAAAAGGATCTAGATGAGCTGAACCCGAACGCTCAGAAGCAAATCCTGCCCTACAGTTCTATGTTCGTGTTCGGTCAGACCAATCCGTAAGTATTGCGGTTAAATGTGGTTTCGATACCAAGCAATGGAATGGAAATAAAAGTGTAAATCTGTGTGCTTGCAGCGTGCGTCGCTTGTGTCACTACGTGGTGAACTTGCGCTACTTCGAGATGTGCATTCTCATGGTGATTACCATGAGCAGCATCGCGCTGGCTGCCGAAGACCCTGTCAACGCTGCTGCTTTTCGGAACAATGTGGGACTATGACACACATACATACATATATATATATATATATATATATATATATATATATATATATATATATATATATATATATATATATATCTATACATATATATATATATACACACATCCCACACAAGCATAGCAAAACCTCTGATCGCTCTGTCATTCTGGTGTGAAGAATGAATCAAGACAACAGTCAAGAGACTGGAAGTGTGCCATATATAAAAAATACAACTTATATGTCACTTATATGTGAAATTACATTTCATTCCTTCATTCAAATTGAAATATATGTTCTGTTAAAATGAATGACTATGATTCTGTTTTTTTTTCTTCTTCTCTAGGTGCTGAAATATTTAGATTACATCTTTACTGGGGTGTTCACATTTGAAATGGTGATAAAGGTCTGATTTAAAACGATGCACACAAAACATTTACACACAAAAGAACTCAATACTCTGTCATATATGTATTTTACGTAGTACAAGAGATATAAATGGACAGGAATAAAATTCTTTGTCTCCTTTATCCATTGGACAATACTCTTTTTTTTTTCCTCAGATGATCGACCTCGGGCTTCTTCTCCACCCGGGCTCCTACTTCAGAGACCTGTGGAACATTCTAGACTTCATTGTGGTCAGCGGTGCCCTGGTGGCTTTTGCCTGCTCGTGAGTACACCCTTCTTTCCAGATTTGTCAGAGAAGCGGCTGAAAGGAGAAAATCCACTCTGTCAACTTCAATCCAGCGAAAAGCACTGGGCTGAAAATGATGGAAATAAGCTTTGACTGCTGCCTCTCCAGTGGCTGGTGGGAGATGGAGCGGTAGAGGAGTGGGACCGGTGTGTGTCGGCTCCACTTCCTGTGGAAAGAAAGAGTGTTAAATGTGTTTGGGGATTATGAGCATTGTTGATGCACACCTGAGCTAGCTCGTCCTGTTTTTACTGTCATTTCGATCGCCGCCTCCCCGGAGGACAGCGGAGCCAAACTTAGCAGCGCATTTCAGGCGTCTCAGATTCAAACCGAGACACAAATTCTTTCTTTAATTCTCACCACAACACAAGAGGCCATGCTTATTTAGTCAAATGGCTTTAAATCGCTCTCTCTCTCTCTCTCTCTCTCTCTCTCTCTCTCGCTAGGGAGCGTATACATACAATCACAAGAAAAAAAAATGATACAAACGTATGTAATAAATATGCAAACAAATGCACACAGACATAACATTGAGGCACAAATACACCCTTGTATACAAATAAATAGATTAACTACACACCTAAACAGACCCTTTTTTTCTGACTTGGGAAAACTTTGAGTCAATATTGCAGCCCTTATTGCGTGGATAATTATGAATTCCATATTCAGAATGTTTTTACAGGACACTCTCAAGGCAATCTAAGACCCATCATCGTTATATCCAATCAAAGACAGATCATTTATGAAAGCCCTGAGACAACAAGGCAAATTAGAAGCGTTGAAATGGTGCCATTAGTTATGATCGCATCATCATATGAAATTCCCACACAAGCCAGTGTTGTGTTTTTTCCACCCACCATCTCACAGTAATATCCACTAATCTGGGAAGGTAAAGTCTAACAGGTGCTTCGTCTCAGACTTCCACAAGTGCTCCTCGATGCAGGAGGGAACTATTATCGGCCAGTCTGGCTGACAGGCAAGAGGCTCTCACTCAAACAGTATGGCCAACTGGATCTGTAGTTTGTTTTTGTGGGTGTTCCTGTCAGGTCAAAACCCTACCTGCCTCGAACTCCCCACCTTTCCCAGCTGTCAATCCAGCTGTTACTACTCTATTCTTGGTAGTCAACCAGTCTATTCCATGTCTGACACTATCTGATCCAGACTGACAGTTTCTAACATTCATTGTGCACCTAATCCTCAGTGCTGGAGCATGTGGGAATTTCCGGGTTCGAGTCCCGTCTCAGCCATGTGTGTGTGGAGTTTGTGCATGTTCTCTCCGTGCCTCAGGGGGTTTTCCTCCGGGTTCTCCGGTCCCCCCCGGTCCAAAAACATGCACGGTAGGTTGATTGGCACCTTGGAAAATTGTCCCTGAATTGTGAATGTGTGTGTGTGCATGCCCTGCGATGGGTTGGCATTCCATCGAGGGTGTATCCTGCCTTAATGCCCATAGACGCCTGAGATAGGCACCGGCTCCCTGTGACTTGAGGGAAGATCGGATAAAGCGGTAGAAGATGAATGAATATATATGAATATATATATATATATATATATATATATATATATATATATATATATATATATATATGTAAGTATGCATGTAAAATTGAGTATTGAGTCCGTTTACATTCGTAAGTATTGATGATGTGAGGCAAAAAAAATGTACACATAAAACCTAAGAGTAAATCTGTATATGCGAAAAGTGTTTGTGTGCGGTGTGAGAGACCTAAAGAAACCCAAAGCACTCAGTTAGTGTGAAAGCAGTGTGTGTCATGAGCTGTGTGTCCCCATGAGACTCTCAAGTCGAAACCCTTGTTCTGCATATGGTAGAATGTGTTACCTTGTGTGTGTGGGTGTGTGTGTGTGTGTATATGTGTGTTTTCTTCTTCCTGCCTTTGTCTAAAGAACTCTTTGTGGCAAGAACTCTGCCTCTTCATATGTTTCTTGTAATTTCCATTGTAAGCACTTATGTCCTTTCTTGGCTTTCCTTCCTGTTCTTTCTGTCTCACTAAGCCGTTCTCTTTCCTTGTTTGTGTTGCTTTCAGGAGCTTCATGGGGTATGCATTTGTTACCGCTTTCTTTTCTGCCTGTATATATATGTATGTGTGTGTATGAGAGAGAGAGGGAGAGAGAGAAAGAGTAAGTGAGAGAGAGTGTAAGAGAGTGCATGCATGGGTTATTAAGCGTTAACCTCAGGCTACACGAGCCACATTGTGTCTTTTTCACTGTGTTTCCACCACACTGCCATCTGGTGTGTGACGATCATTAGTAGCTTTTGTTCCGTTAAACATTCACATTCCGGTTCCCAGAGAAGATTGTATTTTCCGATACGATGTGACGGCGATTTGTGACTTCACAATCACTTTAAAAGTGAACAAGAACTGATGTCGCTTGCATGAGACCTTTTTTTTTCTTTCTTTTTTTTGCAATTTGCATAATGCAAATGTTATTGGAATAGGCTTCTTGGAGCCACTGAAAGGACATGGGATCATTTTTTAGAACTGAAAACCCCCATGTCTAGACAGTCTAGACACTCATGTGTTAAAATCTGAGATGGTTAGTTAGTAGGGTTTCCTCCTGTTTCCCCTACATAAGCATTGGGTACATTTGGTTTCCTCAGACCTTACAAAAAATGTGTGTATTAATGTATACTGGCTGTGCTTAAATGCCCCTAGGTGTGAATGTGTGTGCCTGCGTGGTGCTCCACAGAAATTCCTTCCATGGTTTGTTTTTGCCGCATGCCTAGTGTTTATTGGGTAGGCTGTAGACCAATCCTAGTCGTTGCTGTCGTTATTGTTTAGTTATTAAACAGTCCAAATAAATATTCAGCAAGAATGATGATATAGCATTGGCATAGTTCCATCATACTACATGTACAGCAAGGAAGATGGATTTTTGCCATGGATACATTGATATATTGTCTAGAACTATCTTAGGCTAACTGATATTAACTAGCCAAACTGGCTAACTGATGTTGGACTGTGAGTTCAAATCCCACTGCTTTACTCTCAACAGCTGCGTTGAATAAATGGCATACAATAGGCGCATCTGCCAAATGTGAATGATTGATTGGCTACAGCACTGGCTGTATTTAAAGGCTCCGAATCCTCAAGCATTATCGTCATTAGCGTCATTATCGATTAATACGAGTTTAAGGTTTGATGCCGATGTTGAAATTACAATTTCACCTCGGTTTGGACACAGGGAGCTTCCGTAGTTCTCCGCGTCCCGAACCGTATTACACTTGAGAAATACGAAATAGGGCATAGCGGCTCTCTGGCGAATCCGAAGTGCTCGTTTCCAAAAGGGGCGGGGTTTCATCAGATGCATGGAAATGGTTCTGACTTTCAACATGCCAAAGCCCCGCTGTAACATTTGTGTAAAATGTGTGGCGACTAAAGGAAGGACTCATTTATTCCAGCACCTCAAACACAACCATGATGTCGAATGGGGAGGTGTGTGTGTGTGTGTGTGTGTGTGTGTGGTACTAAACATGACAGACCCCAAAACACAGACTAAAACAGGTAAAAATAGAGGACACTCCCACCCCCCCCACTGTATCCAAAATCAAATTTTGTCTAAAAAAAAAATCGGAGATTGGGTTTATATGACATATCGCACAGCTTCTATTTCGAGGTCTAGAGGATAAAATGCAAAAAAATCTAAATAAAATGTTACATTCCATGATGATATCTAGACAGATAAACAGGTTTCTACCTGGAAAAATTGCACCCTGTTCTTTCAGTGCCCCTCTAATATCATTATTATTTCTGCTGGAAAGGTCACATGCAAGGAGGTTTCCACGGAATGAGCATGTGTATGCGTGTCACTATTCGTGTATGTGTATTGCTCTGTTCCCGGAACCGCGCGTTTGTTTTTTGTTTGTTTTTTTTTTAATGACGAAATCAAATAACCCTCGCTCCAATGCTCGTTTCATTAATTTCATAAATGTCTTGTCGTATTTTATGCTTCATGTAATGTTTTTATTACCCCCAACCCCCCACCCCCCGTAACTACCGTTGCCGCTAAGCGTTTTTTCCCCCTTGTGTTTCCTGTATTCTCTTTCTACAGCTGCGTCTGCTTCTAATGCTTTAATCTTTATCTGTGAAGCTGCTTACATCTGTGCATTTCTGTGTTTCTGCTCTCTGTATTCTATTGTATATGTCCACATTTTCTTTTTTGCTCTTTTTTTTGTTTTGTTTTGTTTTGTTTCGTATCGTTTGCTTCCCTTATCAGATCACAACAAAGCGTGACCAGGTGGGGGCAGTCTTAATCTTTATAGTTACCCTTTTGACCCCCCGTGACCTTTTCCTTCCCGACACTGCTCCCATTCGCACGTAATCAGCGTCAAAGCCCTTTTGCTTTCCCTCTGGCCGTCGTTAAGACTCCATACATGCCATGCAGTACAAGCAGTGCTCTGACACTATTACTGCCGTTGCCTGCACAGGAAACACATCACCTCCTTTTTTTTCTTTTTGTATTTTAATTAAAGTCATTATAACCGGAGCCGCTTTATGGGTTTTCCAATAAAATTAAAATTGCAGTAGTAATAAAAAAAAGTACATGAACGGACATTCAGCAATTCAATATCGATCGTGTCAAAGTAAAATTTGATAGCGTTCCTTTAATATTGAAATCTAACAAAACCACTCAATTGCTCTGTGGTAAGGAACTTATCTTTAAGGTGTTTTAAGGAGTTGTGATGGAAAACAATTGGTCCTACTTTGTTCTGCAGTGTTGTTTGTTACAGCCAGTGATTGACAAAAGCACCTGAGTATAAAATAGAGTGGAAAATATTACTCCAGGAAAAGTACAAGACCTCCCGTTCAACTTTCATGTAGGATAAAGTACATAAGGTATCTAAAATGCTGTAATAAGATAATATGTAATATAATATAAAATTATATTATATAATACAATCTAAAATTATTATATATTAGTATATAAAAAATCAGTAAGTATATATATATATATATATATATATATATATATATATATATATATATATATAAGGGGGCACGGTGGCTTAGTGGTTAGCACGTTCGCCTCACACCGTCCAGGGTCCAGGGTTCGATTCCCGTCTCGGCCATGTGTGTGTATGTCTCCGGGTTTTTCTCCGGTTTCCTCCCCCCGGTCCAAAAAACATGCACGGTAGGTTGATTGGCACCATTGGAAAATTGTCCCTAGTGTATGAATGTGTGTGTGATTGTGAGTGTGTCCTGCGATGGGTTGGCATTTCCATCCAGGGTGTATCCTGCCTTAATGCCCATAGACACCTGAGATAGACTCCCCGTGACCCGAAGGAAGATCGGATATAGCGGTAGAAGATGAATGAATGAATGATATATATATATATATATATATATATATATATATATATATATATATATATATATATATATATATATATATATATATATATCGTAAAACCTTGATAACTTCACTCGCTTCTGTATTAATAAAATTATGTAATAAATTGTAATGCAATTACAAAACTATTTATAGTTACGTTTAATGCTGGGAAACAAAACGTCAAGCATTTCTGATTCCTATTTAAATAATAAAAAAAAAACTCTCATACATTCTTTGCTCTCTATCTTTTAAAATATCCAGGTTTCTTGTCATGTTCCAAGAAACCAACTAATGTTTCTTTACTGTAATAACACTCAAAAGACTCCAATGTTAACACCTGGTGCTGGCTGCTATTCTAGAAGTTGAATCGACAGCAGACCAAGCAGAATAAATGATGCGTGGGAAAAAAAAAACCCTACTGGAGGCAATGGGAGCACGGGAGCTGATCTTTGACGCGTGCTTTAGTGTACGGCATTGATCAGCGCGGTTCCCTTAACGTTATTGGAGAGTACACTGAGCCATTCTGTAAAAATAACAAAATCTAAAAACATCAAATCCTGGAGATTTTCTTCTTTTTGGGACCTTTTGTTGATTCTTACAGTATATTAAGCTAGTAATACATAAAGATTAAAAGGTTTTCTTTAGGCAGCAGGTGTCCATGCGCATGTATAACCCTATTAGACACATCAGACCCATGTCATTGTTTTTAATATATATATATATATATATATATCCGTTTTATGCTTTGCATGAGCATGATCATAATTAAACATTACATATTCGAATAAACCTCGATATTCGATAGAAAAATGCATTGTTTTTCTTTTCATCGATTACTAATCTGGCGTGTGTACTCTAGTAGAACACTAGAGTCATGTCGCTAGACATGTATGTACATTTTATAACGGAAATAATTAAATTAAATAAACCAAATAAAGGAAATAGCTCAAATTCTCTAATAGGGTTCAAATCAGATCACCCTGCTTGTACATATTCCTCCACCTCTTTCCCTACATTTCCTATCTTTGGAACTGTTTATTTTATTTTTTTCTTAAACAATGGAATATTTACACTTTTATTTCTATTATTAAAGTTCACGGTACCATAGTGTTATGATGCAATCCTCGGACCTTCTCTCACAACATTGTTCAATCACAGTAATTTTTTTTTTTTTGTAATTATTTCTTTCTTTCTATGACGTTTCAAAATTACACTTTTTGTCAAATCATATTTTCTTCTTCAAGTCTACCACCTTTCATTTTAATCTCTTCGATGTTTGGGTGAAATGTATTGTTTTTTTTGGTCTATAATTTATTCTTTTTTTTTTCACTTTGGTTACATGGAGATTATTCCTAATTTATGTGCATACATTTGCAATCAAAATGTGTGTGTGTGTTGTGGAGGAGAATACAAGCCTTCAGTCTCTATATGCTCTGTGTGCACTTACATTGATTTTGTAATACAGAGGGACCAAAGGCAAGGACATCAACACCATCAAGTCCCTCAGGGTCCTTCGTGTGCTTCGGCCCCTAAAGACCATCAAACGGCTCCCTAAGCTCAAGGTAATATATGAGGCACTCACTCTGGGTTCAATCCATACTATACTCTATACGACTTCTCTTTGCACTGACGAGCGCTCGTCCCTAAAGCTAATCAGTGCTCTTTAAACGGAAGCTTTAAAGAGGTTTAGAGGTTTAGAGTCTTAAAAGATTCTAAATTGTCCATGTTAATTTTGTCGTATACAATTCTAATACCGGGGCGCGGTGGTTTAGTGGTTAGCACGTTCGCCTCACACCGCCAGGGTCCGGGTTCGATTCCCGTCTCGGCCATGTGTGTGTGGAGTTTGCATGATCTCTCCATCCCTCTGGGGGTTTTTTCTCCGGGTTCTCCGGTTTCCTCCCCGGTCCAAAAACATGCACGGTAGGTTGATTGGCACCTTGGAATATTCTCCCTAGTGTGTCAATGTGAGCGTGTGTGTGCCTTGCGATGGGTTGGCATTGGGTGTATCCTGCCTTAATGCCCTTAGACGCCTGAGATAGGCACAGGCTCCCCGTGACCCGAGGGAAGATCGGATATAGCGGTAGAAGATGAATGAATGAATAAATGATTCTATTAAAATGATTTGGACACTCCTTATAATAAGCCTATAACAAGACATATAGTGTATATAACTTCACATACTCTATGTACCTGACTTCCTGATAACCATAAGTGTTTACAGCCTGTACTGTATTATACGTTTGATCAAATATTGCATATTTATAAGATATAAGTCTCTCATTATATACAATGTATATATATATATATATATATATATATATATATATATATATATATATATAATATATATATATATATATATATATATACAATTGTAACAATTCTAATTCACGACTTTATCTCTGTCTTTCCAAAGGTAAGCAAGGTAGATATTGATAGGACAGGGGTCCGAGCTCCAAGCTGCCACCCTTGGGCCCTTGAGCATAGCCCTTATCTCTCCATGCTCCTGGGGCTGTGGATGAGGAAAAAAAATGAATGTTGTATGAACACTACTTTTTTTTTTTCTTGTGTGTGTGTGTGTGCGTGTGGACTCTCCTGCAGGCGGTCTTTGACTGTGTAGTGAACTCTCTGAAGAACGTTCTGAACATCCTCATCGTCTACATCCTCTTCATGTTTATCTTTGCGGTGATCGCTGTGCAGCTCTTCAAGGGAAAGTTCTTCTACTGCACAGACGAATCCAAAGCTCTTGAGAAGGACTGCAGGTTATAGCACATTTTGTTCTGTGATTTTTCCAAAATGTACATTTAAAACACACACACACACACACACACACATTTTGTCCTTATTGCCAGGACAAAAAAAAAGTCCATTTCATTCTATACGACCCCCTTTTTTCCCTGCGTTAGGGGTCAGTTTCTGGATTACGACGGAGATGGGGTGAAAGCCAAGCCGCGACTGTGGAAGAAGTACGAGTTTCACTATGACAATGTGCTGTGGGCTTTCCTTACTCTCTTCACCGTTTCAACAGGAGAGGGCTGGCCAATGTGAGTGAACCGCACCCTAAAGCTCTACTTTTATTACGGGCAGAGAGTGAATGTGAGCGCAGTGGATGATGCACTCAAAAAACACTCAAAGTATTTTCTCTTTTTACAATCTATACATTTTGTAAGAAGACAAATAAAAGGATTGTCCTTCTTTATATTGTCAGTGTGAACACTTTATCAGCTTATCATACCATCGATAGACAGACAGACAGACATGTATATAGATAGATAGATAGATAGATAGATAGATAGATAGATAGATAGATAGATAGATAGATAGATAGATAGATAGATAGATAGATAGATAGATAGATAGATAGATAGATAGATAGATAGATAGATAGATAGATAGATAGATAGATAGATAGATAGATAGATGGATAGATATATAGATAGGCAGACAGACAAACAGACTGACTGATAGATAGATAGATAGATAGATAGATAGATAGATAGATAGATAGATAGATAGATAGATAGATAGATAGATAGACAGACAGACATACATGTAGGTAGATAGATAGATAGATAGATAGATAGACAGACAGATGTAGATAGATAGATAGATAGATAGATAGATAGATAGATAGATAGATAGATAGATAGATAGATAGATAGATAGATAGATAGATAGATTAGAATATATAGTAGATAGACAGATAGATATAGATAGATAGATAGATAGATAGATAGATAGATAGATAGATAGATAGATAGATAGACAGACAAACAGATAGACAGATAGATAGATAGATAGGCAGGCAGGCAGACAGACAGACAGATAGGCAGGCAGGCAGGCAGACAGACAGACAGATAGGCAGGCAGACAGTCGGATAGATAAATAGTGAAACATCTTAGAAGAGGGGGTTATTAATACAGCAAAAGTGTATATTTTCTATTTATTTCCATCTTGAAAGAAAGGAATCTTAACGTTTTATTCCATGCAAAATTTGGACCCCTTCGTAAATCCACATATCTCACATAATCAAACACAAGTAGCACCGGAATATACGATTCTACACTATGATGCTTCTTTCATTTAAAACGATGTACTGCATGTTAAGCAATGGCGAGCTCTTTTCTTTAACATTGATAATTCCGTTCCATGGTATTATGTTTATTCCCCGGTCGCCCTACATCTTCCTCCTGGCTCAGAATTCCTCCCGATCGTTGTCTTGTCTTTCCGATCTCATTTCATCTTATTCTTTCATTTCAACACACACATTTTCTCACTCACTTTAAATCCACTTTAAAAGCATTTCATGCTTGAAATATTGAAAGAAATGATGCCACAAATCTGAAGAAAAAAAAAAAAAAACCAAAACTAGATAATCCCTCATGCGTGTTAATCCATCTGCACTCGTTTCGAAATATGTTTGTTCAAATTGAGAATCTACCGTTTAAATGGGCCAGAGTATTAACTTGCTTGTTTACTTGCGGCCGACATCGCTGTATTAACATCTGGATTATTTTA
Organism: Kryptopterus vitreolus; assembly: GCA_030449085.1. Taxonomy (NCBI): domain Eukaryota; kingdom Metazoa; phylum Chordata; class Actinopteri; order Siluriformes; family Siluridae; genus Kryptopterus; species Kryptopterus vitreolus. Next base: position 13,462,530 of record JACRUU010000006.1, on the reverse strand, counting down.
TACCATGTTCATCAATGTCTTTGGTTTATTCCCCACCATTTTGTGTGTGTGTGTGTGTGTGTGTGTGTGTGTGGGAGTGTGCAGGGTACTAAAGCATTCCGTAGACGCCACCCATGAGGACCAAGGGCCGAGCCCGGGCTACCGCATGGAGACGTCCATCTTCTATGTCGTCTATTTTGTGGTCTTCCCGTTTTTCTTTGTCAACATTTTCGTAGCCTTGATCATCATCACGTTCCAGGAGCAAGGGGACAAAGCCATGTCGGAGTGCAGTTTGGAGAAGAATGAGGTACTAAGCGTGCTCCAGCACACTGCTAGCTGGTAGTCTGGAAAACGTTTAATAATAATAATAATAATAATAATAGTAATAATAATAAAAGTAATAATAATAATAATAATAAAGGGGCACGGTGGTTTAGTGGTTAGCACGTTCGCCTCACACCGCAAGGGTCCAGGTTCGATTCCCGTCTCAGCCATGTGTGTATGGAGTTTGCATGTTCTCCCCGTGCCTCAGGGGGTTTTTCTCCGGGTTCTCCGGTTTCCTCCCCGGTCCAAAAACGTGCACGGTAGGTTGATTGGCACCTTGGAAAATTGTCCCTAGTGTATGAATGTGTGTGTGAATGTGAGCGTGTGTGTGTGTGTGTGTGTGCCCTGCGATGGGTTGGCATTCCATCCAGGGTGTATCCTGCCTTAATGCCCATACACGCCTGAGCACTGGCTTCCCGTGAACCAAGGGAAGATCGGATATAGTGGTAGAAGATGAATGAATGAATGAATAATAATAATAATAATTATTATTATTGTTATTATTATTCATTACGTGTGTACATCGCTTTTCTGGACACTCAAATCGCTTTGCACATTATGAGAGGGGGATCTCTGCACTAGTGTACAGCATCCAACAGGACGATGCGACAGAAGCCATAGTCCTCCAGAACGTCCACCACACACTGGTGACAGAATGATGAAGCCAATCAGTAGGTAGGATAGTGGTTAGGAGGCCATGATGGTCAGAAGCTAATTGGGGACACGCAGAGGACACTATAGTGTCCCCCTTCACTAACACCTCTTCCAGCAGCAATCTAATTTTCCCAGGTCTCGCACTCAGGTACTAACCAGTCACATCCCTGCTTAGCTTCAATGGCAAACCAGTCTTGGGCTACTGGGTGATATGGCTACTGCCACTGTATGTGATTGTAATGACTGATTGCTGCTCACGTTGCTTCGATAAACGCTTCGACGTGATAGGCTGGATTCTTCCTGGATCTTCCACTTTTTTTTTTTTTTTTTATCTGTATGATTTGGCTTATTATCAGGAAAACCCGCTAGCGTGTGGTCTTAGCTGTTTATACATGCTATAAAAGGTTTCCCTGTTGGGCGCAGACACTAGTTTGATGTTTGCTTTTGTGTCTCGCACGCTTTGATTCGTTTTGATTCCAAGAGCTCTAGGGACACCGAGCTGCTTCTCTGATAATTAAGCGGCGTTAGATCAAGGGCCGATGTCAGGCCCGACGCCGAATCCTGGCACGGTCCTGCAGCTGCCCTTAACGAGGAAGGCTTACTCGAGTGGCTTTAAGGCTTTGCGATAAGAAGATTAAAGTCGGGTTTTGTTTCCTTAACTACAGCGGGCGTGCATTGACTTTGCCATTAACGCCAAGCCCCTGACTCGCTACATGCCCCAGGATAAGCAGTCCTTCCAGTACAAGATGTGGAAGTTTGTGGTCTCGACGCCGTTTGAATATTCCATCCTGACTATGATCGCGATCAATACCGTGGTTCTTATGATGAAGGTAAGCCGATAATCTGATCTGAAATTTCTATCCACTCTCTTTATTGTCACAGCCAGAGCTCAACCTTTCGGGCCTAACGCTCTTTTTGCTGCTAACTAAGCCGCATGCCGAACTCATTTAATTATTTAGCTCATTAAATTATTGATGGCGGAGTCCAGTGCATTTTTCCTCATTTTTTTTTTTTTCTTAGCAGTTATAGCAGTATTAATTTAGAAATAAAGATTCTATTAAAAGGTGTACGGTTGTTTAGTGGTTAGCACGTTTGCCTCACACCTCCAGGATCTGGGTTCGATTCCCGTCTCGGCCATGTGTGTGTGGAGTTTGCATGTTCTCCCCGTGCTTCAGGGTTTTTTTTTCCGGGTTCTCCGGTTTCCTCCCGGTCCAAAAACATGCACGGTAGGTTGATTGGCACCTTGGAAAATTGTCCCTAGTGTGTGAATGTGTGTATGTGTGTTCCCTGCGATGGGTTGGCATTCCATCCAGGGTGTATCCTGCCTTAATGCCCATAGACGCCTGAGATAGGCACAGGCTCCCCGTGACCCGAGGGAAGATCGGATATAGCGGTAGAAGATGAATGAATGAATGATTCTATTAAAATGATGTGGACAGTCCTTATAATAAGCCTATAACAGCACATATAGTGTATATAACTTCACATACTCTATGTACCTGACTTCCTGATAACCATAAGTGTTTACAGCCTGTACTGTATTATACATTTGATCAAATATTGCATATTTATAAGATATAAGTCTCTCTATAATATGACTCTTATAAAACCGGCTACTGACACATTTACATGATGCATGCATATGTCATAATGTTTTTTTTGTTATAAACTTTACACTCCGTATACAATATACAAGTGCATATAAATGTATACACGTTGTACTTGAAAAAAATTTACAAATATATAGTAAGAAATTCTGGAAAAATGTTTGACCAGGATTCATTATATATAAAGGTGCTTGTTGGGATCCAGGAAAAGGTCAAGTAGATTTTTAATATTCTCTTTATTTAAAAAAAAAATTTAATTAATTAATATCGAATGCTATAAATTACAACTCTTAATATATACACGTGGAGGGATTTTACATCATGACTCATGGTGAACAGAGTAAACCAAAACTAGCCCTTATGTCCTTACCATCACTGCTTTGTCGATTTCAGTTCAGTAGTGAATCCAAGCCTTATGAGGACATGCTGAAATGGCTGAACATCATTTTCACCGCTCTCTTCACACTGGAATGTATCCTGAAGATCATCGCTTTTGGCCTTCTGGTAAGAAAGACGCGAGCACAGCCAACACAGGGACTGGATTTTGTTGTTGTTGTTTTTGAAATTAGGGACTACAATTAGAAGTTCAGAAATTCAAACCACAGACCAAAGTGGTACGAATGCAGACTTAGAACTTAAAAAGGTATTTTTTTAGGATGTACATGTACAAACAAAACCAGGGAAACTAAGTTGTTATACATAGATGGCACTAATAATGAATTCATATTAATTATACAGCACAATATCAATATCCAGCTGTTTGTAAATACTATAATATCCTTTTTACAGAGATAATAATGTAGTTTACTGGAAATAGGATTTCATTGGAAACATTTTTGTTTTATTTATCATGGCTAAATTACCATATAAGCCACACGTATAATATAACCGGGGCAAGTTCTCTTTTCAAGTGCGTTACTATTATTTGCATATTTTAATGGAAAACGTGTGCCAAAATCTTCTGCACATTTCAGTATTTCTTGATTTGACTTGGTATAATGTGTCAACCTTTTGATATGGAATTTACTGTCAATACATAATATACAAATATTTTGTATTGAATATGAAAGGCGCTAAAAAAAATGCATGAAACATCGGTTAATCTTTGAAATGACGCTGTTTATGTTGTTTAATTAGAATAAGAATTATCTATGAAGAAGGTATACATTGCGGGGGCACGGTGGTTTAGTGGTTAGCACGTTCGCCTCACACCGCCAGGGTCCGGGTTTGATTTGCGTCTCGGCCATGTGTGTGTGGAGTTTGCATGTTCTCCCCGTGCCTCAGGGGGTTTTTCTCCGGGTTCTCCCCCGGTCCAAAAACATGCACGGTAGATTGATTGGCACTTTGGAAAATTGTCCCTAGTGTATGAATGTGTGTCTGAATGTGAGTGTGTGTGTGTGTCCTGCGATGGGTTGGCATTCCATCTAGGGTGTATCCTGCCTTAATGCCCATACATGCCTGAGATAGGCACAGGCTCCCCATGACCCGAGGGAAGATCGGATAAAGCGGTAGAAGATGAATGAATGAAAAGGTATACATGGTGAATAGCATCAGCACACTGATAGACACGCCTATACACTACTAGTCCTAATAGTGACACATAAATCTGCACTCAGGGTGCCTGCAGCGTCATGGCCTGTCTCAAGCTCCATTTCTATCTAGTAGCCTCATTTATTAAATGGCCCCTCACCCCAACAACCACAGTGCTTTTACCTCCACCTGTTTGGAGCTGGTGCCAGATGGCGCGGCCTTCGCCGCTGTTGTTTCAAAGCTCTCGGTAGCCACAGTTTGACAAATCGCTGTGGCATTTAGAAGAGACTTGACTGCATCTCCTGACAGATCGTCCCATCGAGGATGATCCGATGTACAGAAAGGTTACGCGTGCGCGCGGTTCGGTTTTAAAACATCATTTTCGCCGCTCGTTTTCTATCAATTTTGAATTTGTTCTCCGTTTCCTCTGATGTGAACGCTTTCTAGAACTATCTAAGGGAAGCCTGGAACATATTCGACTTTGTAACAGTACTGGGCAGCATCACCGACATCCTGGTCACGGAAATAAAGGTAAGCGGTTGAGAGGTTTTTTTTATGGAGTACAAATTGTTGACACTATGTTTTGGCTATCGACGTCGTGTGTGTGTGTGTGTGTGTGTGTGTGAGCGTTTGTGCGTCTGCAACTTTCTCTTTCTCTTTGCGGGAGAATAAGGAGAGGGCAACAAGCTGGAGAAGGCAAAGACGAAGGCAATGTCTAACGTCACACAACCCATTCGTTAGATATTAGACATCCATACAATTATTGTCACGAAGCAGTTTTAAAGATACCCAGATTGTAGATTTCGTTAAATAGACCATTAAATTGACTATAGATATTCGATTTGATAATAGGAATTCGATTTCTAGACTAAAAACAGCAGCATCTTCATGATTACAGTAGCAGGACCGAGGTCATACAGTCTATTTACATTATTTACAGCATGTGAGATTATTCAATAATGAAACTATTTTTCTAGCACGTACACAAATCTAATTTGTAAGACTTATATTTAAGAAAAGGCCCGTAGCGACGTTCCTATTCCAAGCTCCGATCCGACGAAGCGGCGCCGTGCGCGGGCGTCCCCCCCCCCCCCCCCCCCCCCCCAGATGAGTGTTGACAGTTGTGTCTCAGTGTGTCAGAGTAGACTCTCGCCGCCCCCCCCCCCCACCCCCCTCCCCCTCCTAATGATTTCACTGTCACTTTGTTTCCATGCTAAATCTCTGTTGGCACCTGTCCCCTCCTCTCCCCAAACGGACTCCGCAGACGGTAAGTGGCTTCATTCGTCCTGCTCTGCTTTTGTCCATCTGTCCTGCCTGTATATGTGGAGACTCACCTCTTTGTCCAGGTTGATTTTTAAAGACATAATGTCAAAAAAAACAACAAAAACAAAACATTGAGGTATATTACCTTAGTAAAATTGTCGTTTCTTTAGTATAAGAAGGCAGTAAATATATATTTATGGGATTTGGATGATCCAGTGCGACTTTAAGGGTTAAGGGCCTTGCTCAAGGGTCCACTAGTGGCAGTTTGGTGGTGCTAGGATTTGAACCTGTTCCAGTTCTTTTTTCTTGTTTTCAATTGATAGAGTATGGGGGCACGCTTGTTTAGTGGTTAGCACGTTCGCTTCACACCACCAGGGTCCGGGTTCGATTCCCGTCTCAGCCATGTGTGTGTGGAGTTTGCATGTTCTCCCCGTGGTTCAGGGTTGTTTTCTCCGGGTTCTCCGGTTTCCCCCCGGTCCAAAAACATGCACGGTAGGTTGATTGGCACCTTAGAAAATTGTCCCTAGTGTATGAATTTGTGTGTGAATGTGAGTGTGTGTGTGTGTGTGTGTGTGTGTCCTGTGATGGGTTGGCATTCCATCCAGGGTGTATCCTGCCTTGATGCCCATAGACGCCTGAGATAGACACAGGCTCCCCGTGACCCGAGGGAAGATCGGATATATCGGTAGAAGATGAATGAATGAATGAATTTATAGAGTAGTTAAAAGTGTAAATGTACAGATGTAGGCTTAACAACCTTATCTTTGGATGTAGGGGGCACGGTGGCTTAGTGGTCAGCACGTTCGCCTCAAACCTTCAAGGTTAGGGTTTCGATTCCCGGCTCTGACGTGTGTGTGTGTGTGGAGTTTGCATGTTCTCCCCGTGCCTCAGGGGGGTTTCTCCGGGTTCTCCGGTTTCCTCCCAGGTCCAAAAACATGCACGGTAGGTTGATTGGCACCCTGGAAAATTGTCCTCAGTGTATGAATGTGTCCTTAGTGTATGTTTGTGTCCTGCGATGGGTTGGCATTCCATCCAGGTTGTATCCTGCCTTAATGCCCATAGACGCCTGAGATAGGCACCGGTTCCCCGTGACCAGAGGATAAAGCGGATCGGATAAAGCGGTAGAAGACGAACGGATATTTGGTGTAATCTTATATTAGGGAGTGAATAACGTCACTTATAAAGATGACGTATTTGTGTTGGAATTGTGGTTTTAGGATCTTGTTATCCGTACGCAAGGTATATAGAATACAACTTGCAGTGGAATGTATATAAATAAGTATAAACAGTAAACTAAATTTAACTATAGCAATAACTTTTTTATTGAAACTTAAAGAACAATGAAAGTTAATGCTGCCGTTGTGGTACGGAATAAGAACATGCGAAAAATATCAATGGTTAGTGATGGTCCTCATAATGTCCACCTACTGGAAAAGTGTGTTTCCCGGGTCTTCAGTTTTATTGCCAATTCTATCCTATTCTTTGCTGGAGTGTATTTAAGTTTTATCCCCACCAATCAGAATACTGATGTTTGTTGAAGCTAGTAGAAAATAGATTGGTATTAATAGAGGTTCCTTGAAATCAGACACAAGTTTTGCAAACGATTAAGTCTCCTGCCGTTAATTATCCGATTACTTGCTTCGATATTTATTATTTCTTTCACGTATTTTCCTTTGATTAAACTATCAGACGATGGTGCTGGACTGCTCATCACTCATACCAATGTCGCAGAAGAGACTTGCGAAATTCCTGGGACACTTTTCTTGCAGGAAGTGTGGTTTTGTTTTGACGACAGAATAACAATTTGCGTCCTTTGAATATCAAAGCCTCAAAGTGCAGCTTAACCAGGATTCACGGAAAAGGCTTAGCATTGTGATGTTTGTTATGCTTGTATGAGGGTTTTGAACATTTCAGATTCGCATTGCATGCACTTGACCAGCGTAAGTGGGCGTCTTGTAAAGAGGCATGTCACTCAAGCATGTGTCTTCTAACACAAGGCCATGGACGTGTGGAAACGGAAATCCTCAAATCATCTTCAGCACATTCATAAAAAGACAGATTTTGGGAATTGGGTTTACTGCATGGTAAAACAATCAGTAACAATGATTTCTATTTAGTTGAAGTTACTGATTGTCGTTTTATTTTTATTTTTGAATCATTTTACGTAACATTCATCATTATATTCTTAAATGGTACTGCACGGTTGTGGGAATGAACTTTTGGTTGGAATGTCGGTTTCTTTGTCCTTGCGAAACCAATCCTATGAAAGCCATAATTACATGTGCATGATTTCGACTCTTTATCTTTAAAGATTGATCGTTTTTTTAGCCTTCGGTGCTACTAAAGTGCATGACAGTGGCTAGCAGGAATCATTTCTCCTCTGGAAATGAAATTGAAATCCTCGGATTTCGATTTTTTTCGGAAATGCTTGCTGTAATGCACAAAGAGATTGAAAGGCACTTAGTGGCTAGTAGGAGTAAGTTGAGTACGGGCTAATGTGTTCCGTGCGGATTGTCACTTTCTCAGCAGGACAAGCTCATCAACCTTAGCTTTCTGAGGCTGTTTCGAGCCGCTCGACTTATCAAGCTCCTGCGGCAAGGCTACACCATCCGGATCCTGCTCTGGACCTTTGTACAGTCTTTTAAGGTATGGACCTTGGGTGTTTAATCAGATGCCCACCATGCAAATGAAATATATATTCGTTTAGCAAGATAAACCAAGTACATCAATGGGGTTTTATTTTCTACAGACACTTTTATCACTGTAGTAACAGTAACACTCAACAAAGATGAGTGACCTCTTAATAAGAAAATATGTTGTGGTTGCTTAATTAAGTTATAACCTTTTTTGAATATAACTTTTCCCCAGAAAATATTTATTATGGGACACGGTGGCTTAGTGGCTAGCACATTCGCCTAACACTGCCAGGGTCCGGGTTCGATTCCCGTCTCGGCCATGTGTGTGTGGGGTTTGCATGTTGCAAAAACATGCACGGGAAGTTGATTGGCACCTTGGAATATTGTCCCTAGTGTATAAATGTGTGTGAGTGTGTGCCCTGCGATGGATTGGCATTCCATCCAGGGTGTATCCTGCCTTAATGCCCATAGACGCCTGAGATAGGCACAGACTCCCCGTGACCCGAGGGAAGATCGGATAAAGCGGTAGAAGATGAATGAATGAATGAATATTTATTACATACATGATGGAAATATACAATATACAATAATAAAAGGTTTACACAAGCATAGTGAGAACCAACCAAATTTGACAGCAAGATGGTCTCTTGACTAAGCTTAGTTCGTAGTTGGTTTCTCAAGTTGTGGTTGAGGAACTCTCAGCCATGCTCAACTCTTTCTACCTGGTGGATACTTTCAGTATTTTCAGCATAAATTGATTATTTACATATATATTTAAGATGTTTATTACAGACATGGCTATTTAGATTTATACTGATACAGTGTAATGATGATCCGCGCATAGTGTCCGACTCACAGTGTATATTTAAATCTGAGGTTTGCATTGATTTCGTTTTCTGATAATAAATAAGAGCCGTTTGTTGTCTTGTAGGCACTGCCGTACGTGTGCCTGCTCATTGCCATGCTGTTCTTTATCTACGCCATTATTGGGATGCAGGTGAGTGCTACTCCAGCATTTGTCAATTACATTTAATGCTTGTGATTATTATTATTTAAAAGTCACAGAGAGGACTATATTTAGAAAGCCATAGGATGTCAGAAACAGCTTCAAATAAGAAAATATCAAAGCAGGCTTATCATAAACGTGCCATTTATTTATTCACTTTCATCTAGTTCAAATTCATGTTTCCTATACAACACATGTAAAATCCAGTATTTCAGTATTTTTTACTTTATAACCCATTACAACCACAAATTTATGTTAATTGTATTCATTCCATTGTTTAGTAATTTGAACAGTTTGTTTTATGAATTACTGAAAAATAGGTCAGGACTTTAAAGCATTAATAAAACGGCAGTGAATCCAGCCATGGTGGTTTAGTAGTTAGCACTTTCGCCTCACACCGCCAGGGTCCGGGTTCGATTCCCGTCTCGGCCATGTGTGTGTGGAGTTTGCATGTTCTCCCCGTGCCTCAGGGGTTTTTCGGGTTGTCCGGTTTCCTCCCAGTCCAAAAACATGCACGGTAGGTTGATTGGCACCTTGGAAAATTGTCCCTAGCGTATGAATGTGTGTGTGAATGTGTGTGTGTGCCCTGCGATGGGTTGGCATTCCATCCAGGGTGTATCCTGCCTTAATGCCCATAGATGCCTGAGATAGGCACAGGCCCTAAAATGAACTCAGTCTGCTGTAGTTGCTGTAACACAGCGAACGGGGCAAATGAAGATTCAACAATTTTAAAATGTGTTGAAGAAATCCTAGTTTACAGTTTCAGTTTCACTTTTGTTTCATAGAATACATGAACATATGAAATCCAAACAATACCTCCATTCTTAAGGTGTGCTCTTCAGTAATTAAATAATATCGGCTCTGGATAATCATTTTAATGGAAGCCGATTAGTGAAATAACGAGGATGTTACAGCATCCATTGTGTGTACTCCAGTTTAGACTGAATGAAATTAAGAGCATCTTGCTTATTGGTTTCTGGAAGCCTGCTGTTCAGTCGATTAGGCAGGAATTGTAAATCAATGCTCATTGCATTTCGGGATAGAGAGAAGCAGCGTAATCACTGAACTGTATAAACTCCCATATTCTAATAAAAAAAGCATTGTTTTTTAAACACAAACTAAAGGTGCAAGCTTCTTATAGTACATCAACAATACACATCTTAGAAGAAGGACATATAGGGTGCTTTTCGGTGGCACGGCTCCTCCTGCAGACACACAGTCTCGTCATTCTAATGGATAGACCCAGGCTTTAAGTTTGATTGCTCGTGTAGCAGGCGCACAGGCAATCTCCTGTATTGTGTTTGAAACTAGGCTGCCTGCCATTCAGTCGCTTAGGACGCCGTCGTAAATCAATGCTTAATTGCATCATATGCAATGAGAAGAGCTGCGTAATCAGTGAGCTGTATAATCACCCGTATGCTGAGATGTGGGACTGAACCACTTTTACTCAATTATAATTCATCTATAAAAAACGTTTTCAGCCTTAGCAGGTCTCCCGGGCGGCGTAGCCGAAATTCTCTATACGTTTGGATGTAATGCTGTTCGATCGGTTTATTAAAAGCCGCCGCTCTCTTAGGAAGGCTAGTTTTGATTGTAAACGACGGGTGAAATTTATTTTAACAGCACTCATTTTTTGCCATTTACTCTTTTTGCCCAATATGTTATGGAAACGTTGTTTTAAAAACGATTTAGTATAGGGTTGTGTTTCTTATTAAATAGACTTCTTCAGATCGTGTAGCTTTTGGACACAGCGTTCTAAAGCTGTAAAAACAAGGTCTCACAAACATATTGTAAACATATTGAATCTCTTAATGTTAGCTAGACACAATTTTTATAGACAAAGGTGCATTAAAAAAAAGCTGGCTTTGTGCTCATGCTGGAAAAAGTTTCGGTCTCCTAGTTTACATTGAATGCTAATATATCCAGAGACAACAGTTTGGTGGAGAACCATATGGCTGGAAAAGACAAGTGTCCCAATACTTTTGTCCATAGCATGTAGCTAAAATAATTGAAGAAGACATTTAGCAAATAAAGCTAGATAACTTTCTGAGGTAACTGCAAAGGTTGGTTGTTATGGGGAGTTTTTTTTTATTGGGAATAGCTTTGGCTAATATGAGAAGCTACATGAATAAGATATTTTGTTTACTGCTAAGCTAATATGCTATCAGCTAATTAGCTGCCTGGTTAATTATAGCCTACAGTTTTTAAAAGCTTTCCACTAGCAAACACGGGTCGATAAATGAACTTAAAGTACGTTTGAATCATGAAATCGTGGTCTTCAAATGTTCTTTTGTTCATGAAGAAGTTTTTAGCGAGCTGATTTGCTGAACTAGCAATCAAACACATTTATAGTTTCTATAGTGGTCCTATATGTTATGAGTACAAGATTGCTCTGCGACTACCACAAAAAATAAATAATGGTGTGAATTTACTCAGACTCAAATAACTGACTGTTTTAAATATTAGTAGACGCTTATATAACCTCAACTTGCCAACGGTTATATTTCTGTTCGCACATTGTAGGTTATCAATGTTATACATAGTTGTTCCTTTATTTGTTCCTCTTTTATTATTTAATATCTAGCATAAATGTTAATTCAGTATTTCTTTTCTTCACTTTAAGTTATTTGGTTTGTAATGATTGATTTTAAAGGCCTAGACGAACTTCTTGATTAGTCAATATTCTAAATAATGAACAATAACTCCTATCACGACCATGGAACAACATATCGACAATATCAGCATGTAAACAGTGCTATTTCAGCGCGTAGATCCTGCGGTCTCAGAATACCGTGCGATTCGACGCCTCAGCTGTATTTTCCAAACGAGAAACTGGAGAATGTGTCTTTGGCCTACAGGTTGTGTGAATTATTTATGTAGCCCCTGCAGCTGTTTCAGTGCAGCCCTCGGCCCTGTCCAGCATTCTGAGATGCATGTAGAGCCTGGCTGTCCTGTCATAACCAAATCCCGTCTTCGCATTAGGTGTTTGGAAACATCGAGCTGAATGATGAGTCAGAGATCAACCGTCACAACAACTTCCAGACGTTCTTTCAGGCACTCATGCTACTTTTCAGGTAAAAAAGAAAAAAGAGCGTATTTCGAAAGACATAATGCCGTCGAATTTTGTCTGTTAACATACCTTTAACCCGCAGGAGCGCTACGGGCGAGGCGTGGCAGGAAATTATGCTGTCATGTTTGGGTGGCAAGAAGTGTGACATGAACTCGGGCTCCAGCGATTGCGGCAGCGATTTTGCCTACTTCTATTTCGTCTCCTTCATCTTCCTCTGCTCGTTTCTGGTTTGTACAAACACACAGTCACGACCTCAAGTAAAGCATTTGCTGGTAACAAATGACTAATTGTATATGGAAGCCTCAGCAATGGTCCGATTCATTGAGAAGCTACGATACTTACCGCCAGTTGGGTTGAAATGGCGTCATGGGCGAAGCAAATCGAAGAACGAGCTGGATTATTTACTAAACCATCTCTTCAAAATGCCCGTAGAAATGTTGATAGATTGTAGTCAGAATTGTATTTCAAACGTTTGTTTTTTGTTTGTTTGTGTTTAGACAATACCTATGTTCAAGTTTTTCCAAGGGTTTGTGTAGACCTGGATTTTCTTTCGCAATTGCAAATGTCTAACCCCATTGTTTTTAATTCAAATCACATGAAAGGTTTATTCATGTAGCGGCCCTTTATAAAGACCCCTTAACGAACAAACACGTACTAATAGAAACCATTGGAGCGTTAACGATGAATTATCACACAAAAGAGAAAATTTCCGAAAGGTAACATTCTTTAGAGCAAAGGGTTAAAAGATTTTTGGCTGACCTATTTATGGCATAACATTATGAGTGGTAAAGTAAATAACATCGATACTCTTTTCGTCGTGGGATATATTAGTAGAATAATAGAATAGCTTTTATTTGTGACATATACAAATACAGCACAGTGAAATTGTTTCTTTTTGCATATGTTTGGAGAGCTGGGGGTCAGAGCATAGGGTCAGCCATGACATAGCGCCCCCTGCAGCACAGAGAGTTTAGGGCCTTTCTCAAGGGCGATATCGGAGCTTGAACAGCACTAACCACCGCTACAACCTTCCCATCAGCAACCCCCGCACCTTAACCCCTAGGCAGAAAAAGACACACGACACAATATTAGTTTCTATTAAAGGACAAATTAATCTACAGCCTAGGCAGAAGTGTAATCAGCGCTGTTATTTGAACTTGTACTTGTACTAAGAGAGCTTCACGAAGAAAGGAGTTATAACAATTATTCCACTGATCCAAGATCAAGTGATGCATAATAATTAAATTGTCCGACACCCCCCCCCCCTATTTTTTCCCATCTCTCCCTGCTCCATTTCAGATGCTGAATTTGTTCGTGGCTGTCATCATGGACAACTTTGAGTACTTGACACGAGACGCATCCATCCTCGGACCTCACCATCTGGATGAGTTCATCCGTGTCTGGGCGGATTACGACCCTGCCGCCTGGTACGTGTCCCTCACCGCCGAGAAAACTTCCGCGTCGAGACTAAAAGTAAAACAGCAGGGACGTGTCATTGCTGGAGCAACTAGAAAAAGCTGACGTTCCGCATGACAGATTAAAGATTCTTTGCTCTGTCGGCATCGAGCGCTTAATCCAGCTGTACCGAGCCGGCATAGTGTAGGAAGAAAAAAAAAATGGCTCAACAATATTTCTGTCAAACTCTGTATGCATGTATTCTGCAAAGCTTCTGTATCAAATGCATTTGTGGTTTAACTCGAAATCTGTTTCTTGCAGCGGAAGGATACGCTATATGGATATGTACAATTTGTTACGTGTCATTTCGCCCCCTCTTGGCTTAGGAAAGAACTGCCCTAATAGGGTTGCATACAAGGTTTGCAAAACCTACACACTTCCCGCTACGGGCAGTGCTGTACTGCTAATCAGCGCTCATGAAAAAAAAAAGAATGCAACTGAATGATTTACACCCATCCTTCCCTCCCCTTCTTTTCACTAATCCAAATACCGGTAACCATGGAAACTACAGGAAAACAAAGCCACGCTGCGTACTGAGTCACTCGTCTCGGGAAGATTCTTTATATGCTTAATGCACACATATATAGAATTCCTAGAGTGGTGTATTTATAATCACTATACATTCATGAATGTCATATTATTGTTGCACTTAATACTGTAACAATGCATATTACGCAGATATAACAAACACACACGTATATATATATATATATATTTCGATATATGTAATTATTTATAATTATTATTTTAAAAATAATTTTAAAAAATCATATATATATATATATATATATATATATATATATATATATATATATATATATAGGTATAATGTAATTAGTGTCTTAATTAATTCACATTTAATGTCGATTTATATGCAATTTCTATTTCATTTTACATTTACATAATTATGCAAATGTATTTCAAATTATATTACAGTACATTAAATGTGATTTTTATTTGCGTCATTTAAAAAAGACACAATTTCCTATTTATTAGTTCGTTTAATATTTGTTCTCCCCGTGCCTCAGGGGGGTTTTCTCCGGGTCCTCCAGTTTCCCCCCGGTCCAAAAACATGCACGGTAGGTTGATTGGCACCTTGGAAAAATTGTCCCTAGTGTACGAATGTGTGTGAATGTGAGTGTGTGTGTCCTGTGATGGGTTAGCATTCCATCCGGGGTGTATCCTGCCATAATGCCCATAGACTCCCGAGATAGGCACAGGCTCCCCGTGACCTGAGGGAAGATTGGATAAAGCGGTAGAAGATGAATGAATGAATATACAGGTAAGAACCTGAGCTAGAGAGAGAGAGACAGAGAGAGAGAGAGAGTGGATGATCATTGTGCCTTTTAATTGCACTATAACATTATGACGTTATACGTTAATTGCTTCGAATTAACTATCAAATTCGGGGGTTGGGAGAAACTCGTCATAACAGCGTGAGCTTTGTTTCTGTGGATCTTCCTGGTTAATCAACTTTCAAAGCATGTCATGCAGAAAAGGAAAGGACAAGGCTGTTCACCGTCTGACCCCCTTGTCCTCCTATTTCCACCCTTATTACGTGAGCCAAGTTTCTATTTTTGCATCCCGAATTCATCTGTGATCGTTCTTGGACAAAGATGGTGTCTCACAGTCACCCCCCCCCCCCAAACCCCCCTTTCTTTCCTCGAACAATAATAATGACTCTATAATGACTGTTTCTCCACTCTGATTGTGTTGTTTTTCTCTTTTATTTTCATCTCTCCTCTGTTCTCATCCTTGCCCCTTCTTCCCTTTCGTGCGATCTTTGACTATTAAAATCGGTGGCCGGCACCTCTGTGAAGCGGGCGCATATCCTACCTCGATATGTACGAAATGCTACGTCACATGTCCCCTCCGCTAGGTTTGGGAAAGAAATGTCCGTCGCGAGTTGCCTACAAGGTAGACCCGCCCTCTTCCCGCCTTCCCGTACACTTCTCTGTTTATTCTTTTTTTCTTTTTTTCCTCGGCATTTGTGTACGTGATATTCGCACAGTAATCAGCGTCGCTGTCAGGCTTCCTGTGCTGTCGGTGCTTTTCTTGTTCTTTGTGCTGTGTACCTCTCGGCTTTGCATTAATGTGCCCTCATAAACCGGTGATCATGTGGTGATATTGTCGTCTCGTGACAAAACGCAGTTGGAAGTTGTGTACAAAAACATGAAAAGCTAGTACTTCGTATGATTCCAGATTGTTCCAAACGATGAATTGGTTGAGGAGTCGTTCATGAACGATTCCTTCATTTTGATTGAATCGCTAATGTGATTCCCGAAGGGTCTCTAAAAATGATTCGTTCTTTTTGTTTAGGATACACATCAGCAAAGCTTCACGAAATCTCTGTAGGTTATGTCCCGGACACAGAATTGTGTAGTTTACCTCTCTACACACGTTTCTAGTCCGAATTGTTCGTTCATTCTTTCATCACACCTCTTATATACGGCTATACAGTGCATTATAAAAGAAACAGAGTCGAGTCGCTTAGTTTGTGAGTCCTCTGGATGGAGTCGTGTGTTTGTTCTTTAATCGCGTGATTCCCATAGACCCTCTAAAGTCATATACACACACACACACACACACACATATATATATGATTACTATGTAAATAAATAAATAACTGTAGTTCATGTATGCAGACGTGTTGGTAGATCTGATTGGACCTAAATGACTCATCGTGAGGAATCAGATTCACCGAACCAAGTCACTAAAATGATCCGATCTTATTCTGATGTTATTATTGCCAGCAAAATGAATCACGAATCTCGTCTAGAACGGAAGGCATTAAATTGCCTAGGCGAATTTTTACCTAACGATTTTTATGCCGTATAGTGTAACGTTTTTTTTGTTTTTTGTACTATTGATTAAACTATTGATTATAAGCTGTAAAGTAAACGGTCCAGAAACACCTCTCAGTAATTTGGTACAGCTGCGACTTCTCTAGACAGCTGCCTTGAGTCAGCTGTGTGTGTGTGTGTGTGTGTGTGTGTGTGTGTGTGTGTGTGTGTGTGTGTGTGTGTGTCGGGCAGCTCTCAACGGTGTTGGCTTGGTGTTCCTCAAAGTGTTTGTGCACACACACCTCTCCCCGCCCTCGCTTTAGAGAAGTGAATTGATTGGGATGAAAGGATGGGGGGGGGGAGTGTGCTGTAAATGTGTGTTCAGTCAAGCGAGATGTGCCACCCCTTCCCCCGCCATCCCCAGTACAAACTCACACACACACACACACACACACACACACACACACACACACACACACACACACACACAAACCTCTCTTTTTTTTTTCCTTGTTTGTTGTTGTGGAAACATCTTCCCAGACGGACCTGAAGCTAATAAAGGCGGCACTGGACTGTCTGCTGCTGTCTGCATCTCCCTGCTTTAATCACCATGTAGCCACAGTGCACTCCCATGTCTCCTGGTTTTTTTAGCTGTCTGAGTAACCTTTAGTTGTGTTACACGCGGTATGTCTTTGTCGTAACCCGATACATTATTCAGAACCAATGGGTAATGTGTGCTTTTTTTGTGTTTTTTTTCACCCAAGTAGAACCAAATATGAATAAAGAAGAGGGTTTTGTTGTCACTTTACAATGTGATTGTTACCAGGGGTGTATATCAGGTGTCCTGAGGGAAGCCAGAGAAGGTTCATGCGACGTATTTGCAACGCGTGTATTCGCTCATCTATAGAATCTATGCGAATTTATTAATTAGTTAAATAAATAAATAAACTCTTAGGGGGTAGGTGGAAGAGGTGTATTTGTCGGAGGGGGGGATGGAATTCTCAGGGGAATATTTGCAGCAGCTAAGGCTATATATGTTTGTGTGGTCCTGTGCCCTGGTCAGAGTGTGTGTGTGTGTGTGTGTGTGTGTGTGTCTTCGGCGTGTCCTCCAATTCCTCGTCCCTGTAGCTACCTTCCTCCTATCTGGCAACCCAATTCTTTCCTTCATTACTTTCGTCTATCCTATCTCTATAAAAGCACAATAAAAACGGCAGTCATTATGGGATACCCTCCCCCTTCATTCTTCATGCATCTAAATTGCTCGTTTTAGGAACCGGGCTGTGAATGTGAAACATACATGGACAGTAATGTGTGGCCTGTCTGAGTGCGATCAAGTGCCCGAAAAACAAAAAAAGGACAAAATAAAGGTAGAATCGAAGCTGAATATGTGATGTGAGACATCTACGCTGAGGCCGATGCAACTGTCCATGTGATGTTGTGCATACACACCTTTCCAGATGTGCTTCTGACCATATACTGCATGATATTATTTGTTTGTCATCATGTCTTTTTTTTTTTCGTCCAAATGGCCTGGCGAGTCATGTGATGTGCCGGATTTGAGAATATGAATTCGGATGAATCTGTCCGTCTATAAATCAAAAAACGCCCCCTCGGCCAGCACATCTCACGACTCGGCCGGAACGGATTTTTTTGCTTCGTCACGTCTTCAGCACGTGACCCCGGTTTTTTTTTTATATATATGCACCTGTCTGCAGCGCTTGGTGAGAATGAACATGCCCATTGCTGATGACAACACAGTCCACTTTACGTCCACGCTGATGGCTCTCATACGCACCGCCCTGGATATCAAACTGGCATCAGGTGCGTGCTCAGTTCATGGCCGTGTGGTACATCTTTGCTTTTTTTTTCGACCCCCACCACCACCACCCTTTCCCTCTCATGTTTGACTCCTGTTCAGGATGACGTTTGTAGCCTTATAATGATGATGATGATGATGATGATAATGATGATGAAGTCAGTCATCAACAGTAAGCACAATCCCTTGCCTTTTAGGTGTTCTCGCCCAGCGCCTGTGCGACGCCGACTTGCGGAGGGAGATTAACAAGGTGTGGCCGAGTCTGTCGTCAAAAACCGTGGACTTGCTGGTAACACCTCATAAACGTAAGCTTTGCTGCATTGCATTCTGGGAAGTCTTGATTGACGTATGGAACGTCCGCAATTATTCCGTCATTCATTAAAGCGATTGAAACCTATTGGAATACTTTTGTGTACGTTTGCTGCCCTCTAGTGGCGCTTTAAGATAACGGTCCTCGCTCTATAGTGCGCCTGAAGTATTAGGAGGCCTATAATATTTTCTTTTTTTCGTGATTTTTTATCACGATTCTGATTTTCATTTATTCATTCATCATTATTTAATTCCTTCATTTATTATGTTTCATGATAAAATTAAGTTGAAAATAAAATGAGTGATTTTTTTTTTAATGCATGGCATCTTAGGGAAATGTATTTCATTCCACTATTTTTTTGTGGATATTTTTTGCAAATACAATTCTGTATTGCATTCGCAGTGAAAACAAATACAGCCTCATGTGCTTTTTTCCCCGAACCTTTGCCACAAAGCACTTGCACCATACAATTTTCACGTCACTTATCCCAAACCTGTTCCAGCATGAAAATGCCCCCTTGTGCACTAAGCGAGCTCCATTAAGGTTGGGGTTGTGGGATCTCCAGTGGCCTGCTCCGTCCTCAACCCTATTGAACACCTTTGAGATGAATGTGAACCCTGACTGCACCCCAGATCCCCCTCATCTCACCTCACATCACCTCACTGTAGCTGAATGTATCTCCAAAACTCGAGTGGACCATCGTGCCATAAAAGAGGGGAGGTTATTATAAGAGCAATAGCTAAATGGGGACTAAATGTGGAAAAATATGAAGAAAAAAAGCACATAGGAACCTTGCGATCAGGCTTTCACATTTCTTTGTTGCTCTAAGACACCAGTATGAACGTGTTCATAACATGTTTAAGACATTCAAAGCACATAAGAATCTTGCGATCAGACCTTACGATCAGACATTCATCTCTAGTGAGACGCACGTTTGTCCATATAATGTATGAGGTTGTGTCATTTCTTTGTTGCACCAGTCATCAGTATGAACAAGCTCATAACATGTTTAAGACATTCAAAGCACATAAGAACTTTGTGATCAGACAGTGCAATCAGACCTTACGATCAGACATTCACGTGTAGTGAGACGCAGGTTTGTCCGTATAATGTATGAGGTTGTGTTATTCCATTGTTGCTCTAGGACACCAGTATGAACGTGTTCATAACATGTTTAAGACATTCAAAGCACGTAAGAATCTTGCGATCAGACTTTACGATCAGACATTCATCTCTAGTGAGACGCACGTTTGTCCATATAATGTATGAGGTTGTGTCATTTCTTTGTTGCACCAGTCATCAGTATGGACGTGTTCATAACATGTTTAAGACATTCAAAGTACATAAGAACCTTGTGATCAGACAGTGCAATCAGACCTTACGATCAGACATTCATCTCTAGTGAGACGCAGGTTTGTCCATATAATGTATGAGGTTGTGTTATTTCGTTGTTGCACCAATCATCAGTATGGACGTGTTCATAACATGTTTAAGACATTCAAAGCACATAAGAACCCCGCGATAAGGCGTTTACACACGTTTGTCCATATAATGTATGAGGTTGTGTTATTTCGTTGTTGCTCTAAGACACCTGTGTTCATAACATGTTTAAGACATTCTACATTCGTAAGGCAGATTACATTGCCCAGCAATGTTTATAACAAATTATAAATTGTTAATATAATCTGCTATTACCCAATTCCAGTGGTCCTGTGGAAACGTGCACGTGCACTTAGCATTTGAGGTGAGATTACACAGAATCTTGCAGGCCAAGAGCTCGGATGGATTGTAAGATAACAGTTCATTAATAACATCATTAATAACTGCCTAGTGAGACGCTTAATCTGTTTGCTTATATCTCCACAATCTAAATGTCTTAGATAGTATATTTAGTACGTTTACAGAATTTAGCAGACGCGCTTATCCAGAGTGACTTACAAACTGAGCAATTGAGGGTTAAGGGCCTTGCTCAAGGGCCCACTAGTTGGAGGTTGGCGGTGGTGGTGGGATTTGAACCTGCGATCTTCCAGTCTAAAGTCCAATGCGCATACCTTTTGAGATCTCTAGTTGAGTTTAACCCCTTGTTGCCTGCAAAAATAATTGCTTGTTTTTGCAGACATTATAATTGCACAATTATTGCCTCCAATGGTACGTCTCGAATACATGGCATTGGAGGAAAACATGTATTAAATTGCCTGAGAGCAGTTTCGTGCAATATTGCGACAATCATCTACAAGGGGTTAAATGCATGTTCTAATGATTACAGTGATGGTACGTCCACATTCCCTTTGTCTTTAACCGAGCTTTAACTGCTACCGAATGCGGCTAATAAGCGACAAATCGTGACTTCCCCGTGTGCATCAGATAACGAGCTGACGGTCGGGAAAGTGTATGCCGCGCTGATGATCTTCGATTACTACAAGCAGAACCGGGCCAAAAGACTCCAGGAGCAGCAGCCTACGTCAGGCACACTGGTACTCCACATATATACGCTCCACCAAATTGTAATTCTTACATTCTGTAGATTTCTATTGTGAAAAGCGCTCCAGAGATGACGAATGACTTTCCTGCATTGCAGAGTAAAATTGGATCCCTCTTCAAGCCGATGTTGCCGCTCACCCATTTACACGAACAGGAGCCGCCGTTCAAGAGTGCCAAGCTGCAGCCTCCTTTTCAAACAGATCCATCTCCACATCCAGACTTTCCTCCCACAACCCCTCTCTTGACCAACGGAGAGCCAGTGTGAGTATCCCATAATTCCTAGCAATATTCGTAGCTTGGCTTCGTGGGCTGCTTTTTATAACGGTTAGAATGTTTAAATCATTCCAATAATCTGTGTGTGTGTGTGTGTGTGTGTGTGCCTCTCAGAAAAAGCAGTACCATCAAGTATTCTCCTTCGGCTGAGACGTTCCAGAAGGCCAGGGATTCTGTCTATTCCGAAGATGTGCCAAATTTTGAATCTCAGGTATTGGAGTACTCCGATGAGTCATATGTTGTATGATCGGTGCTTGTGAGGATCCCAGGAATATATTCGCCACATATTCTTATAAAGCTCTCTGTAGCCCCATCAAAGACTATTCCAATGGGTTATAATATAGTATCTCTTCTGTAGAGTCAATGTAGATTTGAATCAATATTGCCCACTTTAACCCATTATGTATTCAATCAGAATAAGTAGGATTATACCCCCACACACCATATACTATATATATATATATAGTATATATTATATATATATTATATATATATATATATATAGACATATTATACACACTATAGTTTATACCCCCTACACATCATCATATACTATATATATTACACTACACTATAGTTTATACCCCCTACACATCATATACTATATATATTACACTACACTATAGGTTTATACCCCCTGCACATCCATATACTATATATATTTTACATTTTACTACACTATGGTTTATACCCCCACACACCATATACTATATATATTTTACACTATACACTATGGTTTATACCCTCACACAGAATATACACCATATAACCATATACTATATATAATTACACTACACTATAGTTTATACCCCCTACACATCATATACTATATATATATATATATATATATATATATATATATATATATATATATATATATTAGATATATATATATATATATATATATTACACTACACTATAGTTTATACCCCCACAGACCATATACTATATATATTTTACACTACACTATGGTTTATACCGTCACACACCATATACTATATATATTACACTACACTATAGTTTATACCCCCTACACACTATATATATATATATATATATATATATATATATATATATATATATATATATATATATATATATATATATAATATATTATATATATACATATATATATATATATATATATATATATATATATATATATATATATATATATACATATATATATAGATATGTGTATATATTTT
This sequence comes from Kryptopterus vitreolus, assembly GCA_030449085.1. Taxonomy (NCBI): domain Eukaryota; kingdom Metazoa; phylum Chordata; class Actinopteri; order Siluriformes; family Siluridae; genus Kryptopterus; species Kryptopterus vitreolus. Next base: position 13,440,135 of record JACRUU010000006.1, on the reverse strand, counting down.
ACTATAGTTTATTATACCATACGTTTACAGTAACCCTCAGTATAGCCTAATTAAAGCACATACAATAATTGAACAGTAATGAATAATTAGGAATCTCCCAAAGGAAAAAAACTCCCATAGTCTAACTCCCATTGACTGGACATCAAGCTTAGCTCCGTCATGGAATTTCTCCTAAAACACTGAAGTGGCATGAAATAAAAAAACAAACAAAATGAGTAAAAGCAGAAAGGCTCATGCAAGCACGTCACCCATTAACGTCCTCGTCGATCCATAGTGATGTGTATATCTCTGTATTGTGTGTGTGTGTGTGTTTTGTGATGCACGTGTACATGTCTGTGCATATTGTATGTGTGCACTGTGTGGATCTTACAGGAATTAGTAGAGATGACGGATATGGAGAATAATTCTGATGTAGGGGGCTACTCCACACTGGAGGGCCACGGGAGGGCAGCCTCAATGCCCAGACTTAGTGCAGGCTTCCAGGTAAGCCTCTCATTGTTTCATTCTTTTTAAGCGAAAACGAATGGACAGTGGTTTCCCCGAAGCTTTATTATGGAGAGTTACATTGAAAAATAGTAAGAGGAAGTCAAAAATCATCAGTTGGGTTGATCCTTGCATTAGGATGGATGGATGGATGGATGGATGGATAGATGGAGGGATGAACAAATGAATTTATTTGTGCTCATAAAAAAGAACCTAAACTGAGCCGATCTCAGTACATTTTCTTAGTTTAAATGTTGATATGTTTACTGTTGTCTGTTGTGCAATAAAATAAATAACAGTATTTTTTAAAATAAAAAAAAAAACAGTGAAATATAACAAATATAACAAAATGTCGCTTAAAAGGGAAATGGACAAATGGGGAAAAAAAAGAATGCATAATAAAACACATAAAACACGTTCTTTTAAAAAAAATCCATTTGTTTCCTTGTTTAAGTGATATTTTATTATATTTTATTGCATTTTTTTTTACCTGCTCGTCCGTAAAATTTTTTAAGTGGTATTTTATTATATTTTATTGCATATTTTTACATTTCTTTTACCCATTCGTCTGTTTCCTTTTTTAAGCAATATTTCATTATATATATATATATATATATATATATATTTTTTAAATTAATTTATTTTTTTAACATTTTGTCCGTTTCCCTTTTTAAGCGATATTTTATTACATTTGCGAAATATTATATTGCGTTCTGTTTTTTTTTTTTTTTTTTTTTTTTATTCACATCTGCTTGATATCTGCTTTGGAATGGGTGTGTGCTTTTGTATTTGTTTGTTTGCTAATTTATTTATTTGGACATCTTTGATTGCCATGTATCTTCCTATCTTCCCTTCCTAGATGGTACAGTGCATCGTCTCAAAATATGGGGAAACAAAATGATAAATGATGAAACAAATATTGAAAGTCAATCCTTACATTTTTTTAAAGCACTGGAAAATGGGAAAACACTTCCTTTATGGAGACAAACAAGGACAGAGAGTGCGTTTTTTTTTTCTCTTTAAAGTTAAACAATTACGACAAATAGCGTTTCAGGGAAGTATGGAGAAAAGAAAAAAAAACAACAAGTAAACCCTAGAAATAAATTAGAGACTAACTCAAATCCAGATCGTTACTGATCTCTACATGTATTCCTGTGCGATTATGGAATTACAAAATGTACATTATTTTTAAACTAATTGCCATCTATATACTATATTAGACATTACTCAAATAATATAGGTGTGTAATAATAAGAAATAATAATGCTACTGGTAATAAATGACATACATTTCCCCATATATGTATAACCTGTATATAAGCTGTCTCCGTTCTCATCTCCATCATGTTGTCTTTCGTTTTTTTTCCCTCTCACTTTCACAAAGACTACAAAAGACTATTTCTGCCTCGCCCGTCTCCGTCTTATCACCTGTCACTTGTATCGTATAATATTGTATTGTATCTTGTCTGCTCTTGTCTCACTGTTTCCCACATTTCTGACAGCCCCACCACCTTGTCCCATCCCTTTATATTCCCACGACACTTTTTGTTCCTCCTCTGTTTTTTTTCTCGCTCCCACGCACCTCTTTCCACCTGATTAGTTCCGTTGTAATTATACGATTCATTTAGTGCATGTTTTTCTTGCTTTTTTTTATTGTTATCGATCGCTCCATTCACCAATCATTGAATCGTCTCATATTATTATTATTATTATTATTATTATTCTCTATGTCGCTGTATCATTTCAATACTCCACTGTCTCAGTGACGCTGAATGAGTCAATGTTGGCTGTGTGTGTCCCCCCCCCCCCTTGCTCTCCTCAACCTGCGCGTCCTCTTCCTGTCCTACAGCGGAGCCAGTCGCGCCACACCGCCGGAAAATACCTTGCAGTATGTACCAATGTTCCAAGCCCTTCTTTCTATCGCTTTGCTTCTTCTTATTCTCACTCTCTTCTTTTTTTCTCACTCATGTTTTCACTTCGGTGTCTGTCTCTCTCTCTCTCTCTATCTCTCTCTCTCTCTGTGCTTTGTCCATTCCAGTCCACGCTTTCTTGCCATAGGTCCCATACACTGATTCAGAGATATGTTCCTTATTTTAGTACTTTCTATCCAAAAATAACATAATATACATAAATAGAAGTGTTTTTTTTTATTTTGTGGATGGAATATTACAAATCTTGTGTGTGTGTGTGTGTGTGTGTGTGTGTGTGTGTGTGTGTGTGTGTGTGTGTGTGTGTGTGTGTGTGTGTGTGTGTGTGTGTGTGTGTGTTCATGAATATAATATACAGTCATGTTAAGGCCATAGTTACGATGCTTCCGATGATGCTTTTCACATACAGATAAATATAAGAAAAATAGTTCAAAAATGTATTTTGCAGGATGAAGTCACTTTCACCCCCTCCCCCAAAAAAAGACGTTTTATGTGGATTAAACTGTACAACCCCAATTCCCATAAAGACTTCTGCGAGGCTCTGATGCTCTAAGATACACAAATGTATTTATTTATTTATTTACCCGGTCATCTTGCTGACCAGTTAACATAATTATTTGCAAAATCCATTTTTCTTTCTTTTTTTTTTTTTTTTTTTTTTTTTTAATTGTCTTTTTTCCCTCCTAATTTTCCATTGTATGCTTTTGAAGACATAGTGGAGTTAAAGGATTGGGTGGTAATATGGGATAAAATATGGGATAAACGTTTTTTTGCTTTTTAGGGTAGTTTACCAACTAATAAACGGGTAAACAACACTACTCTCTGTGTAGATTGATTGGATAGAGAGCAAAACAGATCCACCAGGGCATTGTGTGGTATTTGTTGAGCAATTTGCATATGCATAGAGCAATACTGTCTTCAGGTCATAGATGAGATCTTGTGATGTCTTTTCTAAGTGAATGGAATCTGACATTGTTTGGGTAAAGAATGAATCCAATCTTCTTCCAGACATGGTGAAGATCTTAACATAAAGGAAAGAGAGGGTGCATATGTGGTTATTATGGTACAGGGTTTAAGCATTTGACATAACATTTGCCGGGTTCAAACGTATGACAAACATTTGGATCTACACCAATCCCACTTGTTCAAATTGGGAATGTCAGAGTAGGGGCCCTACACCAAATATTTAGAGACAACAATAAAGATACACAAAGGCTTAAAACATAAAAGAAATGGACGCAGGAGGGGAAGTACACAATGAGAATGTATATCTTAGAATAGATGTGTAAAAATACGGCAAAAAATATGTATTGTGCAATTTTAAGGGTGCCAGCCTGATAAACCAGGACACTAAAAATGTGCACTAGAGACCACCAAATCATGGGGGGGGGGGGGTTTCAATATCTTCAAAGGGATATCAGGTCAATCCGGTCAGCATCCCGTGTAACAATTCCACCTCACCACCAAGTGGCGATCAGCTGACAGCGCCGCTCCTCTATTTAGCCAAGTGTCCAAAACATGTGGTTTCACTTCTGATGATAAAATCACAACTCAGTCATTAACCTTTCGCCCGGAGGTGCTCTGGAACCAATTTCGCTTATGAGCAACCTTGTGTCTGTACAAAATGTTTGTTCTTGACAGTCCTTGGCTTGCGCAAATGAGTAACACTCCGCTGCACAGGTTGATATCTGGAATATATTTTGTGATCTCCGTTATTCCCAACGTGATTATGAAATCCCTAAGAAACACTCAAGTAATATCATCTCGAGACGTCGTTCAGCTTCAGAGTTTTCCTTTCGAAGATTTTAAGTCTCATAGAGACTATTATTTAGTATCTAGTGAAGAATAGTGAACAAAATAGTGGACATAAATCACCCTTTTTTTTTGAAGCAATCTTTCCCATCTAAATTCCTCTTTTTCAAGTTATTCCTTTCCTCTTTCGACATAAAAAAAACCCCAAAATATCCATATCAAATAGTTTTTCCGGCTTCCAGTCCAATGTCGTTTACGAGAGCGGCCTCTAGAGGCGAATCACTGATACTACATGCTGTTTATTTTAACACGAGACTATTCACTGAACAGATTGATAGAGAGAGCACAGAATACGAACAGCACTATAATGCAATTATTATCTGAAATGTATTACTTATACATAGAATTGTTATAAAGTATGCAAATTATTTCTGTGGATAGCATTTGTGATTGCAAGAAGATTGCAAGTTCTGTTCAAACTCTTGTCATTTAACTGTTATTCAGGTGTGTTTTTTGTTTTTTAATCGAGTAAAAGAATAGGAATTTTCCTTTATGCACATGTTACAGCTTGGCTTTGGAAACTTCCGCAAACTGTGAAGGTTAAGAAGCATCTGGATGACAGCACTCGTACAATTGAGTGTTTGCATCTGACACTGATGGTGCTCTTCTCCTATGTACTGTATATGTGATCGTGTGTGTGTGTGTGTGTGTGTGTGTGTGTTAGGCATGAATTGACAGTTCAAACCACTTGCCAGCTGGTTTGCAACAAGTCTAGTGCAAATTCTGCCCTTAGATTACTGAAGCAACTGATCTGGAGTCTCATGTTCATCTTTCCTCTGTGTTCTTGTCTCCATCTCAAAGCCCATCACGGACGGCAGTCCCATGCGGCGTTCGGCATCGTCTTTGGCTTCTCAGAGAGGCGCCACAGAGTTGCGAGAGTACGCATTGGAGCGTCAGACGGCGGGGCCAAACACGGAGAAAGAGCGAGACAGAGCGCACCAGCATCACCACCATCATCACCGATGCCACCGCCGCAGAGACAAGAAGCATAAATCCCTGGACCGAGCTATTAGCGAGGAACAGCCCGGCTCCGTGGGTAAGGAACAGCACGCGTATGACATCATTACGGCACAGCTAAAGAAAGGGGTCGTTTTGTGTCGGTTATGTATTGAGTCATATACAAACTTTTTTTTCAGCCCACAGCAATATGTACTGTAGATGTACAGGACAGTAATTTAAGATGACTTATGGTTCCCAGCTGTATCGTGTCGGAACATGACAGGAATGTTGTCCTAAAAGGTACCCCAGGAAAGGAAATTTCCGATGTACAGGAACCACCAGATAACCCTAGGAAAGACACTGGGGGGGGGAAAAACCTTTTTTGCATTTTGCCTCTTTAAAGTTCTTATATACGAGATGTAACAATATATAACAACATATGATAAAGATAAAGAACATTGAGAGGCAAAATGCAGGTGACGAGAGGTCAGTGTATGCAAAGTATAAAAATGCTTTACTTTTACTCGAGTGAAAGTTGAAAGGGAGCATTTCAACTGTATCCTACAACTGTAACCGTAATCTCATTGTCTTTTAGACACGACGGATCTGAGCAACGAGCCGTGGGATCGAGCTCGCGAACGGGAGAGAGACCGGGGACGCTCCCATGAGAGGAAGCAGCACTCGGCATCGGTCGCTGATAGAAAACAGCGCTACTACTCGTGCGATCGTTACGGAAGTCGAGAGCACTGCCACAGCCGATCACCGGGGCCGAGCAGATCGACGTCGCCCGGAGAACCCCAAGATCCCAACAGATTCATCACGGTACTTAACATGCTGAGACTGTAACCAAAATGTTGCCTCTAGTCGTGCATTAGCGCATTATTGGAATATTCACAATAATGGTGTATGGTGTAGTCGTTCCTGGGGGCGTCAGGAAGGGGGCAAACTTTTTGGCTCAGGGGCCACATTGATTTATTTTGACCATCACAAGATGCAAACAAATCAACATATAAAAGGCATTAATAGTTAATGTGTCACCGTGCCTAATGCGCCACCTGGTGGAACGTCAGGCATTACAGGACAAAGTCAAATGAATGCAGTCATAAATATATGATTGTGTGATTTGGACAATTCTGTACCAATCTTCGGCGGCCGGATTAAAAGGACCACAGGGCCGGATGTGGCCCGCAGTCTGTAGTTTGAACTATAGTATGCAGGAAACAAGCTCTTATTTAGTCATCTGTAGCCCTTGCCCATTGGGAGAAGGGTGAACAGACCATGGTTGGAGGGGAAGGTATCTTATGTCCTCCAAGGTGGGTAGCTGAGTGTCAATGATTTGTTGACTTTGTATGGTCTCGGTATGACTCATGTACTTGTGTATTTTGCAGGGTGTTAACTTAGCCAAGGGCAGCTCCGTGGTATTCACCTCAGGCACCGTTACACCATGCCGTGGAAGGAGGCAGCTTCCTCAGACACCGCTCACCCCGAGGCCGGCGGTGGCTTTTAAGTCGACCAGCGCCTCGCCATTACAAATGGCCACCCGGTCCTCAGGCGCAGTCCCGACGTACCTAAGCCGCGGGCAGTCGGAGCACGACGCCTTGCTCGGCATCACCCACCAAGCGTCTCCCGTGCCCGTCACTCGAATCGGATCTGACCCGAACCTCGGCCCCCTGCAGCGAGACCCCCACCTGTCCGAGACCGAAGATTTCCACGATGCTTTGAGCACGTACAGCTCAGGGCGCTTTCCGAGGACGGTCTCTGCCACCCATTCCTCCACTGGCACGATGTCATCCATGCTTCAGCACAGCCGGAGCGGCGTGCCTAACGGGTACCATTTCACTTTAGGCGTAAGTACGTCTCTTGGATCCAGTGCCAGGATTTCCCCAAGTTATCAGGATACAGAGAAAGATGACTGGTGCTGACAGAATGGTAGTCGGCCAATATTTATATATATATATATATATATATATATATCTATATATATATATACCTATATATATATATTAATGTCTGAAATGTGTCTTTAAAAAAATAAAAAAATAAAAATTAAAAAAGCGTCAGGATGAGTTTTATCATCTTCGCATCACGATACGCTTCAATGTTGAGGAATCCGAATGAATGTGGCATGATGACATTCCCTCTTATTATGGTTCTCCGGGCGCGGATTGCGCAAAGACGAGCACCATAACGACTGAATCCAAGGCGAGCGCTCTCTGTCCTGCCACTGGCAAGACGAAATCCTTCAGTTAGGTCCTCAGCAAACACTGCCCTCTGTCCTCTCGAAATCATATTAATAGGGCTAAACTGGACAGAGGCCAGAGGGTAGAGAGATACAGCCATGTTCGATTAGAAAGCACAATCTATAATGAAAGTGCAGGACTTCTGCTCATTTATATTGGTATCGTTCGGATCCTGGACCTCACTTTAGTTCTCGAAAAGGGTATACGTCCTTGTTTGTTTGTTTGTTTGATTTTTGTCTCCCCCCCGTCCTCCCCCAACCCCCGCTGCTGCTTTATGCTATTTTCTTCCTCTTGCAAAAGTGGCACAGATAAAAAATGCTCCCAGTAGCTAGAAGTAAAAAAAAAAAAACAAATAAAAAAAACATAAACGACGGTGACACACCAAATTGTAATTAGTTTTGTAAGAGAATGCAGTAGACTATGTATCTTTTCACAGTGTTCCTTTTTTTTTTGGTACCTCGTACATGAAGTGTGTAGCTGGGTGTCCTGTAAGGTCTACTCTTTTTTTTTTTCCTTTTTGTTTTTTTTTTTAAATACTTTATTACCCTCAAGTGGTAAAATACCAAGTGCCTAACCTTCGAGGTTAATTACTGTATGGGTATGATGTATTGCGCGGCATTATAACCTGAGAAAAAGGCAAACACTGGATTTCTGTACACTGTAAGTAAAACGTCACAGATTATTGTTCCCGTAAATGTACCATAGCATGTTAGGAAGCCGGAAATGACGGTTGTTGCACAGAAGAGAGAATATAAGCGAGATTATATTAGATGTTTTTGTGTGTGAAGTATTTAATAAGCAAGAGCAAAGACGTCTTGTATCGCAGGGGCTTCAAGAAGGTACCGTATCTTCGAATTAACGATAATTCCACTGCCCTGAGAAGGTTTTTTTTTTTTTTTTTTTTTTTTTCCCCAGTCTGAATCGAATGCATGTTAGGAGTTTCTGCACTTGGTGTTGGTGTTTTGGTAACATTGCAGTGTGTGATGTACGTTTTAATTTTTGCCAAAGAGTACATGGTGAGCTGTTGCCTTTCTAGTATTAGATCAAATTAATTACATGGAGTCGAGGGACACACAATGCATTTTGCTTAGGAATAACGACTTACATTCCTTATAATATATATATATATATATATATATATATATATATATATATATATATATATATATATATATATATATATATATATTTCACACACACACAAAAATTATGTACTTTTTGATGTCCAAATTCCAAAAACCCTTCCACACCTTATCATTGTTTGATATGACCAAATGATGTTGATTTGTAACCTTCATTCACGTTAGTGGGAACTTCCGTTCACTAATGCAGTTATCCAGTCAGCGTGAAAAGTCAGCGTGATGCATTTAATGACGCAATACAATGCTTCAGCTCCAGTTAATGTTCATGTCAGGGTTCGGGGGTTCATCTTTGCTGGCTTTGCCGATCGAAAGCCACTGTTTCCCCTTGGGTTGTTATGAACGGCCTTTTCTATAGAGGGAATTCTCGTTGTTTAGAATGACATGTCGACGATAAGTTCATTCATTCATTTATTCATCTCTCTACCGCTTTATCTAAATTTCCATATTATGTCTTTATCCCATATTATGTCTTTATCCCATATTCCTATGTCTATTAACTCCTAATCTTCTATTCCACCGCTTTAAATCCGCATCCCAATTATGGGGGCATCAAGGTAGGATGGGGTGTATGGGGTGCCAACCCATCGCAGGATACACATACAGTAGGGACAATTTTTCCAAGGTGCCAATCAACCTACCGTGCATGTTTTTGGACCGAATACAAGAATAAGCAACATGGCAAACCATTAGGCAAATCCGGTTTTATTCCTGTCAGTTAAGAGGAGGCAATCGGAGGCCTAGAGAAACTGGAAAGCACGAAAATTAGAACAACATTACCTCGGCTTTGCCAATTTTCATCCGTCTGAGTTTTTTTTTTTAGAGTCTGTGTCCACTCAAGCCTCAAATTTTGTTTTTGGCTGACAGGACTGGAACTGGAGGTGGTCTTGAGCTGTTGCAGCCAATCAGCATCAGGATTCCTGCCTGTTTCGCATTAGGAGATGCTTTTCGGCTTTGTGTGGGTGTAAAGAGTGATAATTTGACGATTTTCTTTCACCACCCCCCACACAAAGAATTGCTTTTACTCTGAATCTCAGCTATTTTCTGTTTTCTGGGGTCCCAAATTTGGGAACGGTCTTCTGAAGAATTCCTGAGACATATTTTGATAATATCGTTTTAAATCATTCTACCTATACAGTATCATATCAAAATATCAACCATAAAAAGATCAGTAGCTAATAATGCAGATGAATTATTTGTTAGATTCACCCATCATCCATATGCATATAAAAATTAAGTCTTTTTTTTCATCTAACTATATCTAATAAAATTATCCATCATTAGAAGTCATAATAAATACATTTGAAATCATAATTAAATGTACACAACAATACCGGTAGTCACTTCAGAGCAGGTCATTTAACGGTACAGGGCCGTAGTATACCACATACCATTGTTTCTGAGATAACAATTTACGGAACGAACTGAAAGTCATGTTTTGTATCTGCAGGCTTTTATGCATCATTCCGCTGCCACACGGTTTGCTGATTGGCTGAAGCACTGCAGAAATAAGTATAGGGGTTTCCTGATAAAGTGGTGTCAATGGTATTTCTCAAGCAAGCTTCCTGTGTCCTGTAAGTGCAGGGATGAGATGACTGTTGAGAAAAACAGTACAGTGGGGCTATGCAACAAGGCGACACTTTATAATTGTTCCTCATCCTTTGAAGCGTTAGTCCTCAGATCCGGGACCTCGACGATTCTGTTGAGTGATGAATGCTATGCGTGACATGCTGTCAGTTGAAAATGCAGTGAGGCCAAGCAAGTGTTTAAAATTGTAGAAGCAGGACAAATGCATGCCATTGTTCTGTGCATAAAAAAAAACAACTAAATTTGTATTGTTTGCCTCAGTACAGTCCATAAAGTATATATTTTTTTTTGTTCGGATTAATAATTGGTGTATGATTTAAAGAGTTTTTTTTTTCTTCAAATCTTATATTGAGGAATCTTTGACCCATGTTTTACCTTCGATTCTCCCTTTTTAAAAGCGGAGATGCACCTAATATATCTGTAACTATTCTAAAGCCATTCCTATAGGGGGAAAAAAAAAAAAAAAAAAAAAAAATATATATATATATATATATATATATATATATATATATATATATAATTAATGGTCATATTTCTGACAGGTGCCAAATTGGACACAGCACCATTTTTTTTTCTCGTCCTCATGCTGTACCTCGTTTAGTTGACGTGTAGACATTGTGTTATGTTTGCATGTTATGATGACACGTGCATGTAGAAATATATGTTTGACATATTTTATGTTCAATTCGTAATGAGGGGTTCACTGCCTTTTTTTATATACAAGAAATTTTGATGAAAAAAAATAAGAAAAAAATGTTTGTGGGAGTAAATTTAGAGAAACTAATTCTAGACCTTTGGTGTAAAATGGTGTGTTTAAACGATGTGTTTTAACTTGTGTTGAACAAAAAGAGGAAATTACGTTCGGGCTACTAAAGCATGGGACTAACCTGAGATTTTTAAGCAAATCAGGCACCGCCACTGTTTATCATCTGTCTACTTATTCCGCGTTCATTACCATTTTGTACCACTGGACTGAAAAGAGAATATATAAAAATACAAAAATCAATAAAAATTTTATTAAAGGACTTCTTTTGGTTTATTTCCCTTGTTTACGGCATTGCGTCTTGTGTAGTGTCTTGTATAAAGCCAGAATTGTGCCTAAAATGTGTCTAATAGATTTATATGTATGCATATATATATATATATATATATATATATATATATATATATATATATATATATATATATATATATATATGCACTCTATATATATGCACTCTCACACACACAGACACACAATGATTTACAATATGACCTGCATTTATCACATATTATTATATTAATTTTTTTGAACCTCTAACATAGATTAACCTCTGTATATGTTGTTTCATTTAGCAATATCTATCTATCTATCTATCTATCTATCTATCTATCTATCTATCTATCTATCTCCCTGGTAATTCCCCCTTGGTGGGCGGGCCGATTTTGCGGACACGCCGCTCATTGGTCAGAAATAACAGAGTGGGCGGAGCCGCTCGCGCAGGCCTCCAACCGCTCTCGCGAAGGCGCGCTCTCGTAGCGCGCGGCCCGGTCGCGTGCTTGGGCAGCAGCCGAGTGTTCGAGGGTGACAGAAGTTTTCATAGCGCTATTTTGATAAATATAATATTGTATTTAGGTAATAACAAATGTTCAATTGTGCGACATTAAGGCCATTTTTTTTGTCGCATTGTTATACAGAATAATTTTAATACGCTTCAGAATAAAAAAAACAAACAAACAAAAAAAAAAAGGCGCTTTGTCAGAAGATGGAGATGTCAAGTTAGCACCTTGGCTAAACTTGAATAATTTATAATTTAATTTTTTTCGTAATAAAAGGTAATTATGGCACTGAAAGCCACATTGTGCGCTTTTTTCGTTTTTTCTTTCACTAAATGCGTTGGTTGCAGTCCAACTGTCATTTTACCGACTGAGTGGCCGGAAGAGGAGCTGGGCTCCGGGATGCTGCAGGCAGGTAAGAACTCATTCCTTAAAACACTAATACTAATATAATAATATGTAGCATTGCTTAATCTTTTCAGGGGAAAGTAATTAGAGGGAAAAATGTTTCCAGCTACATTTATTTACATATTTATCATTTCATTTGCATTATATCACATATTATATCATTCATTCATTCATCTTCTACCGCTATATCCGATCTTCCCTCGGGTCACGGGGAGTCTGTGCCTATCTTAGGCGTCTATGGGCATTAAGGCATGATACACCCTGGATGGAACGCCAACCATCGCAGGACACACTCTCACACACACACACACACACACACACACACACACACACACACACACAGACACACACACAGACACACACACACTAGGGACAATCAGATTATATCATATTTCATAAAACTGGTTACATCAACTTTTTACATAATAGTCCAGGTTCGATCAAAACAGTTTTTCCATGGAGCATGACGAAGGAGATTTAATTATGAATTTCATGATTACATAATGAAAATGAAACTGATCCACCTTGAGTGAGTTTCATTTATAAAATCAGAAATCAGAAATTGACATTTCAGAGGTGTTTTTTTTATCTTTTATTAAAAAGTAAAACATCTTGAAGACTGGAAATTTCAATCAAATAGAAACTAAAACATTTGTATTCTTTCTGTGTGGCGTAAATGATCCTCTTGTCTGGGACCCATGATTGGGACCACAGCGTTATATAATAATGGCAGATTTCTACAGTAAATAATAGGTTTTAACTTTCATTACTTGTAACTAATGCCAATACATGCTATTAATGGAATTATACATTGCCCTGATTTCATATAAATGCTTATTATATGGATGATGTAATTGGTCATGTGACCAGATGCACCTAGATTGCACCATATAAGGATATGCATACGGCAAATATACACAGTGGTTATTTTCTTCCTTTATATGTTTATGTACGATGGCACAAGTCCTGTTAGTTTTGCTGGATTAATCAACGTGAACGGTTAATGCATCCATTAAATTAAACGTGATAACTGGTTTATTTCAGGTGCATTACAATAAGTTCTGATTATTACAATTTATCGTAGCTGCTCAAATTGAACCACCATGAACCAACACCCCGGGGCACGGTGGCGTAGTGGTTAGCACGTTCGCCTCACATCGCCAGGATCCGGGTTCGATTCCCGTCTCGGGAATGTGTGTGTGTGGAGTTTGCATGTTCTCCCCTCCTCCCCTCCCCTCCCTCCTATGTCCCCCGTGCCTCAGGGGGTTTTTCTCCGGGTTTCTCCGGGTTCTCCGGTTTCCCCCCGGTCCAAAAACATGCACGGTAGGTTGATTGGCACCTTGGAAAATTGTCCCTAGTGTATGAATGTGTGCGTGAATGTGTGTGTGTGTGCCCTGCGATGGGTTGGCATTCTATCCAGGGTGTATCCTGCCTTAATGCCCATAGACGCCTGAGATAGGCTACGAGGAATCGGATAAAGCGGTAGAAGATGAATGAATGAATGAATGAACCAACAGCACTCCTAAAACATTCACCTTCTGTCCACTCAGATGTACATTATGTTGTACATTTGAAAAGAGTGAATTCTATAATTGATAGATCTATATTGATGTTTGATGCAATACAGCTACTGGCTTGCTCATTAAGGGGAAAAAAAATCGAAGCTAATTTATGAATATAAAATTCTAATTTTATATTGTAATATATAATTCTATATTATAATTATATTGTTATATAATGTGGGGGCACAGTGGTTTAGTGGTTAGCATGTTCGCCTAACACCGCCAGGGTCCGGGTTCGATTCCAGTCTCGGCCATGTGTGTGTGGAGTTTGCATGTTCTCCCCGTGCCTCAGGGGTTTTTTCTCCGGGTTCTCTGGTTTCCTCCCGGTCCAAAAACATGCACGGTAGGTTGATTGGCTCTTTGGAAAATTGTCCCTAGTGTATGAATGTATGTGTGAATGTGAGAGTGTGTGTGCCCTGCGATGGGTTGGCATTCCATCCAGGGTGTATCCTGCCTTAATAATGCCCATAGACGCCTGAGATAGGCACAGACTCCCCGTGACCCGAGTGAAGATCGGATAAAGCGGTAGAAGATGAATGAATGAATGAATGTTATATAATGTAATATTCTTGTATTTCCTTAAAGCTGATTTTGCTAGATTGTTAAAAATGCTCTACAATTAAATTTAAATTGAATTCAAATGAATATTTATACACATATTTTATGGTATGATAGAAGAAACTCATTTTTTCGATGAATCCAGACACCTACTGAATGATTTCATCACATGCAGTTTAGATTAGTATGAATAGCATAAAAACTCAGCATGTTGTTAACCATTAGAAACACAATACTCTCCGAAGGAGTCACACTTGATTTATGCGAGGCCGCCGCTAATTCGTTTAGCATTTTTATCCCGTTTATAGCGCAGCAGTAAAACCAGTCAAGTCTAATGAGGGTCAAGCTGGGCTTGAGTTGGTCTATATGCTGAACGCTGACGTTGTGTACATTTAATCTGAGTCGTTTCTAGGAAATTCTTTTTGCGGAGCTTTTTGACACATCATGCATTACTGACGCTGTAGGGGTTTTGCTTTGAAGCCCTCTATGACATTGTATGAGTTATATCAGGTACCACGTATTGCATTGTAGATACGGTACATGTGTGCCTATGGCTATAATTTATTTATGGCTCTGGATTTATGAGTTTTACCATCTAACTTAAAATGTTATTCTACTTCATGCTTGGTTAGGCTACCGTATTTTACAGTCGGTTCATTCTTGATATACAATAGGCATTTTAGTTTTCCTACAGGCTACATAAAATACACCACCTGTGCTTCGTCATTGCAGATTAATTAGTAGAAAAACAAAGCATTCGAATAAAATAATACATTTAAGAATATTGAGCAGAGAATATCGCTGTCACAGCAATATTAGAAGCTCAAGAATAAATCACAACTACCTTATTTTCGTCTTTTATAATTATTGGTTCTTTATACAGTTTCTTTATAGCCTTCAGTATTAAAATCCTCCTGAAAAACATCTTTACTGCGCATTAAAATATATTTAAATCCAAAGGTTGTCCCGAAATGTATATGACGCCCTCTAGTGTCTAGTATCCGTAGTGCGTTTTACCACCCTGGAAGTGGATGTATTGTTAATTCAGTCTGATTTAAAAACCAATGCTGTCTAAAAAACAAGCTTAATTAAAACAACAACAAAAAGTCAGCTTTGAAGCACATTAAAGAGAATATAAATATTTCGGCATTTAGCACCTTAGGGGTAGCTCAATTATTGAGGAAGCAACAACTACCAAGCGGGTTCAGGTAATTACACAGCACAATGTCGTCATGTAAACAGTCGGCAGCTATCAGGCAGTGGTGACACGCAGCACGACACTCATCCAAACACAGTAAATGAACAGAGCGGCTCCAACAAGGATGCGTCCTGACCTCAGCCTTGTGATGTGATGCAGACCGTTCAAGCAAGACCTCCTAAATTTCTGCATGAACTAAAAGATCTTTGTACAGAGGAATGGGCTTGGAGGCTTTTGAACCCCTGCTCACAACAATGTGTTTAATGGAGATTGTTGCCATGAAAGGGCATGTCTTCATAAGCTAGACATGTTTCTGCTTTTGTTTCTTCTTCAGAATATGTAAGGGACTGTGTATAATGTTACGAATAATTTATCACAATTATAAATATGCTAAATTAGCTATAAATAGCTAATACTCTTAAACCTATGCAAGCTTAGGATGCATTTCATCATGTAATAGGATGCAACATTATGCTAAAATGTGAGACGTTGTTTGTCTTGATCTTAATATTAATTAAACAGAAACATTTAATTGAACAATTAATTAACAATTTAATTAACCAGCGACAGTTAATGCTACATTCAAATGAGCATTTGCATTATTGCTGTATGCTACTCTCTGGCAAAATACAATTTTTATGCTTATTCTTTATTTATCTAAAATACAAAAACAGACCCATTCTGGTGGCTTGTTGAAAACAATGTCCTTGTGCAATTTCTAAAAGTAATAGCTGAGCTTGAGTGTTTCCTTGCAGTATGATAAGATAAGCTTTACTAAAGCCTAGTCTGAAATGTCAAATGTGGTCATGTGACTTTGGATGTATTGTAAAAAGGGAACATTTCCTACTGGGAAATCTGATATACTTGTTGCAGCCTGCACATCTTGTAAATGTTGTGCAGATGACTATAATAACACGTTGGGGTCGATCTAGTTTCTGTTAGCCTAAACAGTATTACAGCAGCCATAGTAACATCCTGAACACTCTTGTGTCTCATTTGGCATCATTCTTGCCTCAGTCTCCATTATGTCTGTTTGTATCTCACTCTTCAATTCTTTCTTGTTTACTTAAAAAAAAAAAAAAAACAGGTGTAAATAAAATCTCTAGAGGATTCTAAATCTCTATTGAGAGTATCGCTTACTTGCTCTTGGCACAGAGACAAGGGCAAACCTGGTATAGGATTTATATAAATAGCACTCTTTGACTATTTGGCAATGATTGCCCCAAAGGGAATCCTTAAAACATAATAATATAGTAATTTATCTTATAAAGAAAAAAAAAAGAGAGGCAGCTGTAACTGGTATAATGACCCCACAACTCCTGCATGTATTTCATGCCGGATGACATCATGTTTCTGAGAGGCTGTTAAACACACTCGGGCAGTTCACAGTTCTTAATGAACATGTTTCTCCTGGCACACACTTACAAACGTCGACCTGTGACCACCTCTACCCTAACAGTAGCCTGCCGATGACATCATGACCAAGAAT
This sequence comes from Kryptopterus vitreolus, assembly GCA_030449085.1. Classification (NCBI taxonomy): domain Eukaryota; kingdom Metazoa; phylum Chordata; class Actinopteri; order Siluriformes; family Siluridae; genus Kryptopterus; species Kryptopterus vitreolus. The sequence goes on along the minus strand of JACRUU010000006.1, from coordinate 13,423,257 downwards.
AACGATTGAGAAGCGCTCAAACAGCCCATTCATATTTATTTTTGGATGGGTGTATGCGATTACATGTGTGCAGCTGCATGAAGAGCCTCACAGTAATTGGCCCGTACTCTCCTGTGCATTTCGGTCTGTAACGCTAACGTTAATTAAAAGATCAAAAGCGTCACTTCAATTTCAGCATGCATAGCTGCACTAGGTGACTTCTGGTGCTGACCCTATGAATGGAACCTTGTATATCTGTGATTATAAATGTATATCTATGTTTCGATCTACTAAAAACATTTCTCACCAACCACAAGAACCACAACCACTGTAAAACCTAAAGTTTATCGAAGAAAAGGTGAAACGTTTTTTTTTTAATCTTTTTTTATTTCTGTTCAGTAATTCAGGCACCTTACTACGAATGTATTTTTTGCATGAAGACAAGATAACAAAAATGAACAAAAACATCCTTGTGCCCTATAATTAATGGACTACTGCAAATCATATCTTCTAAACGGCATAAATGTACAGTATACGTATAAATATAAAATCCAAAAAAAAAGGACATGTTTTGTCATGTTTATAAATCACCAGCGCTTATTTTGTTCACTGTCAGTTTGACAATTCTAATTGTTTTTTTTTTTATTTCTCACTTTGTGTTCAGGTCATGCTTGTGCACTGAAATTCCTCAGAACAGAACCTTCTGTCAGGACATGTTACCAACCTTAAGCTGTTATTATTTTACCTGCCCTTTATTTGCCTCTAAGACCCTTATCTAGTTGTCATCTAGTTGTTCAATTCTTCGATCCACCCTTTCATTCCATTCAGCCAGACAATTACTCCGTAGTCAGTTCTGCACGACCCGTTTGATTCACGTTGAAAACGAAGGAAGATGCTTAATGTTTGTCTTAAACACACTTTTACACATTGCGTAACCTGAAATTGAAATAAGCATTATTGTGAAAAAGCAATACGCCTATTTTTGGTGATTAATATCCTCTTATCAGCCTCCTCGATGCATTCCATTTTTGATAAGGGATTTATTGGTGCTTATTTGAGGGACATTTTGCAGATCTTTATGTCACACACTTTATTTGCTCACATGATTTTGTTTGTTTGCGTTTTAAAGACTCCTAGAAATAAACTGAGAACACCATAATTATACCCAGATGGACTAATTATGTAAGATCTGATGGCAGCTAGTTTTCATAGCGATGGGGGCGAACATTTCTCTAATTGTATTTGTGAAGCATTTGCTTGATCTGATTAAATCACTTCAAGTTCAAATTTGTGTTGTTATTTGTTGCTGAAGATTTCAAATGTATCTAGATAAGTAGACCGCGTCAGCGCTGGAGTCTGACATTAAAGCTGGAAAAATAGCGATGATAGAACCTGTTTGGCTTCATGCACACAATCATCCTACCATCAGACCTCAATTACTGTCACGCTAGGTGAGATCGTGTCATTTATAAGTCAATACTGTAGCGTCTGCTGCATGTCAGTGCAGCATAGCATTCGCTTAAGTAAACATGGCTGCCGGCTTTCACTCAGATTCGCTGACTTAGTCACCATCTAACTGATTTATTTGTTCTAGTCAATGATCATTGTGGCAATTTAAATGATACACTTACACATGACTTGATTTAGGCAGGAATGTGTTTTTTCAGTAATTAACACCGTGTGCAAACATAATATTCTCAACCAAACCATTCATTTTCAGCCATGATGCAATGTCATTTGGAGAGTGAACTGAAACATGAGGGTTTTTAAATGGTTTGTATGATTTACTCCTAAATGGTGCGTCACTGATGTAAGGTTGGAAGAGAAGTAAGATGCATGTCTTTTCCCGACCCTAACCCCGCAAACATATGTAAACATTTAATAGCTTATACTTAAAGGTCAGCTTTGTCACACCACCCAAGCTAGAGGGTAAATTGCACGGAGAAGTGCTTTTATATGGCTTAAGTCAGCATCGTCAGATACTTTATGATGTTGTCATGTCCTCAGTTTGGCTCCTCGCATGAAAAGTGCGACCCTAACATGCACCGGGAGTGCAAAGTGGAGTACTGGTATGGGATTTTAACTGGTTTTCAGTCATCTGAAGCTTTCCTAAGCAAACACAGAGCTGCCAGGCAGCTGGTATTAATCAGATTTCATTCCTTAAAGCTGAGCTAGCCTTGTGATTAGCATAGCATTACAAGTTTTTTTTTAAAATCAGGGTTAGGCAATAACTTGCGAACAGGCATTTTAAGTACATAACACAATTACGTGTGCTATTAATTAGCGCTTGTAAACAGTCTGTCCTTGACAAGCATCTATTTTTTTTCTCTCCTGAAATTATTCAGACTGCTCTGGCGGAACAAAGATAAACCAGAAGTTCTGTAATTGGCATCTACATTTTCTTGCTTACAAAAACTAGTGTTCTACTTTGACCTTCTGCTTTTTCAGCTTTGGTAGATGTGTTTGGTTGCCTAGTGCATTTCAGCACTTTTTTTTTCAAATGCCTGTTACACTTTATAACATGTAGCCCCAGAGGGTCTGCTCAGTGCTAAAGCTGGTTTTCTCATCTGATGCTGAACATTCGTGTTGCAAGCACAGATTTCATAATTTCTTTGACCATGACACAACTCACAGTTAAACACAACTACCATGTAATACTGCATATATTAGTATATTAGTATATATAGTATATTAGTATTGATGTCGATTTCAGGTCAGGATAATACTGCATGGAAATACTGCATGGACTCGATGTTTAGCCATGTTTAGTGCCATTAGTCACTGTTCATAGAAGTCAAGAGTCCAGTATATATCTGTACGTTGTAATCTGCAGACGTATCCTCATCCTGCATGGATAAAGGCACAGCTTTTAAACACAAATGCTGATTTTACTGTACCTGTATCCACTAGAGACAAGGGTTAAGAAATATACCTTTGCCATTATTGATTATCCGAGATTAAAGCACGTAATGTTTTTCGTCTGCTTATTTTCCACACAGATATAACCCGGGCAAATAGTTTTTATGAGCCTGACGTTTGGTGCACTCTGTCCAGATGGTGCATGCTCTGAGTCCTGGTTCTCCTCTTGCGTGTGCAAATGGAAAGAGGACGCTCAGCTCTGCTTCTGCCCTAGTACCTAGTAAAACACACCTCTTACCCTCAGCTTCCTCTTCCACACATCTGTTAAATCGCTAGCTCGGTTTGACTTCTCCGAGGCAGGGAAATGCTTTGTGATTTTCCACCGCTTGATTTTCCTCTGAGGGAATGTGCGGGCACATCCAGACAATCACATGAGATAATTGGTGGTCATTTATTTTGCCTGATGGCATTGAGACAGTCATAGATCATGTACTTTTTTGACTGGAAAGCAATTTGATATAGCTGTATTTTAGGAATAGGAATAAAAATGTAAAAGTGAAATGTTTATTTAGTTTGCAAAATAAGATTTGAAGTTATATTACATCAGCATTTATTATAGTTAATTATAGTTTAGAGCCAGCACCATCTATTTCTCCTCTGTAAGGATTATAAGGATTGTAGGTTTTGGCTCAGCTGATTAATATAGAGTAAATTTGGCCACCGAAAGCGAAATCCATCTATTATAAACATCAATGACATTTGAAAACTTAATAGCACAGAATGACACAAGTACATTTCAGGCAAACTATTAATATCTGTGTATTGTATAGTATGGTTAAATATACACAGCAAGATCTTCCACTTGCATCACTTTAAGCTTAAATTCACAAGTGTATGGCTTTTGTAAATATATTTCCTGTAGCCCCTGAACCCAGTCTTTAAAATATACTCAAGTGAGCTAATCAGCAAGGTCCCTTTTTTGAGTTGATAACTTAATTTCAAAAGTTACATATTGTAAAGTTAAGCTAAGTTGATTTGGTTAAAAATGGCATTATTCTCGGATTAGTTCGTACTCCAAGAATCTCCGACAATGTGTATACTCGATACGAGTTATTTTATCGTGCTCATTTTTATTAATAATTACTCACCTGTAAAAATTGAACTGACCAAGTACTCATGCGCTGTTTAGGAATCTTAATTGTATATTTTTTTCTGATCCGTTCAGTCTTAAAGAGGCCAGTGACATAAATCTCTTAAAGGATTGATTTAATGTTGCATTCAAGAGGGTGACAATCCATACCGCTCACCTTCCCCTCTAGCAATAGCACTATGAGCTGCAGAGAATTTTGACAGTGCACTGATGTACAGATATTGTTCAAAGACGCCTGCTCTAAAATTACTGTGTGATTACCTCGATTCAACCCTACCATAAACCATGCAGTATTTGACCCAGAGCAGTTTCCATCAGTGTAAATTTGTTTTGTGTGTGTGTGTGTGTGTGTGTGTGTGTGTGTGTGTGTTTCAGTCAAATGTCCTTATATGTTAGTTCTTAAGTTCAGGCGTGTGCTGGCTGGCTCTCCATATTCACCTGGAGCTGATCTTTATAGCGTGGCTCATGAGGGCTTTAATGTTTGGAGTTAAAAAAATTTTTTAGAAGGGGCCAAGTTATTAAAGCATGGACAATTGTGTCAAGGTGTAACAATATAGCATTCATATCAAAGATTCAAATATTCTCTTTTTATCCACTAGAAGGTGATAATATTTTATACCCGAGAACTTCTTTTTTTTTTCATTTCACTTGATGATATTTTTAACAACAGTACATCTGACAGTAGTCAACTCCAAGCCTAATTAACTTCCTTACAGATTTGTTGGGATGTAACAAAACCAAAATAATCACTGCTTTAGTCAAGTTTATTGTAAGCAGATGTTTATTTTCAAAATGGAAAGCCATTTTCCACACTGTTGATTGCTTTAAAGACTGTTATTTATAGCTAATGTGATTACACACCTGTTTGCCAAATAGACGGTCTACAATATTAAATGTTATTACAAATAATGTGATGCATTCTTTAATAAGGGGAAGGGGAGCGCATGACATGAATCAAATATTCTATATAGACGTAGAGAAATTTAAGGAAAACTGACCCGAATATCCATCCAGCAGCCTGTTTAACGTTTAGTTATAATTTGGTGTTATTAAATCATCCAGTCTTTTTGAATGATGTTCCACTATATTTTGTTTTCAAAAGGGTTAAAGTCAGAGCTTTTTAACAGGTCATTTACAACCTTTCACTCCTACCCAATCTATATGGAGCAGTCCACAGCAATTAACGGCACTTTGGGATTTACAGCAATTAAAGATCTCTTTATATTGGAAGATTTGTTGCAAACAGAGCTTTTGTGTAAAGCATCTTTGTCAAAGCATTCCCATAAATCAGGTCAAAAACTAATGACAGTGATACAGTACTGTATATATATATTATATATATATATATATATATATATATATATATATATATATATATATATAGCCATGCCAAAGCAACTGTTCAATGTCTGCTTCAACTGTCCTTTTCCGAGGCATCTAAGGGAATTCGATTGTTTTCTGAACTCATATTCTTTTCTATCCCATTCCTTTTACTGTCCAATGAATTTAGCCAGACCTTGTCTGTTCACTTCCTTACAGGCCCCCAAAGCGAGCCCACATAACCCTCACGTAGCATTTTCCAGATGAGGAGTGCTTAAAAGACATCACTGTTGTGCTTGTCCGTGCTTCACCTCGAGGCTGTTCCGCATGTCTGTGCAGATGTATGAGGAAAGGGAGTTATTTGAGCATATTACTGACAAATATCCTAGTTGTTGACAGGTGACAGGAGAGTGACAATAAGATAAGAATTAAACCGTCTATTCAATTACTAACAGACTATCATGGGATATACGCGAGTAACACTGTGCATCCCTTCTGCGTTCAAAAGTCCTTAATCCATTCATTCTTAGAGCCGTTGGTGCTGTTCTTGTCTCACCCTCCGTAATTGTGGTAAATGTGGCAGATAATTGACTTAGCTGCTGGCTTTTCTAGCTAATTACGTTAATACGTTCCTGACAAGGGAGACGGCCACAGATTCTTCTGAAACAGGAAACAGAGTTCAGACGAAAGGGGGCTCGGAGCGGAAAACAAGCAGCTGATAATACCTTTATTTATCACTGGAAATAAGCCATTTTCTGTCATTACAGAGGACAACATTAGGAGCTGTGTGATTAATTCGGAAACTCACACCAATAGTTGGGAAAGCTGCAGTAGGTATAAAATGTCAATGTTTTGAGTTCTACCACATATTATCAGACAAGCATTGTTTCTGAGAACATTGTTTTCTTTTCCACTTTGCCATTAGGGCTTGTCGCAATGAATCACCAGTCCACATTGTTGATTTTTTTTTTAGCTGCATGCAGTATTCATGCAACCTACACATTGCATCTGAACTTGTATATACATACATATATGTGTATATATATATATATATATATATATATATATATATATATATATATATATATATATATATATGTCATATGATATATTTGATTCCTGGTTTAATAGCCTAGTTTATATATCTCTCCTGTCTAAACAAAGTACCAACACCAGAATGAAGCATCCGGATGGCAACTGGCTTTTGTTTCCATACACTGTGAAAGTACATATGGATTTAATACGACCACTAACGTTATGCACCTGCCCACCTCGGACAACCCTTAGCTTTAATATTACAGTCCCAGTTCTTCAGTGAGGCTGTTTAACAGACCTGGAGTTCATTTTTTCACAGCCCATCAATCGTGCCAGGAAACTTTTACTGCAACTGACACACAAGTGGTCTTCCTCAGCTTCAAAGAGCTGGTCCTTCAGGGGGCACCTACATGGTAGAGATGTGCTCACAGGATCGTCTTCCTTAATCGCAGTGTCAATTACAGCATGAAGTCACTGGGTTTTAAACCCAGCCCCTGAGGTTGTGTCCACATAGGTGTTCCGATGAATCAACAGCTGCACAACTTTTATTATCAAGCACTAGCTTAGCTCGATTTGAACCCAAACATACTCTGGCAGGAGGATCTAAGAATGGTGTTGATTGGCTGTAAAGGAAGATGTTTAAATTGGCTCTTTGCAGGCATCGTACAGCGGATATTAATTTTGTTTTTAAAATAGTGAACACGCCAACTAGTGCTTGAATTGGAGTGCAATGTCAGGCTATTTCTGGAATCCATTTTTTTGAGATAGCACAGGACACCCTGCATGTGCAGGCCATTCACACAACACCCAAGTAGGGAAATCCAGCATCAGAGTGATGCTTCGGGGATACACATATGCAATCCATTGAAGTCCAGTGTCATTCAACACCTCCCATAGTACAAGCAAGCAACATCTGGCAATATGACCTCTGTGGATAGGTATGACTATCAGAGCAAGAGATGTGGAACATGGAGCAGACTTATTCATTTGCAACGGTTTCTAACGAACTTTAGTACTAACTTTTTTCTTTTTATATTTTGTTGTCTGACATTCAGAAAATAAATCTTTTATTTAAATGTACTTACAATGTGGTCAATGCTGTGGAATGTTACATGTTTTAAACCATGCAGTCTGGCTGTTCATACTTCACTTCACTGGATAAACCATACCTCCAGAATCAGGGAAAAATATTACATCAAAACAGGTTACAAACTGTTAACATATTATCAGACTCTAAAACTATGCACTATAAACACTATGTAATGCATTTATGACTTATTCTCCAGTTCAGTCAATTGCAAACAGAGTATTCAGTATTTAAAATGCTAAGATGCGATATGTTGATCATTTACACTACAAATAATATCCCACCTCACACACTTTTTCAGTGTGTTCAGACTGCATCTGGGCCTGTCATCAAGACCACCGTTGTCAAGTCCAAGGCCAGGACTAGATGTCAAGACTGGGTTTTGCATGTGCTGAGAACAAAATCAAGTCCAATAAAACCAGACTGAGAAATTTTTTTTTTTTTTTATCGAACTTTGTTGGCATGATGCATTAAATCTTGGCAAACCTTATGCACATTACTTGCCCAAACACTCAATTAAATATAACCAATATTGGTAGTGGCGGTTAATCTGAGACAAGTACAGTACATACCTACATGACTTCTACCTGCAAAATGTATATACCGTAAATTCTGGACTATAAGCCGCTACTTTTTTCCTAGGTTTTGAACCATGCGGCTAATAATAAGGTGCGGCTATTCTGCAGATTTTTTCCCGACCGCTAGGGGCTCTAACCGGAATTAGAATCAAAACTAACACAAAATAAATGCAAAGAAGAAGAATGCGCTAGTTCCTCTTTAGCAGATATAAGTCGGTAGAAGCGGATAGAAGGAGGACAAACTCTATCTTTACAAGGTTAAGGTGACGTGATTTCACACACAGGAGAAATGAAGATAAATACTGTAAATAGCGCTTATTTTCTCTTGGTTCTGTCCCGTTTTAATCAGCAAAGTTGCTGATCGGTGCTCTCTCTCCTCCCTGCTCTTTTCCACACACGCACGCACACACACACACACACACACACACACACACACACACACACACACACACACACACACACACACACACACACACACACACACAGAAATCCGCCTAAGCTTTTCTTGATTTTACCTCTCCCGATATAAGCCCGGTTCACCCTACAATCCCTGTCCGGGCTCGTAGCACATACCTATTGTCGCGCACACGGACGCTCGATATATGTTTATGCCTAACCTTTGTCTGTTCCCGATTCCCGGACTTCCGAAATCCTGCTCTCTCGGTACTCCCGGTACCACGGCGCGCAGAGCGCAAGGCTCCCTAGCCTGTCTGGCCGCTCCGTATGAGCGGCGTCTCCTGAGTTCTTTATTCTAATAAATCCTGTTTTGTATGAATTCCGGATCTCCGCGTCTCTGTGCAGCGTCCACCGTTACACCGTGTTAAAATACAGGTTAGGAAAGGTTCTATTTAGGTACATACATGTACATTTACAATTCAAAAGCGGATGCGGCTTGTATGCAGGTGCGGCTTATTTATGAATTTTTTTTTTTTTTTTTTTTAAATAGAGCGAATGCAACTTATATGCAGGTGCGCTTTATAGTCCAGAATTTACGGTACATATTATGTAAATATAAAAATGACATATTTGTATCTGTACTCCATTAAATATGTTATTACATTACTTTAGGTTCATTACGTTTACTGGCAACGGAAACATGACTGGGCAGAACGTAAAGGTTTTCACATGCCCAGCGGGCTAACAGATTGATTTATGATTTGTCAGCTTTGTTCATGATTCCTGTTTACTTTGCTCATGTCTACTTTCAGTATACTGGACTGAGACCAAGTGATTGAAGTATACTCTTATTTACAAAAGAGAAAGAAATGCTATAGGACAAGTTTCCTAAGGTCGTTTCTTTCCATATTGATGTGTACAGACATCATGTTTTCGGAAGTGATGCCTTTTCCATTTTTACAAGTGTGCCGAATGTGGGTGTGTTATTTTTATCCACGCTTTACTGAATCCCTGTGCACGGTGCATCTACGCGTAGCACAAGGCTGCTAGCAGACATGATGTGTCTGCGAAGAATGTTCTACTTGGCGTAGAGTGCGCCGAAGCAGCTGCTCAGGACCACTCAAGAATGCTTGACTATTAAAAAAAAAGTCAACAAAAGCCCTACAGTTTCTTTTCAGATGCTGTTCGTGACCCAGATGTCACAAAGAAACGACTTTAAGCATGCGCTTTTTTTTTGTTTTGAAACACGGGACTTGCCCTCAGGTCGGCGCAAAGACACACACGCTTCCTTAAAACTGCTTCAGGCGTCACTTCTGTGTCTGTTTTGTTTCAGAGTAGGAAAAACATCACATCGGTTTGTTTCTTTCAGGGGGAAAAAATATCCTTTAACGGTTTTCTTTTGTGCATTTTCTTTTTCATTCATTCATTCAATGAAAATGAAATCAACATTTGTGAACATCAACGGATTGCATTTTCCATAACAATTTAAAATATATTCCCTGCTTGATAAAATTTGAATAAATAAAAGAAAAAAAACAATCTACTTTTCTGTAATATTGATTAAATTGAGTCATTGATTCAATTGTATCAAATTAAATTGGAAAAAAATTAATAAAATAAATGGGAGGATGAAATTAAATAGTTTCCATTTGTTAGACCCATTTTATTAATATAGATGTGTATGCATAAGTGTGTGTGTGTGTGTGTGTGTGTGTATGTGTGTGTTTGTGTAATTTTCTAAAGACATGCTTCACTTCATTTTATTACTTGAACAAATGTCTGCATTTCAGAAAGAGTCAATTATTTATGCATTATTTTATTTCATTATTTATGCATTATTCAGTTAATAGATTCCTTCCCTAATGAACTTTATGTTTATGCCCAGTCAATGTCTTCTTGTGTATAGTCGAATATACTCTATTGAAATGAGAAGGAAAAACACGCCTAAGCGTGAATGTAAATGAAGGGCGAAAAGTAAACGGTGCGATATTGTAATCAGAAGCCTCTCGTATAAAACTGGAACTTTCTGTTAGGGGATCATTAGTCAAGCGGCACGACACCAGGCAGGAATTGCCTGGCCCACCCCAGCGAGAAACCCACTCGCATCTGTCAGGCTTGGCAGGTGTGTTTTCTGCTGTTGCTGTTCTGTTTATGCAGAGTTGCTTTCTACTTGGGCGGTTGCTGCAGGTTATATATCACCCTGCACTGCTCAGGCACAGCTAGTCCGGTGTCGTAAGTGTGTATGCACTCTTTTATATAAACGTGACCTAATGTTTCTGGAAATGACCTGAAGAAATGATACTGATATAATTCTCTGGTGCATGACATTAAGTGTGATTCTGAAAATGTGGGTTTAATAAGTGTGCATTACAAACACGGCGTATGATGACGTCAGATCCCATGCAGCCCAAATGAATAAGGGGACTGCATGAAACAATCCCCACTGTTTAATCTAGCAGCATTTTATAGGCTCTAATCTTTCACCTGCACCTGAGTAAACTCTGTAAAACAGATGTTGCCGGTTTTTATTATGCGTATGTGTTAACTTGTGATTTAAGATACCTCAGGGCAATAATTCAGAGTTGTCATACGTTTACCTGGTGCGCGGATTATCCATGTTGTTGGTCCTGTGCTTCTTTGTCTTTCTCTCTTTAGAAAGCATCAATCTTCTTGATCAGCTGTGGCAGGTGGCTAACAGCAGTAATGCCTCAGTAGCTCTAGAAGAGCAGAGATGTCCAGTGCTGCATGTAGGACAGTACTCCACTCTATCCCTGCCCTTACGCCAAGTGTTTGGCAATAGGTAAAATGCAGTAATCTTGCTCTCACTGCATTCTTCTTCACTCCTTATTATTCATTTTGATATTAATGTAAATATCATTACAGTCATGTTTTATTGCATTATCGATTTTCCGCTTCCAGATTCGATAACGAATTCAGCCTGCTGCTGGAGCTCCGCAGTTCTCAGAGTGAAGACCGTAGCCTCTTTACATTCCTCTGCCCAGACGGTCACATCATCCTTCAGATCCGCATCAGCGCCCACTCTTTCACCTTTATCAGCACACAGCAGCGCCATTATGAGTCAGTTTCATCTTCTTCTTCTCTCTCTCTTGCACACACACATACACACACACACACACACACACACAAGTAGTCTGTGGTTGGGTGAAAGCTACATAATTGCTCTACAGAAGAAGATAGAGGAGTATTGAGAGGTTGTTATTGTATATCTGTGAACGTCAAAGGAAGTTGATAAGGGATTGTCAGTTAATTGTCAGAACGGTCTCACTGCAGGATCTGGTTTTGAATGTCCGACCCCATGTTGATCATCTTTCCACGAAAACAGCAGTTGGTTTAGCATTTCTCATTATTTAAAATGAAATATTTTACAGGAGAATTGCTTTTAATCAATCATGAAATAGCATACAGGTAGTCCCTGAGTTACTATGGTTCGACTTAAAAGTGGCTCATCCATCCACTGCCACGTATGTGTATAATGTATAGTTTATACATCACACTAGTGTAACTTGCTCTTTTGCTAAATTATCTATGTATATTGTAAATTATTGACTGACTGTATTCAAATATCTTTAGTATGTTTTTAAAACCTAACAATAACACTGGAGCATGCATGTCATATGTGGTAAACATTTCTGTTAGGTTTCCTGTATCCATGATGTCGGATGGGAATTGGCACCGTATGGCAGTGAGTGTATCGACAGGCCGGTTGGCGCTGTACATGGACTGCACCATGGTGGAAAGTGTAGACTGGGCCTACAAGGAGGGTCTGGAAATCGCTACTGATGGGCTCATCATGGTGGGAGGAATCATCGAGGGCTTTGAAATACCATTTGAGGTAAAAAAAAAATTGAGTTGCTTTAATTCATTCATTCATTCATTCATCGTTTACCGCTTTATCCGATCTTCCCTCGGGTCACGGGAAGCCTGTGCCTATCTTAGGCGTCTATGGGCATTAAGGCAGGATACACCCTGGATGGAATGCCAACCCATCGCAGGGCACACACACACACACACACATTCAGACACTAGGGACATTTTTCCAAGGTGCCAATTAACCTACCGTGCATGTTTTTGGACCGGGGGAAACCGGAGAACCTGAAGAAAAACCCCCTGAGGCACGGGGAGAACATGCAAACTCCACACACACATGGCGGAGGCGGGAATCGAACCCGGACCCTGGAGGTGTGAGGCGAACGAGCTAACCACTAAACCACCGTGCACCGTAGTTGCTTAAATAATTAAGTTTATTAAATTCAAAGTGTAATCAATCTGTTTTTATTTGCAACAAGCCACAGCAATGAAAAAAAGGTGTACTTTGATAGTTAAATGGAAATCAGTCATCAAGTGTATCCTGCCTTCCTTTAGCACACACATTATGAAGACATTCCCAGACTTGTCCCTGCAGACAGCCCAATCCTCAACTTGTTTATGAACAGTGAATTATTTAAAAAATACAGGTTACTTGTGCCATTAGGGACTTTAGGAACATCTGTACTTGCACTTATCTTACAGCATGAGGCATTTTCCATCATTTAATCTCCATGGAAAACTAAATAGAAGGGTCTTTTTCTTTTCTTTTAAGCCCTTTTAATCCATCATACATGCTGTAGATCAACAACACATTGTTTACATTATTAGGATTATAGTTTGAATGTGACTTGATTTGATTTGTGCATTTTAAGAACAGTATATTGGAAATATCTTAAAGGGCTTAAAAATAATGTTATCACATGTTAGAGCAGGGAAAAATCCCCCAAATGTGTTCACAGAATCCCAGACTTCTGTTGCAATAGGGCCTGGAAACTCGCCATAGGAAATGAATTGGAAAATATAGGAATAGTGAGAGTTAATAGAATTCCAATGTTATGTAATAGAACATAACAAGGATAATTTAATTTCTTGAATCATATATATATATATATATAAAATATTATTAGGTTAGGTTATTTTGGGAACGTAACCACCATAGAGGATTAATGTTTGAATGCTACATTTCAGTGATGATTGAAATATCTTAATGACAGTTCGAGAAAAAAAAGAGATTTGGACAGGTGCGTACAAGGTAAATGTATAAAAATGAAAGTTAATGCTGCATGAAGTTTAGGTAATGCCTGCGAGGATGATCTCATACAGTGCCTTGCTTAACAAGTTTAATCACCCGTTCATTCATTGATTTCACTGGCAAAGTGGAGGCAGTGATATAAGAATCCACTCTCAACTGTTTGTCTTTGTTTGGACATGAACAGGGAGACCTGAAACAGGCGGTGTTCATCATGGGGGATCCAGACGCAGCCCGAGATCAGTGTGAAGCGCATTTGCCTCGATCTCATGAAGAAGATCCGAAACCCCAACGCTTCCTACACACTCTGTTCCCAGAGGTGAGAGGTTATTTAAACTTGGATCCCATTAGATCTCAGTCACAAATTCATACTTTCTGATGCATTTCACCTTGTAGATGTATAGTATCTCCTAGAAACAGAAAGTAGGCGCACATGCTATATAATACAGCAATTAAAATGCTTGCCCTCAGGAAAGCAATTGTCTTATTGGGACATAAGTGTAAAGCGTTTTGAGGGAAAGCTGTTCGCATCATCGTCCCAGCAGTTCACATTTAAGCCACTGGCAATCCAACTCACAGACATGTAGGGGCTCTTCTGTTTTTTGGGTGTTCCCACTTTTATGTCAACTTTTTTTTTTTCACTGTTTTATTCCATTCCAGGAGCTTTTGCTGTCCTCAAACGACTTAGAGGATTTACTGGGGAGTTCTGATGCGGCGGATATGGATATGATCCGCACAGCAACGAGTGTAAGAAGTGATTTTCCTCCATCCTCTCCGTGCTAATGGACCAACGGTGTATCCAAACCGTTTAGTAAAGACAGTCTGGAAAAGGGTGCTGCGCCTTGCCCTTGTTATAATCTCTGCAAACGAGGGATTGAGTCATTATCTTGTGGGTTGTGTTTTTTTTTAAACAGAAAGGGCATGTCGGATTTAGCAAAACAGTCGACGATTGAGCTTGCGGTTTACTCCTCTGTCTTCAGCTTTAAACACGCAGGGCGTGGCCTGTGCGATTGGCTTTTCCTATCATATTAAGTACATAGTACTCAGCGATTTCTCATGGAAACGTTCTGGAAAGGACAACAAGGGATCCTAAAGCAATGTAATGTGTTTAACAAGAAAACATATACAAAGAAATATGGTGCTGCTTATTTCCTCATTCCCCCCCCCCCTTCTATTTATAATGGTTTCTGCGTTTTATAGAAAAGATCTATGTAATTCAACAAATCCATATGTTTAATCACCTTATTTAAACTGGATGTACTGAAGTGACATCTGAGATGTGTGTTAACGCATTACATGCAGTATTCTCTTTGATCCAGCTGGACGTTCTGTAGAGGTAGTTGTTCATGGATCCAATATCCAACATCCAATGCAGCTCCAAGTCAAATACATTTCAGACATGTGAGCTGTGTATATGTGCCTTTAAGCTCCTTAGCCGGCATCTGGGTTTAATTAAGCAGTGTCAAAGTTCTTGGCTTCAAGAGGATAAAATAGTCTTCTAATATTTTTGCAGAAACCCTTTTTTTTTTTTTTTTGTTACACTCTCGTGGCATAACCATTTGAATTTCGAGTGCTTTTGTTGTGGTGGCAGGGCTTTCATGTTCACCGCACTTTCAGACACTAGTTTCCTTTGCACATGCTCCCTGCGGAACAGCCGTGCTCCAGACTGCTATAATTAATCACCAAACCGCTGGCATGTAACACGGCAGGGTTAAAGGTAAATACTTAATTAGCTTTTCTTCCCACAGGCCAGAGTGAGGCCCATTCTCGAGTGAGGCCCAGTTCTGAGTAGGGTATAAAAGATGAATGGATATCCACTTTAAGGAAAGTGATTGTTAAGTGCCAATTCGCATTTGTCTGTACTAGATTTTGCTCATCCTAACTGCAAGGAGCATTGGGAACTTTCTTGTCCAGACCAAAGAAGTTGCGTGACATTTATATATAGACATCTTTCCCATTCTTCTTCATGGTCCTGTTATTAGACAACAGTCCCCAAACAGTCCTATGGCTGTAAATCGACCATGGATAGCATGGATTTCTAATGGCAAGTTCAGATCATAGATCTCAGATTTCCCACATCTTGCGTTTTCATTCCAACCAATCAAAAGTGACTGATTTCACCGGGGTTAATCAGTGCATCTTAGCCTTTAGTTAGCGATCAGATATGGGATTTGGTTGGTTTGAATAGAAACAAGCCACCCGAACCATTTGCGGATAAGATTGATGATCTTTAATCTAATAGATGCGAACGTCAGACGTGCGGTGATGTTAATGCTGGTGTTTACTCGAAGCAGTGATTCTTTGTAAAAACCGAAGATAAAAGACTTTAGTTATACTGGACAGCTGTGCAAGTCATTGAACCTTTCATTTTATAATAGAGCACATATCTTCTGTGTCGTTTGTATCAGAGCTAGCCCCAGAAAAAGATCTATAAAGGCAAATTTATAGCATAGCGCTAATGGTTTTTCCTGCTGTTTTTGTTTTGGCTTCATAATTGTTAAAGTGTGCATCTTCAGTTACAAGATATAACGATGCAAGATACAAGATACAGCTGAACGTACAGTAGCCATTATTACAATCCATTATGCAGTTTTTACATTTCCTTCATTTGCACTAAACTTTGCAAAAATAGCTATGAATATATGACCATGAATATATTTCAGTTAAAACTCAATCCTCAGGTTAATACTAAGCCTTTCTGATCAGAAGAGTTTAGGGTTCAAGTGACAGCCAAGCTGCTACTGTCGGGCCCTTGAGCAACAGTCTTAACCGTATCTGCTCCAGGGGGGGCATAGCTGACCCTTCCCTCTGAGCCTAGCAAGCTGGGATATGCGAAGAAAGAATTTCACTGTGTTGTAATGTGCGCATGACATTGATACTCCCTTTCAGATAATGCTGAAAGTTTCTTCTCCCCCCACCCCCCCCCCGATAATTTTGGTATTAGTGTTTGTATGTGTAAGACCGGATTTATTGAAGTATACAAAAGTGAAGCAAAACATCGCCTTCTGGAAAGTTACTCAGCTATTTCGTTGCTGACCCTCATCTCGCCTTTCTCATCACAACGGTCAAGCATCCGTACCTGACATCGCACTCCTATTCTGTCCTCATGACCAAATTCATGAAGATCAGGGTGAAGCAAAGTGTATAAGATATCAGTCTACGGGACCAGGAAAATACAGTGTATACAGCTGATCACGGTACAGAAGCAGTAACACCTCAGGATCAAATCAGCAGCTATTATTATGGCAAGATAGGGTTCTAGAACATTAGTATCACATTCTAATGTTGAAAGTCTGTCGTAGTGCGCTGTATGCCCTTTGGCGAATCAAAAACAAGCAATGTAGAATAGCTGACACATTATAAACGATTTGGAATATAGCCAAAGTCAGCTGTGTAAAGGTGTTCTGCGGTTGAACGTATGTTCAGAAAAAATACAAATAAAGCAAGCATAATAGGGCAGGCATAATATAAGTTCCTTATAGCAACATTACATGTTTTTTTATCAGAACTTGCAAATGAAATGGAAATCCAGCAACAATTACCAATGCTGAATGAATCCACAGCTCTCAACACTTTCCCTGAAATCTTGGCCTCAAAGCTCAAAGATGTATAATTAACCTTTCTGAAGGTGTGATTTACTACAGGTGGCTCAACGTATCGGTGTAAATCACATACAGCCAGTAGAATGTCTCTGCAACATGCATGTAGAGATTTGCCAGTGGACTTTCTTCACTCGCTTTTTTTCATTCTCTTTCTTTATTTCTGTCACTTTGTCTCCGTTTGACTCCGGCGTGTGCGGAAATCTGAAGGCACTTCAAGGATGATTGATTATGTTTGAAAAATGTATTTCAAATACCTGAAAGCAATTATTTCCAGCAGACATGCCAATTTGGATCTCGCCATCCCCACAAATCTGATTTGCGCATAGTATATTTTGTTTACTCTGGCGAGGCTTTGAGTAGAAATAGCGCTGTGTGTTTTTTTTTTAGCAATCGTTCCCTCACTTTTTCTTTTTTTTTGTTTTACTCACTTTTGTTTAAACGTGCTGTAGGTCCCGTGACTGTGATTTCTGGTCACGAGCGTCTTCTATTGTTTTCTTACTTAATAAATCTTCCCCTCCTCTTATTCTTTACTTTATTTTCGCCGTTGTGTTTGGGGAACTCTCTTTCAATTGGAGCCGAACTATTATTTATAACACTTTGATGCAATTATAATGTATAGTGATTCAAACCAGTTTTGCTGCAATGAGGATGACAATAAGCCTGCTCAGTATGGATTTATTGCACCGTGTCACTTTGTCTTTAAATCCCGTGACATTTTGTCTTTATTAGAAACAGACATTGGCAAATCCAACACATCCCTTTTAAGTCCTGCTTTTTTTCATGGCAAGTTCCTGAAGGGATATCGCATCTCAGGTGCAAAGTTTGCTGATTTGCATGAAGACCATCCGGTATATTCACCTCTAGGTAGAAAAACTGGCAACAGTATTCTTCCTCTCTCTCTCTCTCTCTTTCTCTCTCTCTATCTCTCTCTCTCTAAGGCCTGTTAGTAATAAAAGTATGCATCTGTTTTCCCTCTTGTTGGTCGTGTTTTGGATTTTGTTTGCACCAAAGCCAAACTTTCAGTTAGAGTTGTTTGAGTGTTTTTGGTAAATGTTGAAGTAGAAACGTTTCTCCATTGGTCTGTGAAGATTCTCAGTCCGTCATTTGTCTGGATTTCGATCGAATTAGAACGAAGCGTATCACTTCCGATCTCATCGTCTTCTTCGCACAGAGAGCATACATACATTCTTCGACACTCTTTTATAGCTAGTGCAGCCAAGCGCTCTAAAAAACTCTTCTATTAATGTTTAGCATGGTCATTCTTTATTATTAGCTATAAATACACGTCATCCAAATGAAATGAATTCCTCGAGCAAAGGTGATTTAAAGCCTTTAAAGTCGCGAGCGTACAGCAGCCACACGGAGCATCGTGTTAAATCAGGCATATGTGTGTGTGCGCTTGACTGTGGGGGGTGGATGAATGATATATCAGTGGGTGTGAGAATGTGCACTTTGCGAGTAACGCAGATCTCACCTCCTCACTTGTGATTCGTAATGTGACAGCGCGGCGTGAGCTCCACTAGTTTCGAGCGCACGTGTGTAGCCATGAGGATTTGGTTGTGCCTAGTAGGATGGGTTCTGTTGGACCTACAGGGTCAGGGGCTTGCAAGATGCCACGGTCGGAGAAATAGCGTGCAAAAGGTACGGTTCTTTATGATGTATGATTATTTAACGCTATGGCAGTGATTGCAGCAAGATATAATGTGGGATTTGTATGGGGGGGGGATCACATAGATAATATGTATTTCCATACTTTGCTTGTTTTCCTTTTGTCTATTTTTATTTTCGGAAAAAACGTCTACAGATGGAAAATAATCCCAATATGTTCAATTTGTATTGCCGTACGAATTTCATATTTTGCTGCTTTAGGTTTCTTTAGGTTTTTAGCTGCTTTTATTTTTTTTTAGTCCAGGACATTCCTTAAAACTAAACATTTTTTTTTAGTCCAGGACATTCCGTATGTGTTTTGTATCAATCATCTTGCAAGTCACTGCCAGTTAAACATCACCCTTTGAACATACCACTGTCTCTAAGGTGAAATTATGGAACTTTTCAAGTCAGAACAGACAATTTAGTGTATAAGAACTGAGTTGGAGACTTGTTGAATGAGCCTCATACAAAGCTTCACTTAAAGTCTATCATACAGTACCTAGAAGTGCCTTTGACTTGCCCCGAACATATATTATATCCCCGATACGTGCTCAGTAATGGCTTCTTGGCATGTCTCTATGTCTTTTTTAGCCTGCAGGCCTTTAACATGTCCGGGTGGGTTTTTTTTCCTTCTTCAGTAATCCATCTTTCATCATTTGAACTCATCATTATTATGATATCAAGCTTTGTGAGCGAGATATGTCATATTCAGAATAAATCTAGTGCAACTAGCAATATCAATTATTGTTGACTATGACTAAGAGAGCAAATATTCGGGGGGTTAACACATACACTATATGAACAAAAGTATTGGCACACCTGACCTTTCTCTAAAATGTTACTGCAAACCTGGAGGCACACACTCGCATAGGATGTCTTAGGATGCCGTATAATGAAATTTTGCATTGGCTTGAACGCCAAACCTGCTCCGTGTGGAGAGTGAACAAAACGAGCTCCATGAAAATATGGTTGATATATATATAGAGAGATATAGAGATAAATATAGAGAGCTGATCTTAACCCTACTGAACACATTCGGGATAAATTGAAGGTCGACAGCTAACCAGGCCTCCTCACGTCACCTAAATTAGTGCCGGACTATACCAACAGCCCTGTGGCTGATGAGCATAAATGTCCATTAGCACCCTGGAGCGTCTTTAAAGAAGTGAATTATGAGAGCAAACTGGGATTGAATATGGAATGCAATCCTCAGAATGCACATACCATGCATACTTACAAATATAGCATACATTTGCTTGCTTTTAAATGTTTAATTCGTCCAACTATGAATGGTTAAGAAATCATCTCTTTAATTTCTCAGGCGTTTCTTTAATTCAGGAATGGCTTGCCCCCTGGTGGAAGAGTACGAAATTGCTCTGAGTGGCAAGTACAGAAATTGGTCACCTATGGATGAGTGGTCAGATATTTGGCTTCCCTGGCAAACCATCAGAAGGATTTCAGTTGCTCTGTATCCTTTGAGATAAGCTGGCCAACAGCCCAATGCAGGTCTTTTGGAGATTGAGCGATTGCTTATCAAGCTACACTCAGGGGACCGAGCTCCTGAAAGAGCTTTTGTTATTGGTAGCAGAAGAGCGTACTTATGCTTCTGCTTCTGCTCATGCTTAATATGGCTAATCATGCCAAAACAAACAGCAATAATAAGACGCACCTGCACTAATAATTTCCGTCTTTCGGGTCCAACAGAAAGAAAAAAATCAATGCGCTAACGAATCCGTTTCCTGGCACCGAGCCGCATTCTCTCAGCATGGCAACATGTAACATTAGTGACCAGATCCCAAGCACATTCACTGAGCCGCAAAATCAAATACATTCTTCTTTTGTCTGGTATACAGACTAATGCAAAGAGGACTCTGCTGGTTTTTATTTCCTGCGCTCTATTTCAAAACAAGGCAGTGCAAAACATCTGCCTCACAGGTTCCCAGGTCCTGCTGAGCTACACCTCTAGAGGTAGTGCACCTCCAGGCCAAGGGCTTCACCTGCTGTGCGTTTATAGAGCTCTTCAAGATGACGCATGAGTAATGGGAAAACTCGCGGGCTGCATTAGAGAATAGTAATCCGTCTTTGTCTTGATCATTCTAGCCATACATACAAATGCCATCATGGTTAGTGTACTGTAGCTTTAGTCAACCAATTTTCCCCCGGGCAAATTCCTCCCGAGTGCAAATAAGTCATCCGGCATCGTCCATGGCACCGATCATTCATCTCTGTAATATGATACAGGCAGAGACGGGCCAAAATACGTCAAAGAGCCTTTTGTTATATCGTACTCGGTGCCACAATAAAATGATCTACTTATATATTAGACATAGTGTATTTTATTAACATTTATTCTTTTTGAAAGGAGAAATGAAAAGAGGCTTGTAAGATGATAATAAGAGCAAACTTATTATCAGCTTACAAGCCTCTTTTCATTTCTCCTTTCAAAAATAATAACTTGTTTCATGGACTTTCCGTATGGTCATGTTGTACAATATCAACATATGATCCATACTGTATATCTGAATCATTGCCAGTATAACCATAGTTCCCAATTAACATTTCTAAGTACTTCACTGTTCATTTGTAGTACATGTATTTCCTAGAACATTATGCTGCAGACAAACTTTACAAGACACAGATGTGTTCACCGCGAATCTGACGATCTCACGTCTAGAGTGAAAATACCATGCGTGTGTATGTGTGTGTGTGTGTGTGTGTGTGTGTGTGTGTGTGTGTGTGTGTGTGTGTGTGTGTGTGTGTGTATATATATGTGTGTGTGTGTGTGTGTGTGTGTGTATGTGTATGTGTGTGTGTGTGTGTGTGTGTGTGTGTGTGTGTGTGTGTGTGTGTGTGTGTATGATTGTATTTTTAAGTTAAATAAAACTAAATAAACATGTTTAAATGTTGTCTCATTGGCCTGTTGACCTTGAGTTTAATTGTGTGTGTGTGTCTGTGTGTGTGCATGTGTGTGTGTGTGTGTGTGCAGGGTGTAAGAAGACGCGGCCTCACCCGTGGTGACGGTACGCTCCCTACAGGCATGAAGCGGCCTGGCTCCATTAGTCGCGGGGACGTCTTTGAGGTGGATGAGTACACTGACCTGATCGATCCCAACACGCTGTCCAAAAACGGTTCACCCCACAAGAACCACCCACCACCTGCTAAAGGCGGCAAGGGGGCCAAGCCAGACTCTACCTCCAAACTCGTAGATGAGAACATCACTACTGAGAAAATCAGCCCTGACAAAGGGCCTAATAAAAAGCCTGTGGATAACACTATTATTGATTTAGATGCGCCTTCCATTTTGAAAAAACCTCATGAGGTAGAGACTGCAACTCCCATCCCGACTCACCAAACGGATAACATTCAAAGGATTGTCCCAAATGTGGTGCTCACAGGTAGGACAGGAGGCCTGGTGCGAGGCTCTGATGGGAAGATGTATCAACTTCAGCAAGGCCCTCCAGGGCCAATGGGGCCACCTGGGAAGCCAGTGAGTGCAATTTATTTATTTCTTCTTTTTACTTTTTTTTTTTTTACACTCAGGGATACTGCAAGTAAAGTATACAGGAAGTATTTGTTTGTATTTTTTCAGGAAAACATCCAGGAAACTTGATTAACTATAAGTTACTATTTCATTATAACTAAGCAAATTCACCTAATACAGGGTCCGGGTTTGATTCGCGTCTCGGCCATGTGTGTGTGGAGTTTGCATGTTCTCCCCGTGCCTCAGGGCGTTTTTCTCTGGGTTCTCCGGTTTCCTCCCGGTCCAAAAACATGCACGGTAGGTTGATTGGCACCTTGGAAAATTGTCCCTAGTGTGTGAATGTGTGTGTGAATGTGAGTGTATGTGTGTCCTGCGATGGGTTGGCATTCCATCCAGGCTGTATCCTTCCTTAATGCACATAGACGCCTGAGATAGGCACAGGGAAACACCCGAGGGAAGATCGGATATATCGGTAGAAGATGAATGAATGAATGAATGAAAAAAACGAAACCAATTTTTTTCCCACACGCAATATTATATTACCGCCTTTGCTACTGTGCACTAAAAACAGTGCAGTTCAGAGGCTGCAGTGAATAATATCATACTATCCAAAGACATCCTATACAATTGTTGGCCATATAGTGCATGCTGCATCATAATAAGGCCCTGATGCTCATATCTCTTACTATCTCGTACCATGTACCAATGGGGTCGCTGGTGATCTAGTTAATTTACAAACGTATATCTTGGGGATGTATAGATCTGGCACTCAGCCATTTCGAACGTGCTCTTTCATTGATTTATGCATTCAAACTCACGCACACATACTAAGCCCAAAAGCAAGGTAATAACGTTGAGGTATGTGAGCAGGGCCAGCGTATCTGGATTCCATCTGACAGCTCGTACCAACTTCTATAACGAGGTTTAAACCGTTCCCAATAGCTCGCTAACCCTTTTTTTTTTTTTTTTGACACCGACACCCCGTTGTTATGCTTTCATTGCAAAGCAAATAAAAACAAATGCTGCATCCCGATCCCGAATAAATAAATAGAGACTGATGTCAGCTTTACATTCTCTCTAGCCTGGGAATAATAAAGCCGCTCTGCAATTCACGCTGAATGGAAATCATTATACCCTTAAAACCCTCAGCTAACAAATCCGACCTTACGTCACTGATCGCTAGGATGTATCATCTGCATCTGTTTTAGAGAATAAGGCGAGCAACGAAACAAAGTGTGCAGTGTAAGACAGGAGGGACGCAGACGTCTTCAGATTTTCTTTTTATGTTTCAATGTTTCGCCTCAGCGTAATATACAGTTTAAAGTATGACCGTAAATTACGTTACGTTCTAAAGAAAGTATCCAGTGATGGCTCGTTGTGATAAAGCATTAGAGTTAAAACACGATCTCTCTCAAGGATGTAATTCCATATTGGTTTAAGACCATGCAGGATAATCTGTTTATGATAGTAAAATCAATCAGACCATGTTTAAGCATGTTTAAGTTTCTAACCGGGACGTCGGCGTGAATTTGTCAGCATCCCTTTGTCATATTTCGCTAGAAATAGGACAAAGGAAACCCCGAATCAAAACTTATTTTTTATTAAAGAAGCAAAGTCTGAAACAAGACCAGATGCAGCAGCATGTATAGATAGCATGCCAGGCTTCAGGGTCACAGAGCTTTTTCTGTAGTCCACACGCAGCTCTGAGTCACACATGAAAGAACACAGGGAAGGCAAGGACGCATCGGTGACGGCAAATTAAAGCCAGAAGGAGAGAGAAAGATTCTGCATTTGATGCTCTGTTTTGCATTCGTGTCTGTGGAGAACCCAGACTGACTGTCAAACTACTGCCTTACTGTAACATAACACTATTTTATAGGTTATAAGATAAGATAATCCAACACCATCAAGTCTGTTTTTCTCTTTGTATATCTGAAGTAATCATTAGTAGTGATACGGGGGTGGATGACGTACACAATCCAGGCACTTGAGTTCAAATAGAGACGCTCTATGTAAAATATTACTAAAGAATGTTTGCCTTCAAATGTACTTAAGTATTCAAAGTGAGCTAGGATTTATTATGGCTATAACATGCCATTATCTTGCTTAGTCAACTCAGTTAATGTGACTGATCTATTAATAGAATGATATTAATGAGTCAAGCACTGATGGATATTCATTCCTTCATTCATCTTCTACCGCTATATCCGATCTTCCCTCGGGTCACAGGGAGCCTGTGCCTATCTCAGGCGTCTATGGGCATTAAGGCAGGATACACCCTGGATGGAATGCCAACCCATCACAGGACACACACACACACACACACACACTCACACATTGATACACTAGGGACAATTTTCCAAGGTGTCAATCAACCTACCGTGCATGTTTTTGGACCGGGGAGGAAACCGGAGAACCCGGAGGAAAACCCCCTGAGGCACGGGGAGAACATGCAAACTCCACACACACATGGCCGAGACAGGAATCGAACCCGGACCCTGGAGGTGTGAGGCGAACGTGCTAACCGCTAAGCCACCTCTCAAAATCTTCTCCTCGCTGCTGGGCCAATGCTATACTGTACGTTCATGCTAAGTAGATATTATCCACCACCAGTCAATATAAGTTTACTACAGACTGCACGATTGGCGTCTCCGTCACCTTTTTATCCGCTCTGATTTCGCAAAATGTAGTTCTGTAAACAGTAAAATATTTGACTTTGAAATTACATTTACACACAAATTACATTTACATCCTCACTGTACAACATAGAGTGCAACATAGAAACCCATGACTTGAAGGCCAAATGTATATAATCTATTGTATGTAATTATTCCACATTCTGTGCTCAAAGCCTTGTGTGG
Source organism: Kryptopterus vitreolus (assembly GCA_030449085.1). Lineage (NCBI taxonomy): Eukaryota > Metazoa > Chordata > Actinopteri > Siluriformes > Siluridae > Kryptopterus > Kryptopterus vitreolus. Next base: position 13,398,182 of record JACRUU010000006.1, on the reverse strand, counting down.
TTAAGAAAACTGGTGTACACGCATGTTTAAACATACCGTTTACACACCATGCCTGCAGGAACATGCAGAAGAAAAAAGAAAAGAATGGAAAATGATTCTGATTACAGTTGGCATTTGACTAAATTCTGGCCAATTAGTGGGTTCGTACGCCTCTTAAAACAAGGTCCAAATTAGCACATTCGCTTGAGTTTTACAGGATGTATTTCCAGGTGTTGCTCACTGTTTAGCTTTATCTTTTTTTTTTATAGTGATGATAGTTATTTCCAATCACATTTTCTTTATTACTGATCTTGCATTTTATTGAATTGTGAAAATGTAGGGTTTTGTATTGAAAAATTGTGTTTTGTACGGCACATTCATGTATTTCGCCAAGACAGACTTTGCATGGATCCTTTATTACTTTGTTAAATTTTATAGGTCCCTTTGCATTTAGGGTTTTTACATGAAACCTGACATTTTTAGGTGTAATATGTATATTAATTGCAGTAAAATAACACATGCATTTCTTTAGGGTTGTCCTGGCAGTCGGGGTAATGCAGGGTTTAAAGGAGAAAAGGTGAGTATCTCTCATACCTGCTTAATTGTTAAAAAAGTGCAGAGGGCTGTTACAGACAAAGCGGCTTTCTTTTGCCCGGGTCTCTGAGCTGTTCCTTTGAATTAGGAAGTGAAGAGCAGTCTCTGGAGATATAATCACTCCATCACACTTAAGATCCTTAGGAGCTGGGTTAGTCTGGATGATGCTTGAAGTCCCATCTGTAGAGAAAAGACTTGCCTTTTCTATGCACTGAAATTATACAGCTGTTCTTTGGTTGTTTTTATAAACGTCTCAGGAACAGCTGTCATGCATAGGATTTTTAAAGTACCTCATGGGCATGTATTTATCTTATGTGTAAATCATTTATAATGATTTATTTTCAATTATTTTTGACTTCTCAAGGACTTCGGCGATTTTTTTGTTTCCTAGGGAGGAGTTGGACCACAGGGACGTCCTGGTCGGGTCGGAAAATCAGGCCCAGTAGGACCACCAGGACCACCCACGTTGTATCTATGGCGGAACACAGCAGACGACTGGTCTCACTTTCAGGTAATCAAGTTACATTGTCATTTCTCATCGCATATATTATACAAAATCTCGATAAAAAAAAACACCCCTTTTCCAAGAACTCTTTCTCTCTTTTGTTGTATCTCCATCTCTGGAAATCTGTCTCTCACTTTGAATTCTCTGGAGCGCATGAAGCAGCCCATATAAAATATAGTCGACTGTTTTATTTATTTATTTTTTCCTTTACAACCAAGACTTAATATAACATAAATCCCTGCTACTACTTTCCGTGTTGTATTTTTCATAGTAACGTTCTTTCTACACAAACAGCAAGAAAAGAACAGATTACAAGTAAAAACAGCTCAAAACTAAAGAAACAGATCGCATGCCAATTCGATGACGGCTCAGAGTTCATTCTCACAACAGCACAATAAAAAAAAAAGCGGACCATAAAATCCGGGCCGGTTGCGCTTCTCTCTTTTCTGTCAGTCTCGTTTAATCCCGAACGGAGAACATCTTGTCATAACTGAAAACCGAACCACGCATTTTATGGTCCGTGCAAAATGTAACACGTTTGATAGATTTCATACCGCTTTTATGTTCACTCGCGAGGAAATATATCATAATAATGACAACCAGATCATCACATGCTTGAAGTGAGAATGAAGAAGAATATTAGATAGAGAGTAGAAATAAGGTGTGAAGATGTACAGTAATCATTTTGTGTCTTGTGTATATTTCTCCCTTTTTTTCCCTGTCTTTTTCCAGCAAACATCTTTCTTCCAGCTGTTGTATGCAGGTTGGCCTGTAAGTATGCAGCACACGGTTACAGTTTAGTGGCCCTGGAGTATCAGGGCCTATTTGCAAATCTGTTATTGATAATTATATGAGGTGGTATCACAAAGCTTCGAGCAAATACATCATTCCCTGTCTTCCCGCCACATCTGGAATACGTTCTCATCTGCGAGCGTCCAATTTTTCAGTTCTGTCGTCTAGTATACGTTTGATTATGAAATTGCAGATGTGGTAATGCACATGGTCACACTAGCGCAGTTTCCGATATACATGCTGACTTATGATGTCCGGTGCTCCCTGTGACTGTGTGTATATAGCCTTGTGCTGCCATCCGATACAAAACCAGTCCCAAAACGTTTTGATACCATCTCATACCCTATAATTAAAATGTAGACGATATTGCTAGGGGCACGTTCGCCTCACACCGCCAGGGTCCGGGTTCGATTCCCGTCACGGCCATGTGTGTGTGGAGTTTACATGTACTCCCGGTGCCTCAGGAGGATTTTCTCCGGGTTCTCCGGTTTCCTCCCGGATATATTGTCCTTAGTGTGTGAATGTGAGTGAATGTGTGTGAATGTGTGTGCGTGCGTGTGTGGGTGTGGGGTGAGTGTGTGTGTGTGTGTGTGTGTGTGTGTGTGTGTGCGTGCCCTGCGATGGGTTGGCATTCCATCCAGGGTGTATCCTGCTTTAATGCCCATAGACGCCTGAGATAGGCACAGACTCCCCGTGACCCGAGGGAAGATCGGATAAAGCGGTAGAAGATGAATGAATGAATGAAGATATTGCCGTTGTACTATGAGTAAAATAAGATAAGATATTAGTACTATTATATATCATTGCAATGTATACTCTCTCTGACTGGTATCTTCTTTGTGAGCCTGTAGAGAGATCTGGGTTTACCTGGGCCACAGGGAGAACTTGGGAAACCAGGCCCACAGGTGAAATGTTAATTTTTTTTTTTTTTAGATCATAAAGACTACACTACCTGTAATATTTCCAACTATAGTATATTTAATGTATCTGTTACTCTTTATCCAGGGACCACCGGGAGATCCTGGAGAGAAGGGAACATCAGGGCGAATGGGAGATATGGTATATGTGGATACTGTGTCCTCTTGATACACCTCATTTCATAGTCGGAAGAGGCACATTCATAGCTTAACAAAAGGTCAGGAATATATAATTATTATCATTAATGTCATTGAAGATTGGAAATTCTTCAGGAAAGTGCTTTTTCAAGGCTTGTGCCTTTTGGTTGCTATGTAACACAACAAGCTGCATTTTACCCCCCCCCCCCCTCCCCGCTCTTTTAGCTTAAAGAGAGAGGAAAAACACAGCCTGACAAGGAAACATTATTTATAGCTGCTATAATGTAAGTGAAAACAGGAGTGAACTTGTTTCATAGACTTTCCACAACATCAGTGAGTCAAACGAAGACAAGGTGCGTTGTCTCATTATCTTCATCATGGTGAGAATCATAGTTTATAGGTGTTTTATAGGTATATACCTTTATTATATATATATATATATATATATATATATATATATATATATATATATATATATATATATATATATATATATATATATATATATTATATAGAAACAAAGTCCAATCATGGCAAATGAATGTGCTATCGAGGAATAATTGTATGCCACATGTAAAAAAACACTTGTGTATGTAGAAAAGTAATTAATTTGAAGGTGTAAACCAAGCTTGATGTATGTTTTCTCCATTCTGAGACATAAAAACACTCTGATTTTGCTTATTTTTTCTGTAACTACACACTAGAGCAGGAATAGGAAGAGAAAAATATATTAGTAGACACTCCACCCATAATTACTCCAAGCTTTAATCACATTAACATGTAGTGTGGTGTCTGAGAGCACTATAAAGGTTTGTGTAGGAGTGAAACGGGCATGAAAAGACCGCAACCTCAAGCTTTTTCAGATCAGGCCGAAAAAAACAGAATAAAATACAGTAGGTTATTAGCTTATAATACACTCATGCAATATTTGTATTATATATGAAAAAAGGTTTGGCCATTCTTTTTCCATGCTGCATTAGACTAGACGCTACATTTCCTTTATGCTGCATGCATGTTTATGTATATTACCTGCACTGGGTTATCACAGTGTAAAAGAAATTGCACCATGGCCACACTCAAGTGTTAGTCTGTGTATACAAGTACGGTGCAGTTTCCTCAGCCGACAGCACGCATTTTTCACTAATTTATTTCAAATCCATCATTTTAAAAGCTTACACAAAGAGGTGTGTATGCTGCACGCACATGCACACAAACACAGCCATATTCAGGTGGTTCCTTCTCAAACAGGGGCTGAGTAATTAATCCTGACTCCTGATGTATGAATGTTGCATGTGCTTAAATCGAGCCTCACCCAGTTTACATTGTCTATATTGTGTGCATTACCATGTATCGGAAGCACTGTAACTGGCGTGCACAATGTGGCATGCATTAGGGAATATTTTGCTACTCAATAATTACATAATCGAAGGCGTAGCAACCTTTCAATTATAGCATGCCAAACCCCCTTCTTGAACTCCTTTATGGAAATGTTTGGGATGATGCTTTTAGCTGTTGGCAGGCCAATGTGAAGGGATCTGGGGGATAATAAATGGATTATGAGCTATTTTCATTTCACAAGGGGTTTGTGTGTTAGAATTGTGATCTGAACTGGGGACAGCATTTAAGAGATTGTCTACGGTTTTAATATAATTATGATGTTTTCAATCATCAGGAGACCAATCAGAACTTCGGCTTGTTTCCTGATGTTTCCACACGGACAGTTTTAATTGCCGGATGTGTGCATTGTGGCGGATTTTGGTACTTGATTTAAGACATGGTGCATCAGTAAAACACATGTTTAGTGATATATATATATATATATATATATATATATATATATATATATATATTCTATATATATATATATATATATATATTTCCTTTTAAAAGTTTCTGAATGGAATCACTTTTCAGTTCAGGGCTTTTATACAGTATCACAAATGTAATAAAATCAGATCTTAAAATGTTTTGTTTGTGGTGTATTAAGATCACGAGACAATGCAACAGATATTTACGTGAGCAAAACTGGCCTGGCTGGCCATTAGTCACAGGAACACTGGCCAATTATACTGTAAGTATGTAGGGTTTCAGGATTCTAGGAATTTTCAAGACTGGCAACTATCCGTGGGAATTAACAGGAATAAAGTGGAAATTTACAACATTGCAGGTTAGCCTGTAATAGCAGATTAGGCAATAACAGGGAACTGAAATGTAGTTTAAGAAAAAAAATCTTTCAGGATAATCTTTCGTTAAAACAGCTAGACTGCATGATTATTAAGTCATTTAAATATATTTAAATTGTTCACAAATTAATTACCATAAATAAATTTTCCCAGATTGCATTGCCATGGAAAGTTTCTGTAAATTTACCAGGAAAATGTTTCACCCCATTGCAACACTCTGTATGTAAAAATAATGCTTTTCCCAATGTCTGTTCTATGGCATTTAATTTTACTTTATTAACTGGACTGTTAAAAACAGCTGGTAGGATTTAATGTAGTGTTTCTTGAAGGGATCTGTGATTCTTAAGTGTTATAATATAGATATGAGTGTAAAAAGGTGCTCCTGCTACACTCTAGGGTGACCTTGGACTACCAGGTGTGAATGGCTTACCAGGGATTCCTGGAAAAGATGGAGAAAATGGCCTGAAAGGACAACAGGGGGCTCCTGGAATACCTGGCCCAAAGGTAGCGCAATGAAATCAGCAATTCTAACACATTATACAACACGATGTTTTATTATGGTCAATTTTTTTTCCTCCACCAGGGACCTCTTGGCTATAAAGGAGAATTTGGCTCACGTGGTGAAAAAGGAGATGAGGTAAAATGTGATTTAAAAAAAAATGCTTATTTTTATGGCTTGAACACAATCCCGTTGACAAAAAATGCATTGCTACTTCTATTGTTTAGGGACTTTTGGGAGCAGAGGGCCGTAGAGGAGATGTAGGAGACCCTGGAGAGAAAGTAAGGTGTATTCTGAATTCAATTTGAAGCGCTCAATTATAAAGTCAAAAGCGTATGAGCGCTAGTATGGATTTGTCGCCATCTAGTGGGTGTACAATGAACGCCTCGTTCATTTCCACACCGTTCATTTGGTGTTAAATCACACTTCTCATTTAGGGATATAAAGGTCTGCATGGGTCATCTGGTCCTCCTGGTCCTCAAGTAAGTCAATATGATATATATCACTCTGTCTTTGCTATTGTCTGTATAAGTAACATTATACATGCTATAAGAGGAAAATTGTCTCCACTTGCAGGGGCCTCCTGGGATTAGAGGGATTGTGGGTCTTGAGGGTCCTCCAGGGACAGATGTAAGTGAAGCCAAAACATTTCAATATGACACAACATTCCCAGCTTTTCCTGCCCGGTGGGAAATTTCAGTCAAGTTTTTTTTTTGCATTAATTCTTTATCTTATTCATTGTGCAGGGATTGTGGGTCTTGAGGGTCCGAACAATCACACAGTGCAGTGACAATTATGACAAACATGATGTAAGAGGCACTATGAGGTAGCCATCAAATGGTCTGCATTTCAATATGACACTCTATTATTATTCCTATCAGCTATCTATCCTGCCGATTAATCTGGTCTGGTTGAAATAAGGGTTCAGTCAAGTTTTTTTTTTGCATTAATTCTTGTGCCTCATTTTACAAGTGCACAATTATGCCATCTATTATCTATTATTAATCTGGTCTGGTTTTCTATTATTAATTCTATTATCTATTATTAATCTGGTCTGGTTTTCAGGGTGAAGACGGGTTTGATGGCCCACCAGGTCCGCCAGGACCACCAGTAAGGAATCCGAACAATTAACAAATAAGATTAATGGACCAGTTAATAAGTTAATAAGTTAATAATATATGTGGATATATTCAAACTGTCTGACGTATACATATGCACTTGAGGAAAAACTCACATGAGGTCAATGAGGTCACATTTCACAGATTTGTATTGCTGGGGCTGCATAATATGTAGGACAGAAAATAAGGAACTCTATTGTGGCCTGCTTATAGTGAGCTGTTTCATCATCTTAAGCATGGAAATCCAAGGAGGCATTATGAATGCATGAAATCCTGCTTTGCATTTATCTCATTGTCTCATGAAGCATCCAATTTAGCACTTGAAATTAAAACAAACACATTTTTTTTCCGAAGGAAATATGCATTTTCCAACCTTCAAATATTCTAATCCACATTTTATAGACTTACAGCCAGTATACATTTATGGAACCCTGATTATTATATTAGATTAGATGATTAAACTAGATTAGGTGATTTGGAATTATTTCCCTCTATACATTTTTTCACTATGTTATTCAATGTGATGTAATAGCATTCGGTTCACAGATCATTTCATGCTCATGTATTTCCTGTTTTGCATATTATTTGCGTAGGGCCCTCCGGGTATCACAGGTTTTGTCGGCGCTCAGGGCGTAAATGGCTCACGGGTACGTCTGCATACGGTCTCATAAGACTCTTGTGATTCTCCTTATTCATTCCGCTCTGCAAAACATCAAAAATCGCCGAGCCGTCCCTGTCGTGTCTCAGCCGCGTTATTGTGTTATTCTCTGCTTTGCTTTACAAGGGGGAGCCCGGACCTGCAGGAAACATCGGCCCCCCAGGGCTCCAGGTATGTGATTACTGTCACAATCTTTCACTTTTGGAAAAAAAAAAAAAACCTTCACCTTTGAAAGACTAATATCCATATTATCTTCATACCTTCAATAAGGGTGCTCTGGGATTGGAGGGACAGATTGGGCCTCCAGGGCCACGGGGCCCACAGGTCAGGCCTTGTTTATATTGAAACATCAAAGTTCGAAAATTGCACATTACATTCATGGCACACTACATCTCTTCACCTTTTCATTTATAATCGGTTTTTAGCTGCAAAACCTCAGTCAGACAGACAGTAAGCTTGTTATTAACTCACTCAGTCAGTTATTTAGTCAATCACTCACTCAGTCAGTCACTGTGTATTCTACATGGATTGCTCCTCTATTTCTTATTGCTTCTCATTGAAATTGAACTTTTATAAGTGGATACATATTTGTACATGTTTACAGGGTCATCCTGGCAGAGAAGGTACACTAGGTCCAAAAGGAGATGATGTAAGTTTGTTATATATATATATATATATATATATATATCTTATATATATATATATTTTTTTTTATATATATTTTTATTTTATTTTTTTTTTTTTTTTTTTTTTTTTTTTTAGCAGGGGATATATATATATATTTTTTTTATTTATATATAATATATATATATATATTTTTTTTTTTTTTTTTTTTTTTTTTATATATATTTTTTTTTTTTTTTTTTTTTCTATATTTTTTTTTTTTTTAATTTTAGTTCATATCTAAAATAAAAAACCACTTTTATATTTTTTTTTTTATTTTTTTTTTTTATATTATATAAATCACAAAATATTGATTTATATGCATGATGTATGATTTTCATATGTAAAAAAAAACCTATTTAAGATTTTAGTTAGCACCAGAAAAAAGGCTGAATATCTATGTTTTAGGGACCAACTGGGCCGACAGGGCCTCGGGGAGAGACAGGGTCTGAGGGCCCCATGGTAAGTACAACAATATGCCCGATTCACTTTCATGTATTCTAATAGACATTCCAAACCCACCACTGCAAACGTCCCACATAATAATCTTCAGATTGAAAGGTTTAACCCAGGCTTCTGCTTTCCTTTCGAGATCGCTTTTAATCTTACATTAGGTCATTGCCATGCCTGCGCTATGGTTTCTATTCAACATTTGAGGATGTTCCTTAAATCCACATCCTAAAGCGAGTTCCCAGCAGATGGCCACGTTGTTACATCCAGCAGAAATGTAAAACATGACGTGACAACTTCTCCATGTGGTTTCTATCCAACTTTGATAACTTTCACCACTTATATCGCTGGTATAATACCGAGAGTCAGACCAGCTGCCGGTGATCATCATCTTAGCACCAATTAAAGTCTGTAAAATCATCACTTTTACAAAGCCACACAAATAGAGTGTTGTGTTTCATATCATCAAAGAATCCTGACTGATGAGACGCGCTGTCCAACCCGAACAGCTCCTTTAGATTAGGACCAGCTCGTATATTGTTAGAAATGGTGTCCTCGTTTGTGCTCATAACAGTCAAGTACATAAGACATGTTCTAGCTTTTTATCTGTCACATTTCATGGATGCGATTGTCATTTTAATGTCATTAAAACGGCCGTTTGAAATCTTGCCCAATAGTTTGCTTGCACGCACACAGGATGGTTTTGACGTGCAGATTGTTTTCACTCTCTATTGGTGCTCGGCATAAATGTTTCCTTACAGATTTGTGTGAGGGGATCCAAAAAAAAAAAAAAAAAAAAAAACCATCAAAGAATATACTGTAGAAAGCATTTTGCATCCAGTTCAGAAACAAACAATAACTTTTAATAGTAAATGCACTCATTAAATCAAACTTAGATTTATGCATCTGGCATGGCATAAAAACAGATTTGTATGTGAATCATGAAACACAAGGCGCTCATGATGAATCCGCTTTAGCTGCATGGAAACAAGCTTTCCTATAATGTGTCTTATAAACCTATTAAGGTTAAGATGTCAAACACTAAGTAAACACAAAGAAAAGAAAGTACACACATATCAGCTCAGATTGAACTGAACTCATATTAAAACCTAATAGTATAGTATTAGGTATAGGTATATTAGGTGTATATATTATATGTAGGGGCACGGTGTCTTAGTGGTTAGCACGTTCGCCTCACACCGCCAGGGTCCAGGTTCCGTCCATCGGGTCACCCTCGGTGTCCAGTGGCCCCCAGTCCCGGTTTTCCCGTCTCCTCCTTCAGGCCGGCCATGTGTGTGTGGAGTTTGCATGCATGTTCTCCCCGTGCCTCAGGTCCTCAGGGTTTTTTCTCCGGGTTCTCCGGTTTCCTCCCGGTCCCCGGTCCAAAAACATGCACGGTAGGTTTGATTGGCCCCCACTGGCTGGTTGAATTGGCACCTAAGGAAAATTGTCCCTAGTGTATGAATGTGTGTGTGTGTGTGTGTGTGTCCTCCTGCGATGGGTTGGCATTCCATCCAGGGTGTATCCTGCCTTAATGCCCATAGACACCCTGAGATAGGCACAGACTTTATTCCCCGTGACCCAAGGGAAGATCGGATAAAAGCGGTAGAAGATGGTAATGATAAAAGCGGTTAGAACTGTTAGAAGATTTTTTAGAATTTTAGAAGATGAATGAATGAATGAAATAAACATGGGCAAATACTTTACCACAGAACTGTATTTTAGTGTGTCAAATCATAGACGGGCATTTCGATTCCTATACTCTCAATATTAGTATGCGCTTAAAAAAAGTCAATATTGAAATGTGTAGTTGGATTTTAACGGAAGATTCTGCATTATGACGATGTTGATGCTATTGATATGGATTTTTGTTTATTTTATTAATCATTTTTTGACTTGGTAAAATAGTCTGCTAGAATGTATAGGCTTTATTTACCTTTCTCTTTTCTGAAAGTCTTTAATATTTAACGCCTTCAGATTATGAAAATAATGCTGTAAATTGGGTATCTTTAACATGATGCAACCTTCAAATATCATGCAATCAATTGTCGTCTCTCTTCTTTTTATATTAGGGTGCATTAGGAACGCCGGGTCCGAAAGGATTCATCGGTATTAGAGTAAGTTGTTTTAAGCCTCTTTCCTTCAACTTTACTATAAATTCAATTGAAAATAGAATTTCATTTTATTTGAATGCTCTGTGTTTCTGTCTCTGTAGTTTCCATTTGTGGATATAAATATACTGTAACAAGGGGCACGGTGGTTTAGTGGTTAGCACGTTCGCCTCACACCGCCAGGGTCCGGGTTCGATTCCTGTTTCGGCCATGTGTGTGTGGAGTTTGTATGTTCTCCCCGTGCCTCAGGGGTTTTTTCTCCTTTCCTCCGGGTTCTCCGGTTTCCTTTCCCTCCTCCCTCCTGGTCCAAAAACATGCACTGGTAGGTTGATTGGCACCTTGGAAAATTGTCCCTAGTGTGTGAATGTGTGCATGAATGTGTGTGTGTGTGCCCTGTGATGGGTTGGCATTCCATCCAGGGTGTATCCTGCCTTAATGCCCATAGACGCCTGAGATAGGCACAGGCTCCCCGTGACCCGAGGGAAGATCGGATATAGCGGTAGAACATGAATGAATGAATGAATGAATGAATATACTGTAACATGTATAGGAAAACCTCAGTTAATAATTTTTGATATGTTGAGCAGGGTAAGAGGGGATCTGAAGGAGATAAGGGAGAAGCCGGACCAAAAGGTGAAAGAGTAAGTTCTACCTGAATAGGTGTTTTTTTTTCCTCAGGATTTTATCGATTTTTGACTGAAATATATGATTCCAATATAATTCAAATAATGTGCTTGTTGTTCTTTTGACTAACACAGGGTATTAAAGGGAACACAGGGATCCCAGGTTTCCAGGGCGAACAAGGACCCACCGGTTTTCCAGGGTTTCCAGGGGTCAAAGGTCAACCGGGACCAAGAGGCAGTGAGGTATTAAAGTGATTAGTAGGAATTTTGTATTGTTTTTGTAAATGTTGATTTAAATTCACACTTAATGCATCTATTTGCATTCATTCAAATACATGAGCATCATTTTTTTTTCCTTTGTCAAGTGAAAAGTCATATTAATAATGGCGTTCTTTTAGGGCGAAGATGGAGAGGTGGGCCCACAAGGCAAATCAGGAACGGAGGGAACAAAGGTGAGATGTACAATGCTGTTAAAATTGCCACATTCACACACACACACACACACAGTAGGGACAATTTTTCCAAGGCGCCAATCAACCTACCGTGCATGTTTTTGGACCGGGGGGAAACTGGAGAAAAAACCCTGAGGCACGGGGAGAACATGCAAACTCCACACACACATGGCCGAGACGGGAATCGAACCCGGACCCTGGCGGCATGAGGCGAACGTGCTGACCACTAAGCCACCGTGCCCCCTGTTTAACTGTATTCTTGTATCTATTTATTTTCCACTTATTTGTCTATCAGGTTTTTTTTAAAAATCAGTTTTTTTATTTATATACAGTAGCATTTTGTACAATGGACAAGGTTTCATAGCACATTTTTTTCTAGTTGTGGATGTAAATGTAATTCTTTGCTTTACAGTAATTAAGTAACCTTACGAATAAATACTTTACGAACATCCGGCGATTAAAACAAACCTATCCGCAGAGCAGCTTCCAAATATCCACACTGCTAGCTAGTCAAAGAGCGTGGAGCGTAGCGTACAAGTCTATCCTGTCGCATTGATCTCCTGTGGGGGGGGGGGGGGTCTATACCTCTACCTCCATCGTTGTCCATCTACATTGTAGTGAACGTAGACTTTCCTAATCGTTTTATATCCTAAACACCCTTTATTAAAAATAGTTGGGGGGGGGGGGAGTTAAGTATAAATCTTTGGATAATACTTAACCAGAGTGGATAATTGTAGCCTGCAAAAAGCCACCAATCAGGGTAGAGCTTTTTAATGCTGCTTGGTGGTGTCTCCGTACACACAGTACAATTCAGTGTTAATTCAGCGTTTTGACAGGAATAAATGAACTCATGACTGTAACTTGCACCTGTTTAACTCATCAGAGTTTGCTGTTAAACTCATTTAACAAAATTAGAATGTTTTCACATAAACTGAGTTGATTAGACTCGTGTGACGAAACGATAATAGGAACATTATAGCCATAATAAATCATAGCGCTTTTGAAGGCGATTATTTTTGTACTTTTACAAAAAGAGAGCACATTTACCAGAGTAATATCTCTACTTTCACAGGTTCGCGCACACATATAATACCCACCTCTGGTATTATAACAGTTTGATGCCGTTCCAGTTGATTAATGATCTTGCTCTTGGCTTGTCTGATGGTCTGACCTTTAATGTTTCATGAATCATTATGTCTCCAACAGGCGTCTTTTTATCTTATAAACCTGGTTGTATAATATACTTTTTGATCACATGCTTATATATAAGTATTCATAATAATAATGATAATAATAATAATAATAATGCAAACCTGTAATAAGTGAAGAGGAAGCTCATTCATATACAAGATTTTCAGAAATGTGTTTCCAGAAATATCCATAATAGTTACACGATATTTAAGATGCTTGTAATGTGATATAAATCTTAATCATTTGTATAATAAACTTGAAGGGCAACAGAGGACCAGAGGGCCGTAAAGGAAAGCTCGGACCCAGGGGACCAATGGTAGGACAGCACTATTTTATGTCTTAACACATAAATGTCTGATGCCTTTTTTTTTTTTTTTATTTGTCTGATGTTTTTATGCTCCAATAACATGTTTGTGTAATCTTAATTAGTAAGAGTTTTAGGAACATTGTACACATATTTGAGTCATGTATCATGTAGATTAGATTCATTGTTACAGCACAACACTCGCATAAAATGCACGTGTCAATTAATGGTTTCCTGACTGACTTCAGGGTCGTACAGGACAACGAGGTCATGCTGGAATGCCTGGATCACCGGTGAGATTGTTTTTTTTCTTAGACACACAATAACGGAGCTCAACAGAGGGGAAATTTCAGGATGTCCGATTTGTTTTGTTTCAATATTCCAGGGATTCCCAGGTCCCCAGGGAGGAGTCGGGCCTGAAGGAAAGCCTGGTACACAGGTTCCCATTCTATATTCTCATACCATGATTACTGTTTACTGCTTGTATCCCTGTCGACATGAAGAGCAGAGGCTGGGGGGAACTTTTTTTTTTACGGTTTCTACGATAATAAGTTTGAGTACTTTAATCCTCTAATGCTCTTTTTGTGACAGTTTGCCACATAAAATGTCTAAAAATGTCTAAAATGCCATTTGAGGCTGATGAGAAAAGAATGTTCCAGTCTTATTTCATACGCTGGCAAATAATATATTGTTAAATTAAACCATATTTGCATCAATTCATGTATTTGCATAATTATTTGCATAATTATATTATATAGCACAATTATTGGCATTGAAAAATATCTTTCCTTTTTGTTTGATGCCTTATTGGTCTTATAATTTAAAGAGTGTGATCTAATTTATTAGAAATACCCTATAAAAATCCCAAATAATAAGCGTAATGCAGATGATTACAAAATATGTGTATTGTTAGCCTATATTGCTATCAAGTGCTAATAGAATTATTGACTATAGTTACATGAATCTTGTACTTTTTAAGTGAACAATAAACTAAATACATTGTTATGAAACATACTTTTATAGGGTTTTACTCATTTAAACCTTGTTCTAGTGACATTAAATGTTACACATTAATTTCTAACAGGTTGCTAAATGATATGCCAGAAGTTAATAATAATGTAATAGTACTCTTATATTTGGATTATCATATAATGGTAAATATTAGATAATTGCTATAAGAAGTATTATTTTACAGTGCAAAATCAGTCTGCTACATACTGTAACCTGTAAATGAAATGTTGAAGCTCTAAATATGATCAGTATATAGTGAGAATATGTCAAAGCTTATATTCATTCATATAATGCATATTTCTGTGTATTAATGATTGTTTTCTAAGCTAACCTAAGCTATAAGCTATAAATGGAGAATATACTTTTGTTAGTAACCAAATTATGTAGATTTTTTCATATTTTTTATCAAATATTGATTTTAATATTTTTTTATTTTTTATTTTTAGGGACTCCAAGGTGCTACGGGTAACCCAGGAGAAAAAGGACAAATGGTGAATACAGTCTCTGCCTCAGGCAGTGATATAGAAGCTGTTTCTTGCTTGTTTTTATGTACCATATGTGTTTTTCTCGGGTCCTTTCATTGAGCTCTAGATGTTATTTGACGGCACCGTGGTGCTGGAATAAACTTCTATGTTTGGTAAACTGCTGATCATGTTTTATAGAAAACAATGTTCTCTGTGTCAATATGTTGTTTATTGATAAATGAGGAAGTAAAATGTTGTAAAATAATGATGACTATAAACAGCTGAATAGTAAAAATACTCCAACATATAGATTTGTAGTAATATGTGTTTATTTTTCTTTTCTATTCTTTCATCCAGGGCTTACAAGGCATTGCTGGGGAGTCTGGAATCGACGGACTATCAGGCTCTCCTGTGAGCTTTCATTTCATCTTACCACAATTCATTTTGGTTTTAGTATATTAAGGAATCATATTCATAGTGTGGCCAAATTCATTTATCCATGAAACGTAAAGAGAATATTAATATAAGCAAGGGAGGGTTCAAATGAGACTTTCAATGTTT
Organism: Kryptopterus vitreolus; assembly: GCA_030449085.1. Taxonomy (NCBI): domain Eukaryota; kingdom Metazoa; phylum Chordata; class Actinopteri; order Siluriformes; family Siluridae; genus Kryptopterus; species Kryptopterus vitreolus. The sequence goes on along the minus strand of JACRUU010000006.1, from coordinate 13,382,969 downwards.
GCAACACAGCCTGTGTAAACATACACCGATAATAAATTATTTATTAAAAATTAATCTGACCTTGAGAAAATGAGGATTAGTGCAATACTGCCAGAAGCATAATATTTGTTAGAGGAATGACTTTATGAATGTCTTTTCTTTTCTTTTTTATATGACCACGTGTCTGTAAACTTATAGTATAAATATAGTATAAATGTGATACACCTTTACAATTGTATTTCAAAAAGGAAACCATTCAGTAAAGATTTCTACAGTAAACACATATTTTACAGACAGTTTTGAAATTAGTGATAGATATCAGAAGTGAACATGCTTTCCTATTGTATCATATTTCATATTAATCCCCATGGTTTATATTAGGCAATTCCATCATGGATAATTCAATAATTTATTAATGAATAAGGAACTCAATTTTATATTTATTTACAGGGACCACCCGGACATGAAGGGCCCATAGGGAGCCCAGGTCTACCAGGAGAGAGGGTAATTGCCTTCCTGTTTATTTGGTTGTTTAGACCTATTGTTAGCGATGTACTACAGTATAATTAATGTTTATTACTTTCTCAGGGTTTTTATGGAAAGCCAGGAGCAGTGGGACCTCAGGGACCTGTTGGCATGTATGTAAGTGATGCTTCTGCAAGGGTCTCCAGGAATTGGGGCTTTTCAATTAGCAATGTTTATACGTAAGACAAAGAACATTACTATTGTCCACCTTATTATGCATGTTTATATAATACACACACATGGACTTGTTCACTTTATAACGGGAATATGCTAAATATTTGTTTACCGCGAGTCCAAAGGAGATGAATAAATACACAACAAATCAGAGCCAGCAGTCTGTCAGTCTGTTCTTTACTGAGTTTTCATCAAACAGCTGTCTTATCATTTTTTTCCTGCTCCTTAAGGGTTTCCCAGGAGGCACAGGCACACGAGGAAGACTGGGACACGTAGGAGAAAGGGTGACGACAATTTCATCCGCGTAATATTGTTACATAATAGATATAATTGATGATTTGGAATTGTAAGGAAAAGCTGATTCAAATGTCTAATTGATAGGGAGAACCTGGACAGAAAGGACCCACAGGACCAAGTGGAAAGCCTGGACCTTCAGTAAATCTGATCATATATATTATTTATTTCTGTATATCTGAGTTAGTGCATGTGTGAACATGTATGACTGCATTGGTTTTAAGGGCCCAACAGGTTCACCCGGAGAAAGAGGACCTCCAGGACCACAGGCGAGTTTCCTCATTGCATGACATCATCACCATAGAGACTATATTGTCGTTCGCTGCTTTATACTGCTGCTTGTTTGTTATGCAAATGCGAGTGTTTCTAACATTTATCACGTCTTCTATATTTTTAGAGCACATTGCATCTCATTGCATTACTCATTATTCGCTGCATCTCATTTCATCTCCTCAGGGCAGACAAGGAGATCCTGGACCTCAAGGAATAGAAGGAGCACGTGTAAGTTCTATCTCATCGAATATATTTCGCTCATAATTCTTCCTACAATAATGATTCATATAGTTTTTTTAAAATAGGATATATAGAGTTTTTTCAAAGGCTTTGATAATATTTCTTCTATCGGAAAAAGGTTGGAAGAAATACACCACTTCAAATCTCATTAACTCTTGAAATGTAGCCTAAATTTCTCAGTCATTTGAAAAAGTATACTTGAAACAGGAATAGCTTAAAGTAACCACCTGTGTCTTTAGCGCCCAAGATTTACAGCAGTGTGAACAAAATAGATAGTCCAATCTATCCATTCATTCATTCATTCATTTATCTTCTACCGCTATATCCAATCTTCCCTCGGGTCACGGGGAGCCTGTGCCTATCTCAAGCGTCTATGGGCATTAAGGCAGGATACACCCTGGATGAAATGCCAACCCATCGCAGGGCACACACACACACATTCACACACATTCATACACTCGGGACAATTTTTCCAAGGTGCCAATCAATCTACCGTGCATGTTTTTGGACCGGGGGAGGAAACCGGAGAACCCGGAGAAAAAAACCCTGAAGGCACGGGGAGAACATGCAAACTCCACACACACATGGCCGAGACGGGAATCGAACCCGGATCCTGGAGGTGTGAGGCGAACGTGCTAACCACTAAGCCACCTTGCCCCTCCAATCTATCCAATCTGTTTTATTGCAACAATAAATAATGTCACACAATTACTATCATTTACATAATGAATAGTGCACTGTCCGTGGTGCTGAACCAGATGCTGATTCAAGTGCTGGTGTTCTGGTGCTTTGGGGTCAGAGATGTCATTACATTAGGGACGGGAACACCCTTGAGTACAAACTGACCTACACGGATTTGTAATCATTTATCTATGGTAACAAGAAATCACTAAATAGTAGCAGATCTCAAAATGCAAGAACTCGTGCTCTCAAATCAACATCTACACAATGGGTCTAATGTAGCAAGCTGAAAACAAACAACCCAAATTGGACCAGTTTCATATTCAATTATTGTAAATAATGTTTTCATTTACTTGCATTGGATTATTAAAAGGATTATGATTAATACAATGATGGTTAATAAAGAATATATATATATATATATATATATATATATATATATATATATATATACCTATCACCACCTGTCATGTTGAGTGGCATTGACTGGCATTCAGAAATACTACAAATAAATCAGTGAAACAATGCATATGCTGCCTAAACACTGGGTGTGAAGCAGGGAAACATTCAGGGTTGCTCTATTACAAGCCAGTGTGAGCATATTCGTTCTTGCCTTATGGGAAATCTTAGGCCAAGTTTTGGTTCATCTCACGATCCTTCTTGGAGTGCTGGACCTGTGATCTGACACCGCATTGATTCTTTGCTAAGCATGCAAAATTGAAATAACCATATGGCATATTATCTGTAACTTAATCTAACCACTGGTGTACTTTTGAAGGGCCCTCCAGGGCTGCAGGGAGTGGATGGAATGATGGGAAGACCAGGGCCTGATGGAAGTAAAGGAGCCCAAGGAGATCCAGGCCCAAGAGGGCCTCCAGGTGTCCCGGTAAGTCTTTGCACTCATGCAACAAATGGAAAATCTATATAAAAATTTTTACTGAATAAAAATCTGACATCATGAGTAATGTGTGTGGCCACGGTGTATTGATGTGTTTAATACTGTATCTGATGAAAGTGTTGCATTTATTTCCTCAGGGCTCTCAAGGTGAAAATGGGTTGCCTGGCTCAGCGGGGGGAAACGGGGAAAAGGTGCAATTACTATTAGCTTCACTCATATTAATTTGCGCTCTCTTTGAATGACTTACATGAAATTTTGTGTGGACTACCAGGGAATACCGGGTCCTCTTGGTGACATGGGGCCTTCTGGACTTGAAGGTGAACAGGTCAGATTATTAGATATTATTGTATGTACCAAAAAAAAGGAAATAGAGATTATCTTGCCATATTTGATTAATTATATCATTTTTGTGGGGTTTTTTTTAGGGTTCACCAGGTTTTGACGGACTTGAGGGTCCAGTGGGGAGGAAAGGGGATCAGGTGAGGTGCAAAATGAATTATTGTGCTACGGAGAGCTTGGACTTTGAGGTTATTGGTTGTTCTTGTTTGCTTTTAGGGTGAAAGAGGCCTCTGTGGTAACATTGGTCCCCATGGACAGAAAGGAGGCAGCGGTCCACAGGGTACAAAAGGTCTGCAGGGTCCACCTGGGCTACTGGGTAAAGAGGTAAATAGATGTTTGCTTATGCCGTGTTGTGTAAAGTCTGGGTGAATACCACATAATTCAATACAAACAAATATCTTGTCTCAATAAGGGAGATATTGGTAAACCTGGAGATCCTGGTGACCCTGGGCTTAAAGGCGAAAAAGTGAGTCACATCAATTTTGGAATTTATATCTCTGGAAATCAAATCTCTTGTTCCCGGGAATTAAAACGTGCAAAAAAATCTTTGTTTCCAGGGTGAAAAGGGCCATCAAGGGATGACTGGTTTAGAAGGGTCCTGGGGAGTTGTAGGAGACAGAGGCGAGAGAGGATCAAAAGGGGACAAGGGCAATATTGGCCTTTTGGTAAACACAAATATAAATATTTAGTCAGCAATGTGACGCTCTTTTTTTCTGCAGATATTGTGTATAAATCTGGCTACCTTGTCCTCAGGGAGAACCTGGTCTTATAGGTGGAGTTGGAACTGTCGGGCTGAAAGGACTTCCTGTGAGTGCTTTTTTATTATTATTATTATTATTATTATTATTTCATTTGACTTATTAGAGTGTTTTATATCAGCAAAATTAACAATTTTAATGGTCATTTAACCTTTTTTTTAATAACAAGGGTGAAGTGGGACCACCAGGACCAGTAGGGGCAAACGGACAGCCAGGGGAAAAGGTATCTCTTCATGTGACTGTCACACTGTTACTATGATTACAGTTCTTTATAAAGCACGACATTACATAGGATGCAATGTGATTAACTGGTCTCGGGTGCAGCTCTTTGAATGCAGTCGTTACCTTAAATAAGAATCATGAATTTTTACCAGATCATGGTATAAACAGAATTATAAGCTGCTCCTGATACAGTTTATACCAGGTTTATACATCTTATAATAAATCTTATTCTCAAATATTTAGGGCAGTCACTGTAAAATTCAGTCTAAATTATGTACAGAAGCACCAGAGCGCGGACACAGTGACAGAGTGTCCTTGTTATGACAGTGCCCTATTATTTTGTCGCCCCAGCACTATAATATTCGGAACAGGTCAATAAAACATCATGCTTACAGCAAGTCAGTAGAGTTTACTATCGCCTGCCTCCTTGCATGCACTCGCAGTGGGAAATTATCAGATAGGATATTTACTCTGACGCCATTAGACATGATAGGATATACTATAAGATACCATTTCATTTAACCATAAATATTAAAATTCTCTTCAATGGATTCATGTAAAAAGGTTTGGGGCATTAATAATGATGACATAATGACAGTCACCATACCAAAATCCTTTCACGGTCTATTAGCTGATGGCTTGAATATAAATATATATATTTTTCATATTTCATGCACCTTTATCATAATACACTAAACAAACATGTGTTCTTACTCGTAGGGAGATATGGGGCCATCTGGCTTGCCTGGCATGCCTGGAAATACTGGGTCTCAGGTAGGATTTCCTTAATATCTGTGCATGGTATAAACCCAATCCTTTTTAAAAGTACTTTTCTAAACAAATGCCCAACAAGAATACTTGAATTTAAAGACTATATATCTGTATGCAAATGCCTTCCTCTGTTTAAATTAGGGAATAGCTGGTGTGGCAGGAGTGAGAGGAAACACTGGAAAACCCGGACCACAGGTTAACATCTGTTACTGCTCCGTTAAAGTGTTGCATAATTTGCATTTTACTTAGTAAGCCTTAAACTGCCTGAAATATACTGCAGGGTACTGATGGGCCTGTTGGTCCTAATGGAGATGCCGGATATAAAGGCTATGCCGGGCTTGATGGAGAGAAAGGAGATCCAGGAGACGCAGGAGAACCAGGAGAGCAGGTAACTAACCACTGTAAATACATAATACTAGAAATTCTGATAAATAAATACAGTATGTTTTAAAGTCTTGATATTTGCGTTCCAGGGACCAGACGGCCTTCCAGGTATTCAAGGACCCCCTGCATTGCCTGGTCTAGAGGTTTGCGTCTGCATTTATTTCCTTAACACATCAATGGCTTTAGGAAATTTGTCTCATAGTATATCCATTTATCTGATTCCAAGGGGGCACCAGGAGAGGCAGGACTTCAGGGACTATCGGGCCCATCAGGAGCAACGGTCAGTATGCCATTTGTTTTATATCATAATGAAAAATGCTTGAAAAATAGTACAACCCAAAATCATTATTATGGTTTGCTGTATGTCTGTATGTCTTTGTAATGTCCAGTGTCTCTTTATTTACTGATTTAAATGTATTTATCCATTTTTTTAAAGCATGTTTTGTTCACCTTCTTAATGAATTTCCATTGTTGCAGGGAAGAACGGGTCAGCCAGGACCACAGGGAAGGCAAGGCATCAAAGGAGACAAGGTAAGGTCATAGTGGCATTTTCATTCTGGCGTAATCTCCTTGTCCTTTCCAAAATACTTCTTCTAGTGCTTCTCCTATTACCTTAGAGGACACTGTTTAAAGTTTGCCCAGTGTAATTGACCTTAGAAAGGTTGCAGATGTCAGCTAATGAAAGTTCCGTGTGTGTCTTTAGGGAGATGATGGCATTAATGGACCTCCAGGAATTATGGGTCTCACTGGTAGGAAGGTAAGCTAACCAGAATCATTCCTTTAAATATTTTAGGTCAGCGAAAAAGTCGCAATTTCTTTGTTACTCATTTGTTTCTGTAACACGTTTCATAAATAGTGTCATTCCTTTTAGTCTTCGTTCGCTGCATTATTACAGTAGAATCAGCAAAAGTATGAAAGTGTTGAAAAAAAGGTCTATTCTGTTCAATTATAATGAACATCTAATACAGATGATGCTTGGAAAAAAGATACGTTTGATAATAAAAAGATGACGGAAAAGCTTTACTTGCATATTTTTGAAGGGGAAACGAGGCAAAGCTGGTTTAAGGGGTTTGAGAGGAACAAGAGGAGAAAAGGTTTGTGTTTATTGGTTGGTTTATTCGCTTTTGCAGTTTGGATTGTTGCATGTAGATAAAGGATATTGCTTGATAATGCAGTTTGCATTATTATGATTATGATGATGATGATTGTAATTATGGTCACGTTATACTGAATAGAAATTGTAAAGGTTTAGAATGTCAGTATCTCCTTGGCTTTTCAATAGGGAGTGAAAGGAGAGATGGGTGAGGAAGGACTCGCAGGATGGGAGGGATCTATGGTAATATATATATATATATATATATATATATATATATATATATGTATATATATTTTTTTATTGGAGAAAATAGTATAGAAATTGTCTGCTAATAGCATTAATGTATACACTTTTTCTTTCTCTCCACCAGGGTATTATAGGCCAGAGAGGAGAGAAAGGTGAAGACGGTGCAAAAGGAGAAGAGGTAAAGCACACAAAACACTCTGGCAAGATTTTACTTTACTCATGGCTATGTGACATACAGTTCTGATCTCCATTTTGGCAGGGAGAGCATGGCGATCAAGGGCCACCTGGTCCACCAGGAAAAGATGGATTGAGGGTAAAGGTCACCTCTCTCAATCAATTCAATTTAATGCAATTGTAGACATTTCCTTTTTTTTTGGTTGATTTGTCTGTGCTTTAGGGAAACCAAGGGCCTTTGGGCCCACCTGGACATCCAGGACCAAAGGGAGATCAGGTGATGTGAGATTACAAAATTCTGCCAAAATAACATAGGAATTACTGACTACGGGTGTTGATAATATCAACGAGACGCCATTTGACTATGCAGAGATATTTCTTGTTAAAATATTATAAATCCACACACAGAAATCTATATTTATATCTACACAGTTAATTGTGTTTTTCTACAATCAAATCCCCTTTTTTATATATATTATTAATAGTGGTATGTCTGTCTTTAGGGTAGTATTGGTCTGTCTGGCCCAAGAGGGATGCCTGGGATACCAGGTCTACCGGTGAGTACTGAGAAAATGTCAGATGACAAAAACACCTATGAAAGGGGCACGGTGGCTTAGTGGTTAGCACGTTCGCCTCACACCGCCAGGGTCCGGGTTCGATTCCCGTCTCGGCCATGTGTGTGTGGAGTTTGCATGTTCTCCCCGTGCCTCAGGGGGTTTTTCTCCGGGTTCTCCGGTTTCCCCCGGTCCAAAAACATGCACGGTAGGTTGATTGGCACTTTGGAAAATTGTCCCTAGTGTATGAATGTGTGTGTGTGAATGTGTGAGTGTGTATGTCCTGCGATGGGTTGGCATTCCATCCAGGATGTATCCTGCCTTAATGCCTATAGACGCCTGAGATAGGCACAGACTCCCCGTGACCCGAGGGAAGATCGGCTATAGCGGTAGAAGATGAATGAATGAATGAATTTGAATACCCATTGAATACCCATTTCCCATTTTTCTAATACATTAACATTCCACTAACAGTTGCCATGATGAAGAGATAATCACTACTTATGATGTTATAATGTTATGCCTGATCGGTGTGTTTATTCGCAAAAACAGGGCTTTGTGTTGAAAAAAATCTATATTGAACATATCCTGAGTGTCATTTTAATTTCTCCTTTTCTACAGGGCTTGTTTGGATCAAAGGTATTTTTTTTTTTTATTATTTGAAAATTCGACACTTTGAGATCTCTGTATTTAGAACAACACACTTTAGCACTTAAATTAAATATCTATTATCGGCCAAAAACTGGGGAAAAAGTTGTTGTTTTTTTTTTTCCACTGGCACTATAGGATATATCTTTTATAACACCATTATATAAATATACACTACAGTATATGGATTTTCTGTATATAATAGTGCTAATGCTTACCAACAATATTTTACACTACAGTGCTGTGTTTGTTTGGTGTGTTGTACAGGGCTTGAAAGGTTATCAGGGGGCTTCTGGGTCAGCTGGAAAGAGGGGCCTTCCTGTAAGTGCCTTACAAACATAGGCTGTTTTATTTTCAAAGCCATTTATATCCGACAAATCTTACCAACAATATTTTGAAAAACCATTGCATGTTATCAGTAATGAAAGGGTGTAAATAGAATATTATACGCATTCTATGTTTAGGAAAGCCATTTTAACTTTGAATGTTTTGAGCTTGAGAGTTGCTGAAACGCATTTCTCAATAAGCAAATGTTTTTATATGCCAACACAGTGCTTGTCAACATTTGTATGGTTCTGTGAAAACGTACATGATTTTTCTTTTTACTTATATGCAACAACCTGGGTATAAATAACAGGAAATGGAGAAAAGGAAAGAAGACGTTGAACACCTACAGTCAAACATGGTTTGTGGTTGTTTTGGAGCAGGGACTGTTGGAGACTTATTAAAGTTGAAAGGCTATTATTATATACTATATTATATACAAGACCAAGCAATTCTTTCTAGACTGCACCTAACTGGAACCAACTTCACCGTAAAAGACCATAAAATAACCTGAAGCACAATCTCCAAGCTTTAATCTATATTTACATTTCCAGCATTTGAGCTATATTATTATGAGAGTTAAGGGGCCTTGCTAAAGGGCCCAGCAGTGGCATCTTGGTGGTGGTCAGATTTGAGCTCGTGACCTTCTAATGCCTTAACTATTAAACTACCACCTCCCTATCCACTGATCTTATGCCCAGTTTCTGCAATTCATTTCTACTGAACTGCTCCGGAATTAATGCAAGTTCAGAAAGAAACCAGAATCTTTCTTACATACTCAATACTTAAGATTCATGTTTGGTTTGATTATTTCTTTTTTTTTTAGGGACCACCTGGACCCCCAGGACCACCAGGCCTCTCGGTGAACCTTACTATTACACAAATTAAAGCAAGTCACTTTTTTTTGCCTAATTATATATTTTGTAAGGTAAAGGTGGGATCAGAGAGACAAAACATTATAGCTATGTTATATATTTATTATTTATTGTTTTAGCATAGCATTATCTATCTATTATCTATCTATATCATATTTCTTTTCCTCCCCACCAGGACCTGATGTATGTCTCAGACAAGCCCAACTACTCACTCATCCAGGTGCTCTTGGATTCTCTGTTCCATGACCTGAGACTGTTGCTGGATCCTCCTGATGGCACTAAGGAACGTCCGGCTTCAACATGCATGGAACTGTCGCTCTGCCACCCGAACTACACTAGTGGTCAGAACCTCCACACTTTATAATGCTGCTGTTTGTTTATTTAGTCATTGACCTCCAGTCACTTCTGGGGGCGCTTTTAGTATTCAATGTTTACTCTGTTGAAATTTAAGCGTAGTGTGTTTATACCTATTGGTTCTATGGGGTATTTGTAAATGCATCAAACACAACTGGTCCTGAGACTGCCTGAGGCTTAGTTTAATTATTATATGGCCAGAAAAAAGACCCGCATCACAATATATTTTATTTATATATATATCCATCTCAGGAGCATCGGGGACGAGGCAGTAATACACTCGGGATATGAAACCATGGGCACGGGATTAAATTGTGGTTACGCTTTGATCCTGTGATGTCATATTGCATTGGCAGCTGTTCCACTCACACAAAATCCTGATGTTTAAATCACAAGTGGTACTAAATTCAAACTACGCACAAAAACTCAAGTGTATATACTCCGGCTGAATGGACTGCATTCATTTTTTTTTCTCCTAAAATTGGGTCATTAAAATGTATTAATTGTGGAAATCTCAAATAATTTCAAATGTGTGAAAAACAAATGTGTGTTTTCAACTCGCACAGCTTTTCTTTGGTACATCTAAACCTATATAGTTGTAAGCTACGTGTATTTATACCAGTATACCAGTAATAAGCTTTTTTAAAAGTCATTACTACTCCTATAATTGCAGGATTCTATTATATCGACCCAAATCAGGGCAGCCCCGCAGATGCTCTTTTGGCATTCTGCAACTTCTCCGAGTCGAAAGCAGAGACTTGCCTTCACCCCAGAATGGCACAGGTAACTGCGTTTCATTGCCAAGAGCCTCGCACTGCATCACAATATTCAGATTCCTTTCTGGAACGGAATTCTAATCGCCATTATCATTATTCCCTACAGCTACCCGTGAGAGCATGGCTGAATGATTCTGTATCAGATAGTGCTTTCTACTGGCTCAGTTCACGTGAGAGGGGATTTACGGTAAGCAAACTGATTCATTTGCTCAATCGGAGATATGCTCGTGTAGAATATGTCAGATCATGCACCTTTTGTCTCTCCTTTTGGGACAGTTCGAATATATAGGGCTCACAGTGGTGCAGGTCCGCTTCCTGAGACTCCGGAGCACCTCGGCAGAGCAGAGAGTGACGTATTCCTGCTATCCCGGACACAGACTGGGACAGACACAGCGCCAGGCACGCTTCCTGACCAGCGCAGTGCGGCAGAGCTACCAAGGGGCCATTCAGGACTGTGTGGTACTGGATTCTTAATAACAATAAAATATAAAACGGGAGCATTTCCTGTTAAATGCATTTCTCAAAACATCTCATGTAATAATGTTACATAGGAATGAAGTGTTTTGCTCGCCAATTGAAGGTTCATAACATTCATCTATGACATATTTTAGAGAACTACCAGTCTGTCTGTCTGTCTATCTGTCTATCTATCTTTGGTTTATTTGAATACACAATCTGTTCTTGCTTCAGACATTCAGCATAAGCTTTACAGACTCATTTGTGTGTGTGTGTGTGTGTGTGTGTGTGTGTGTGTGTGTGTGTGTGTGTGTCTGTCTGTCTGTGCTTTCAGCCTGCCAAGGAAGTGGATCCAGGGCCACGGGAGTCTGTGTTTCAGTTTGTGGATAAAGACCTGCTCCCTCTGCGGGACGTCGCAGTGTTTGCCAGCAGCAACCTTTCACACGAGTTTGGCTTCAGTTTGGGCCCAGTGTGTTTCAGCTAGAGTGTGTGTGTGTGTGTGTGTGCATGTGTGTGCGCGCACGCGAGAGAGAGAGAGAGAGATTAGTTTAACGGGTATAACCTCATACAGAAATGGCAGCGAAACAAGAAAGAGGTAAACTGTACAACACGAGGACGTAAGGAAGACCCGCGGGCTGCACCTTATGCCCTTTCCAACCCTCGTTATACAATAAGGACACTCCAAAAGCGCACTGGTGCTTTTCGACAACCGAAACATCTTTTCTGTTTACACGCATTTTGTAATTTGTATACTGTTTTGTTTTGTTGTTGTTTTGTTTTGAGTGTTCATGTGACCACTGTGTGGTTGCACAGTGTTTAACTGAAGAACCAGAAAATTGATTCCAAATGATATATACACTCACATCTGGATACCTATTCGATATAAAAATTTTTTTTTTTTTTCTTCCTGCTTTTCCTATTTGCTATAGTAGACTTTCTATTAAAACGACGTGTTTTGACGAGAACGCAGCTTGAATCCTGATCCTTAAATGACGAATTAGACAGATCGAAAGGATTTCCCCTTGACAGTGCTTAGCAGAATGTACACTATATTGCCATACGTTTTTACAGACACTTGCTTTTTGATCTTCACAATCCACAATTTTACTTGTGGATCCATGTGTTCATCAGCCACAAGAGTGTTAGGAAATTCAGGCACTTATGGTGGTGGAAAACGTTCATCCCAGTGTTGCTCGGTAGGGTGGGGATCAGAGATCTTCCTCTCTAAGCCATATCTCCATGGAGCTGGCTTTATACATTGGTTCGTGCGAATGCAAATTACACCACATGATAGTGTACAATTGCGTGTCTTCAGCTTTGTGGTACTGTGGTTTGGAGAAGAAACATATATAGCACTGTCCTGATACTTTTGTCCACATAGTGTAGGTTGGACTTTCACAGTGTGATTTTTGCAGCTGGTTGTCGAATGTTTGACTACATTTTTATTTCTCAGATGCTAAAATGTTATATAATGTAACTGCTGTGCGATGATATGCGTGTTACATTTGCATAATATAGCACAAAGAGCAAAAACAGGTACGCACAGGATCAATCATTGATAAGAGTAACGAAAATGCATTCTTTTCCACAAAGAGCAGTGAGTGTACTAAGTACTGTATGTTTTATTATTCTTATACCACAGCACTCTGGAAATGCTCTCACTATGTATTTATTGCAGTTTTTTCCGAGTTGCTTTGGAACGTTTCTCAGATAAAAAAAAACACTCGCTCAACCTCTTGGACGCATCATAAAAGCAATTCCCTGAACGCTTGCTTACATTTGTGTAAATGTCTGTTTTTGTCATGCTGATCAAAATATGTTTATACTAAAAATATTAGAATTCTAATATTATACTAAAAAAAGCTCTGGCGAATGAGTCTTGAATCGATGAATTGTGCCGATTGGTCTTACTGTTTCGCAATTGTTAAAAAAAAAAACAGTTCTAGAAATGCACCGAAGCAACCGAGGAAACAATTGTAACAACAAACATTGTCACAAAGCAACATTACTTACTAAGTTACTAATTTTTCCCTCTGTCCACTGACACTGGAGAGACGTTACAAAATACTCCATACACTTCTTCCCATAGTGCCACCCTTCACCCCAAGATTAGTATTGTTTTATTATTTGTCTTATGTCGTGTGTAGAATATATCATGAACGTTCATTTGTATGAGATATTCTAGATTACAACAAGAAAAAAAAATTTGAGAATTTTTTTTTTTATTAGTAGTAATTGACATTATAAGTCACATGCTGGTCATCTGCTCTCGATGTATGATTCAGAATGAACAAATGACATGTATTGCATTGTAAGTGTACATTATTTTTGTATGTTTTGTAGGTTTGAAATGTTCACATATATATATATATATATATATATATATATATTATATATATATATATATAATATATATATATATATAAAGGTTATTGCCAGCAATTATGTGTATATTGTTTTATTTTGAACACCCTGATATGATCACAATGTTTTTGATATATGTCACAGATTTGTCATTGTAATCAAAAAGATTCATCTTATATTTCCTAACCTGGTCATTAAAATGGTGTGTGAGCGTCACATTGCGTCCCAATTTGCTCTTATAATTTCCCGCGGTGCAGTCAGTGTTACAATCCACCCTGAAAGGCGTTAGGCTTGAGATCAGATCTCTATCTATCGGATCGAATCCATGTAATCTTGAAAAATGGATTTATACCGCGTCCAAACACAATTTGTGCACTTGTGTAGCTTCATCTTTCTACCAAAACAGTTTGGTGTCCCAATAATCCCTTTTTTTTCACACAGTGTATTCCTGTTGTTATTTAAAACATTGTTTTTATTTTACGGATAAAGAAAAGAAGGGATATCCTCCAAAAACCTATATTATTCCCTATGTAGAATGTCAATAAATGCAGAATAAAGCTGTGGTGTCCGTATACTTTTGGACGCATCGCTCAGTATAGGGGGGCGGGTGCACTGCTATGGGCGTTACGTAGTCACGTGATACAACCCGGAAGCTGCCATGTAAACATTGCCCTGTCTGGCGCGTCAGTTAGAAGGGACGAAGGCGTTTCATTTGTGTTTATTTATTAGTACACTGTTATGAATATTATTACAGCATGACGGTAAACATGACTTGTTCGTTAGCTTGCAGTGCTAGGTGGTGTTGTTAGCTTGTTAGCTAGCCTGCTAGCGAGACCGGAGGAAGGAGAATGAAGTGGACGAGGGAACACTAACGGCTGCGGTTCCACGCGTCGCGCCGCCGCCGCCGCATAGACAACATTCCCCAGGTACCGTGTCTTCCCTTCCACGTGTTCAGTGCATCTGATGGATGTGTTATCTGATCATATGCGTGACGTTTGTTTTGTTTATTTATTAAAAATCCAAATACTTGGGTGCGATACATTATATTTATGCTCTTGGGGAAATAATGAAAAAAAAAAAACAATACTTTTATATACACTGATCAGGCAGAACATTATGAACACCTGCTTAATATTGTGTTGGTCCCTCCCTTTTTTTGGCTGCCAAAAACAGTCCAAAACTTGCTGGGCCACCCATGACCATATTTATATATATGAGTTAGAACATTCACCTCACACCGCCAGGGTCCGGGTTCGATTCCCGTCTCAGCCATGTGTGTGTGGAGTTTACATGTTCTCCCCGTGCCTCAGGGTTTTTTTCTCCGGGTTCTCTGGTCCGCCCACCCCCTCCCCCGGTCCAAAAACATGCAGGGTAGGTTGATTGGCACCTTGGAAAATTGTCCCTAGTATGTGAATGTGTGTGTGGGGGTTGGCATTCCATCCAGGGTGTATCCTGCCTTAATGCCCATAGACGCCTCAGATAGGCACAGACTCCCCGTGACCAGAGGGAACATCGGATAAATGAATGAATGGATGAATGAATTATATACTTTGCTAATCAATAAAAAGAACAAAAGAATTGTAATGTTGGAATGGAATATAAATAGGGAGGGGGTATCTCAGTGGTCTAAGGCGCTGGGCTGCTGATCGGAAGATCCGGGTTCGAGCCCCGGTATGGCCAAGCTGCCGCCCTTGGGTTCTTGAGCAAGACCCTAAACCCTCTGTGCTCCAGGGGCGCCGTATCATGGCTGAAACCCTGCGCTCTGACCCCAACTACCAACATCAAGCTGGGATATGCGAAGAAAAGAATTTCACTGTGCTGTAATGTATATGTGACCAATAATAGATATTATTATTATTATTATTATTATTATTATTATTATTATTATTAAATAGATGTGTTTTATTAACCAAAAACACCCAGCAACGTGCATACACTCACGCTTTCTAAATACAAGCTACTCGCTGTATTACCGTATGTAAACGAATCGTATCATCAGCTTATATGGAAAGCACCCAAAACCGGAACATGAATTCATAAAGGAGCCACGTACCATATTTTAACAATATAACAAACCACTGAACAAATTTACATGGAAATGAGTAAGAGATGAATTGATTAACAATAAAGGGTTAATGCAGTATTGGACCCGAAGATCGCAGGTTCAAATCTCACCACTACCAAACTGCCACTAGTGGGCCCTTGAGCAAGGCCCTTAACCCTCAATTGCTCAGTTGTAAGTCGCTCTGCATAAGGGCGTCTGCCATAAATGAAATGAAACTCTATTAGGAGTTCAACAGCTCTATAAAATAAGGCTCCATTGCCTAATGTGTTTATTATTATTGTTATTTTCCCAGCCGATGAGAAATGTATTCAACACAGAGAAAGGACTTTTTCTCCGTGACACTGGGAGAACGCAGCTACAATAATGGAAAGCACCGGAGGCAGTCCTGCTGGAGGGTGAGTGTCAGAATGTCTTTGCCTTGACGACAAAACTTGTTTATTCAGTCAGGTGTAGTGGCATGGTGAATCCAAGAACAACCAGGATCCTTTTTTTCTGTCAGGGACACATAATTGAGGGGCCCGGATTCGGACCGGGGGTCGGTCTGCTGCAACTCTATACTTAGATACAGTATATCTATATAATCTATACTTAGATACAGTAAACATCTGTATTCCTCAAACGTTGGTCAAACAACTATAAACTATTTAAATTAACCTAAAAAAAAAATAAATTAAATTTGATTTTATATATAAAAAAAATATATATATATATATATTATATATATATATATATATATATATATATATATATATATATTATAATATATATATTATATATATATATGGGCATGGTGGCTTAGTGGTTAGCAAGTTCGCCTCACACCTCCAGGGTCCGGGTTCGATTCCCGTCTCGGCCATGTGTGTGTGGAGTTTGCATGTTCTCCCCGTGTCCTCAGGGGGTTTTTCTCCGGGTTCTCCGGTTTCCTCCCGGTCCAAAAACATGCACGGTAGGTTGATTGGCACCTTGGAAAATTGTCCCTAGTGTATGAATGTGTGTGTGTGTGTGTTCCCTGCGATGGGTTGGCATTCAGGGTGTATCCTGCCTTAATGCCCATAGACGCCTGAGTTTGTATATATATATATATATATATATATATATATATATATATATATATATATATATATATATATATATATATAGATATATATAATTTAACCCAAGCAGATATTTTATTCATAATTGTTTTGTAAATCTTAAAAAAAATTTTGCTAAAAAACAAGCAATTTTAGTTTTTAACTTAGAAATGTAGTTGCCAAGCAAATCCCTAGCATGCATTCGGATACATGTGTTCTTGCGTCCACGTTAAACCCGTGACCTCTTCTCCGCGTTCCGCCAACCGTTCCCGAACTCGCTTCCTGCCGTGTCGAGTTGCCGAGTTGCTATTAGCTCTCAGACAGCTTGCTATTATAATGTGATACGAGTGGCCAAGGGATGTCTGTTGATTAGTAGCGTCTGATCCGGTCTTGCGTTCTCCATCCCATTTCCCTGTTTCCCGCTGATTGCGTTCATTTTTCCGTCTAGACACCTGATTGCGTATTATGTTCGCACCGTCCCGTGTCTTATAACAGTGATTATACGTTCCACCCGAGTTTGAATGAAATATTCATTTAAAATGGTGATTTTGTCGAGGATAGTGCATTCAGCATGCATTTATAGCGGAATAAGCCTTATCAAGAGTGACTGGCCATAATGGAGGCACGTTTTCTAGTCCTCTGTAGTCATCATCTGTGGAATTATTGGCACCTTTAAACAGGACGGAGCGATATATGTATATTATTTTGATATAAAAATGTGATTAAGAGTCAGAGAACAAAAAGAAAGAATAGAATAAAGACATTTTCCACATCCTCTCATGCTTCAGGGTTTCTCTAGGCAGGTTTTCCGGGAGGTCACTAGATTGGAATAGGCGAGTTAAAAGCTTGGTTGTGTGATCATAAACAATAACAACGACCCAATAACTGCAATAACAACGACCCAAAACGTCACCGCAGAGGCAGTCGGTCAAAATGGTACTGGTATTTTTATCACGTCCGTGATGCCTGGGAACGTAAAAACGAGGTTATAACGTTACATTTCATACGGAGAACTATTAATCATATAAAATAAATCACATATATGCAATCTCCAAAAAAAAGTAGCGAGGTCTGTGATTGGTCGGCTCGGTATTTCCAGTGTAGTGTCGTACGCATTCCTGCATAGCGCCGTTTTTAAAGTCCACAGTGAAGGAATAAAAGCACGGACATGGCCAAGCAGCCGAAAGGACCATCGAAGGAAGAAAACATCGCCACTTCCTGTCATTTTGCAGAAACACCGCCTCCTAGTGTTCGGGAATAGTCATTGCAGAGCGACGCAGAAGTATAAATGCCTGCGTCGGCTACGCAAGTACGCTACAGCGTCCACTATACACAGAAGTAAAAATCCAATCGTGCTACGTTCACACGTTATTGATATATGGGAGATGGTGGCCCAGTGGTTAAGGTGTTGGACTCTGGACCGGAAGATCATGGGTTCAAACCCCACTACTACAAAGCTGCCACTAGCGGGCCCTTGAGCAAGGCCCTTAACCCTCAATTGCTCAGTTGTAAGTCGCTCTGGATAAGGGCGTCTGCTAAATGCCGCAAATGTAAATATATTTTTTTTTATAGTAAGTGGCAGACTATTTTTGTTACTTCAGCATTTCAGTCCTGTTTTTTGTTTTGTACTTGAGTGCATTACATTTTGAATAAAATAAAATAAATGTTTAATTTTCGATTCCCATGGAGAAAAGCCCTGATTCACATTTTAGCACGCCCCCCTCACTACAGACGACTTTAGCAGAACCCCCAGAGAACCCCCCCGTTCCCCCCCCCCCCGTCCCCAAAAGAAAAAAAAAAAAAAAACATCTGGAGACCATCAATGGAGAACATCACCCCAATGTTGTGTATGGGTTATGGACAGTTTTCAGACCTGTAGCTGTTTTGTATGAAGGTCAGCACATTTTTTGTCTCACTTTTATTCGTGCATTCTTTGATCTTCTCCTCATCAATGCAGGGACTGAAGTGACACCTA
Source organism: Kryptopterus vitreolus (assembly GCA_030449085.1). Lineage (NCBI taxonomy): Eukaryota > Metazoa > Chordata > Actinopteri > Siluriformes > Siluridae > Kryptopterus > Kryptopterus vitreolus. The sequence goes on along the minus strand of JACRUU010000006.1, from coordinate 13,364,451 downwards.
ATTTATGCTGTGCAAATAAGAACATGCAGTAATTACAGACCGAAGACTTTCTCATACTGTAATGTATAATTTAATATGTGATTTTATTTCAGATCAAATATATCTTAATCATAGATACGATCTGTTTTTTATATATATATATATATATATATATATACATATCTATAATTAAAAAAAAAAAATATATATATATATATATACATATAAATGTATATATATATTTATTTATTTATTTTTACGCCTATGATGCTCGTGGTTTCAGAAATGGAAGCAGTTTTCGCGGCTGCAGCGCAGTCTCATCCTGTCTCTGTTCTGCATTTTGTTCATCGGAGGAATCTTCTCGTATCCCAGCCTTTCTGAGCAATGGACAGGTGAGTGTTTTTAGAGGGGGTGTGGAGGGGGAGGGGGGGGTGGGGGGGCTGGGCGATGGTAATCATGTTTGGATTCACATGAATAGCCTTGCCAGTCAGGGCACATATCCAATCTGATTTCACATTGCGTTTTTGATGTTTGCCTGTTGCCTTTGCTCAGCTCAAGTCAAGCGGAGAGTGGCGCGTTTCAACCATATACAGTGCGGCATACAGTGAAAAGAAGAAATAACTCTCTGTGTTGAATGTTGAATAATAAATTGCAATGTATGTCCTTATATATATATATATATATATATAGTGTGTGTGTGTATATGTATATGTGTGTGTGTGTGACTAGCTGAAACGGATGTTAGCTATGGCAACACTTTACGCACTAAATAGCGTAATTTATTGTTCACAAATGGATGTCTGGGACATCCATCCATCCATCCATCCATCCAAGAAAGAATACATCTATCTATTTATCTATGAAAGAAGTAATATATTTATCTAGCTAAGAAAGAATGAATCCATCCATCTATCTATGAAAGAAAGACTATCTATATATCTATCTATATATTCATATATCTATATACAGACGTGGACAAAATTGTTGGTACCCTTTGGTCAATGAAAGAAAAAGTCACAATGGTCACAGAAATAACTTTAATCTGACAAAAGTAATAATAAATAAAAATTCTATAAATGTTAACCAATGAAAGTCAGACATTGTTTTTCAACCATGCTTCAACAGAATTATGTAAAAAAATAAACTCATGAAACAGGCATGGACAAAAAATGATGGTACCCCTAACTTAATAATTTTGTTGCGCAACCTTTTGAGGCAATCACTGCAATCAAACGCTTCCTGTAACTGTCAATGAGACATCTGCACCTCTCAGCAGGTATTTTGGCCCACTCCTCATGAGCAAACTACTGCTCCAGTTGTGTCCGTGTTTGAAGGGCCGGTTTGAAGGGTGCCTTTTCCAGACTGCATGTTTCAGCTCCTTCCAAAGATGCTCAATAGGATTGAGGTCAGGGCTCATAGACGGCCACTTTAGAATAGTCCAATTTTTTCCTCTTAGCCATTCTTGGGTGTTTTTAGCTGTGTGTTTTGGGTCATTGTCCTGTTGCAAGACCCATGACCTGCGACTGAGACCAAGCTTTCTGACACTGGCTAGTACATTTCTCTCTAGAATTCCTTGATAGTCTTGAGATTTCATTGTACCCTGCACAGATTCAAGACACCCTGTGCCAGACGCAGCAAAGCAGCCCCAGAACATAACAGAGCCTCCTCCATGTTTCACAGTAGGGACAGTGTTCTTTTCTTGATATGCTTCATTTTTTCGTCTGTGAACATACAGCTGATGTGCCTTGGCAAAAACTTCGATTTTTGTCTCATCTGTCCACAGGACATTCTCCCAGAAGCTTTGTGGCTTGTCAACATGTAGTTTGGCATATTCCAGTCTTGCTTTTTTATGATTCGTTTTTAACAATGGTGTCCTCCTTGGTCGTCTCCCATGTAGTCCACTTTGGCTCAAACAACGACGGATGGTGCGATCTGACACTGATGTTCCTTGAGCATGAAGTTCACCTTGAATCTCTTTAGAAATCTTTCTAGGCTCTTTTGTTACCATTCGGATTATCCGTCTCTTAGATTTGTCATAAATTTTCCTCCTGCGGCCACGTCCAGGGAGGTTGGCTACAGTCCCATGGATCTTAAACTTCTGAATAATATGTGCAACTGTACTCACAGGAACATCTAGTTGCTTGGAGATGGTCTTATAGCCTTTACCTTTAACATGCTTGTCTATAATTTTCTTTCTGATCTCTTGAGACAGATCTTTCCTTTGCTTCCTCTGGTCCATGTCGAGTGTGGTACACACCATATCACCAAACAACACAGTGATTACCTGGAGCCATATATAAAGGCCCAATGGCTGATTACAAGGTTGTAGACACCTGTGATGCTAATTAGTGGACACACCTTCAATTAACATGTCCCTTTGGTCACATTATTTTCTGTGTTTTCTAGGGGTACCATCATTTTTGTCCATGCCTGTTTCATGAGTTTATTTTTTTACATAATTCTGTTGAAGCATGGTTGAAAAACAATGTCTGACTTTCATTGGTTAACATTTATAGAATTTTTATTTATTATTACTTTTGTCAGATTAAAGTTATTTCTGTGACCATTGTGACTTTTTCTTTCATTGACCAAAGGGTACCAACAATTTTGTCCACGTCTGTATCTATCTATCAAATAATATATTTATCTATCTAAGAAAGAAAGAAAGAATCCATCCATCCAAGAAAGAATACATCTATCTATTTATCTATGAAAGAAGTAATATATTTATCTAGCTAAGAAAGAATGAATCCATCCATCTATCTATGAAAGAAAGACTATCTATATATCTATCTATATATTCATATATCTATATATCTATCTATCAAATAATATATTTATCTATCTAAGAAAGAAAGAAAGAATCCATCCATCCAAGAAAGAATACATCTATCTATTTATCTATGAAAGAAATAATATATTTATCTAGCTAAGAAAGAATGAATCCATCCATCTATCTATGAAAGAAAGACTATCTATCTATCTATATATCTATCTATCTATCTATCTATCTATCTATCTATCAAATAATATATTTATCTATCTAAGAAAGAAAGAATCCATCCATCCATCTGACACAATTTGCACATTTATTATGTTTTCTAAGTAAAAAAGGAAAAAAACAAGATAAACAAAACTATAGAAAACTATAATCCAATGTACTTCTTGCTCTTCTTTTAGATCTGTTTGACAGGTCGCTGCGTGACGTTAGAGATGACCTTCAGAAACAGGCTCTCCAACCGATCCCTCCGGGTCAGATCCAAAAACCAGTACCTGAGATCATAAACATGGCGCCTCCTGAGCCACCCAAAGCGAACACCTTCGTCCTTCCCAAACCTCCAGCTCTGGTCAGTCTGAAAATAAGGTCAACGCTCAATCAAGGGTTGTTTCATGAAAGAAAAGAGTAATGTGATCAGACAGTGAGGGAAGGTTCCCTGGGTGCATGTGGGTTTTCTTCCTGACGTTTTTTTGTGACTCGACTGTGATGCCGCTGTGCTTTGTCTACTACAGAAGAAACCTCCGAGCAAGCGAGGTCCTCCAGGCCTCCAGAGACGAGGGAATATGTCTGACTGGCAGGTGAAGGACGGACAGGAAGCAGCTGTCCGAAGAGAAGAAGTGCAGGAGGATGAAACCCAGACTGTCATTAGGTATAATCTTATATATATATATACAGGGGCACGGTGACTTATTGGTTAGCACATTCGCCTCACACCGCCAGGGTCCGGGTTCGCTTCCCGTCTCGGCCATGTGTGTGTGGAGTTTGCATGTTCTCCCCGTCCCTCAGGGTTTTTTTTCTCCGGTTTCCTCCCGGTCCAAAAACATGTACTGTAGGTTGATTGGCACCTTGGAAAATTGTCCCGTGTGTATGAATGTGTGTGTGTGTGTGTGTGTTCCTTGCGATGGGTTGGCATTCCATCCAGGGTGTATCCTGCCTTAATGCCCATAGACACCTGAGATAGGCACAGACTCCCCCGTGACCCGAGGGATGATCGGATAAAGCAGTAGAGAGTAGAAGATGAATGACTATATATTGAGATATCGATATAGATAGATAGATAGAGCGAGAGATAGATAGATAGATAGATAGATGGTGGTGTGAGAGATAGATAGATAGATATAGATATATATATATATATATATATAGATTCGATATATATACACACACACACACACACACACACACACATATAGAGCCATAGAGAGAGAGAGACTATATCCTGAGATATATATAGATTATATATATATATATATATATATATATATATATATATATATATATATATATATATATATATATATATATATATATATATATATATATATATATATATATATATATATATATTCCTATTAGCATTGTGTGTATTTGTGCCATTTACAAAAGTGTGTACTTTTTTTCCGCTCGGGTTCATTTCGCATTCACCGCACAGAGACTTAAAATGCATTAAAGGCCATTAAGCTAATGAATAATGTGACGACCCGTAAGGAGGCACTACTTAGTAAAGTTATAAATTCCTTTTCATGGACTTGGAATACGAATGAATTTGTTCAGCTTTCCCAGAACAGGCCGAGTGCAGCCCGAATACAGGCGCTTAAAACGCTTGGAAATGCTTTAAATGCCCGATTTGTTTTATTCATTCGCATGCGTTTTATTCCCCCTAAACGTTTACCGGCCCGTTATTCGCCGTCCACCCGAACAGCTGGCGGGGGGCCGTGATCGAAGCCGTGCAGGACGCCGAGCCCCAGGAGGCGGCAGGAGCGGCGGAGGTCGAGGAAGCCGTGCCGTTGCAAATAGGTAGGAACAGTTCACCTTCGACCTTCATGAGTAAGTGGTAGCTGAGACGGGGACGCCAAAGGGTTAAGAGTTTGAGTGTGTTGGATGGATGGATGATGAACAGACAAGTAGGCAGGTATGTAGCTAGGTATGAAGATAGATAATAGACAGATAGATAATAGACAGACAGAGAGAGCGATAGAGAGAGAGGGAGAGAGAGATAGAAAGAGAGAGAGCGTGGTTGTGTTTGAGGTGCTGGAATAAATGAGTCGTGCTGCTTCCTATAGTCACAACAAACTTTAGACAAATGTTACACCGTGGTTCTGGCTCGCCGAACGCCTGAAGTTCGTTTCCATACGACCGATGAAACCCCGCCCCTCTTGGAAACAAGCTGTTTGGATTGGTCAGAGTGCTGCCATGTTGTATTCCGTATTTCCCAAGTGTAATTTTGGGGAAACTACAGAAGCTCGCCTAGCTGCTATACATTACATCAATACGACATATTATACATTATATGAGATTTTTATGAACACACCGAATGCTCTTTTATATATTTATTTATTTGTGTGTTTGTTTAGTCCCGGTGAACCCTGTGGATCGCGCGGAGGCTGTCCGAGAAGCATTCAAGCATGCGTGGAAAGGCTATAAAGCTTACGCCTGGGGTCACGATGAGCTGAGGCCCGTCTCGAAGACACACAGGGAGTGGTTTGGTTTGGGTCTGACCCTTATCGATGCGCTCGACACCATGTGGATTCTCGGCTTGAAAGAGGGTAATCCCGTAGCGGCCGCTTTTCGGGAGAGTCTGCGGAGGATTTCATGCTTTATGATTCTCTGCTCGTTTTTTTCTTCCTCCCCTCTCTCGTTCTCGCAGAGTTCGAGGAAGCGAGGAAATGGGTCGAGGCGGAGTTGTCGTTCTCCAAGAATGTCGACGTGAACCTGTTCGAGAGCACCATTCGCGTTCTCGGAGGCCTCCTGAGCACTTATAACCTTACAGGGGACGCGCTGTTCCTGGATAAGGCTGTCAGTATTTCAAACACACCTCCATTGCTTTTTTTTTTTTCCCCCCCTCAATAGGCGATTTTCTTTTACCTTCCTCGTCCCGCAGAAAGACATCGGTTCCCGATTGATGCCCGCTTTCAAGACACCGTCCAAGATCCCTTTTTCTGACGTGAACATCGGGAAAGGGACCGCTCACCCGCCGCGCTGGACCACCGACAGCACCGTCGCCGAGGTCACCAGCATTCAGCTGGAATTCCGCGAGCTCAGCCGTCTCACGCAGGACCCGCAGTATCAGGTGCGGAGGTTCGTTCTGATCGGGCGGATGTGATTTGTATTTGCTGCAGCAGCAGTTGTGAGATCGTGTCGCATCGCGTGTTTGTGCGCAGAACGCAGTGGACGAGGTGACGAGGCTGGTCCACAAGCTGGATGGGAAGCGAGACGGGTTGGTGCCCATGTTTATCAACACAAACAGTGGCAAGTTCACACACAAAGGAGTGTTTACTCTGGGAGCGCGCGCGGACAGCTACTACGAATACCTGCTCAAACAGTGGCTGCAGGGAGGGAAAAAGGACGACACGTGAGTTGTGTTTTTGTATCGTTTTCGGGTGGATGGGGAAGGCGGGGCATCACTCCTTATATGGCGCTTAAGCTCTGAATTCTGTCCAGAGTTGACCAAATTTTGTTCTTCTGTCTGTCTAAGAGGCTAACTGCCTGTCTGTCTGTCTGTCTGTCTAAGAGGCTAACAGTCTGTCTGTTTGTCTGCCTGCCTGTCTAACTGTCTGCCCATCTGTCTGTCTGTCTAAGAGGCTAACAGTCTGTCTGTCTGTTTGTCTGTCTGTCTAACATTCTGTCTGCCCATCTGTCTGTCTAAGAGGACAACAGTCTATCTATCTGTCTGTCTGTTTTCTCTTCTGTCTGTCTGTCTAAGAGGCTAACACTCTGTCTATCTGTCTCCGTGTCTGTCTAACAGTCTTGCCCTTCTGTATGTGTGTCTTAAGAGGCTAACACTCTGTCTATCTATCTGTCTGTATGTCTATCTAACACTCTGTCTTCCCTTCTGTCTGTCTGTCTAAGAGGACAACAGTCTGTTTATCTGTCTGTCTGTATGTCTATCTATCTATCTATCTATCTATCTATAAATTAGGGACGGAAAGATTTGCGACTCACTGATGTGTTGCATCGATAAAGTATCGGCTTTAAGTTGCCGTTTGTACTGCGATACGCGGTTTCATCGGTTTAAAAAAAGATAATTTACATAGAATTATTAATAGATGTGCAATACTTTCATAATTTAGAAATTGACCAATAATTTGTGACCAATATTTAATATGTAGATAAAAATCTAAATAACCTTAATTGTTTGTGAAACGCATAAAATTGTTTGTTTGTGTATTGCATGAAAATATAGCTACAGACTGTTATGAGGATTGAATCGTCTTCAAAAGCGAATCTCTAATATTCAAAGCTCCAGCAGCTGTAATGGTGTGACCGGATTGCCATTCCACATTTTCTCACTTCTTAGACCCTGAACGAATTAGCTGGAACAGTCAGATCCTACTCTTTATTCCTCATTTCCCTCCTGTCTGACCCCACAACGCTGTGCTCTATGGAATTGTGAACGTCTGTCCTTCTGTCTCTCTGCCTGTGTTGTCTGTCTGCCGGGCTTGCAGGCTGTGATAAGAAATGCCTAGCTTTCCTCTCGTCGCTCTTCGCCCGCTCGTGATTGGCCTCCTGCCTGTGCATACATTAGTCCGAGTTGCTGCTGTAAGATGGTCTACCTCAGCGCTACACACGTTTCAAATCCTTGCTTTAAAAAAAAGTAGATATGATGTTGGGGGGGGGGGATGTGTATAATATTTTATCTGTTGTAAATAGACCTTAAAATATTTTTTTAATAATATTATTTTTTGTAAATATTGTAATAGAACGGCCGAGAAGAGTTCAAAAATTTTCTGATCCGAAGTTCCTTTATACGTTTTTTTTTTTTATTCGTTCAGATGGTTCTTTGTTGTCTGCTCTCGTTCATTTTTCCAACACTAGGCAGAGCGACAGGGCCCCACAGAAACGTCCACGCTATAAGACTTGTGCCGTTAAAACAGGATTTACGCGTCAAGTTTGACAGCCCTAAATTACATCTAAATGAAACGTTTTTTAAACGTTTGTGCACAACTAAATAAAATGTTTTTTTAACGTTTGTGAATGTTAAGAACATGTTCCTGATGATAATGTTTGTTTGGTATATATGTTTGTGTGTTCAGGTTATACGAGGACTACCTACAGGCCATTGAAGGTGTGAAGAAAAATCTCCTTAAACAGACAGCCAGTAAGCACATCTTTGTAGGAGAGCTGTCTCACGGACGTCTAAACCCCAAAATGGTGAGAGATTAACATAAAAAAAAAAAAAAAAAAAAAAAAAGGTTTAAGATAACGTCCCACATTCAGAGATTATCTGTAAGCATTTTGGGACATCTGTGTATTTAATCCTGTGATTTGGAGTTTTCTTAATGAGTTCTGTGGAATTGGATTACGTATAAGAATGGACATTGACAATACCGACGGAGATTGCTGAATCTGTGACCTGCTGGAACCTTGTTTTTTTTTTTTTTTTTTTGTTTGTGTTTTTGTTTTGTTTTTTCCTTGCCCAGGATCATCTGGTGTGTTTTCTCCCGGGAACACTGGCGCTGGGAGCTCATAACGGCCTGCCAGATGACCACATGGATCTGGCCGTGCAGCTGATGGAGACGTGCTATCAGATGTACGCGCAGATGGAAACCGGCCTGAGTCCCGAGATCGCCCATTTTAACCTGTACAGCCTCAACGGCCGCGATATAGACGTCAAAGTAAATCCTTTTTTTTGTTTTGTTTTAATTTAACTCAAAGCTGGTAATGAGTTTGCATTGTAGAGCTGTAGAAGATTTAGTTTTTTCATAATATAGCCATTATATATAGTATGATACATATCATACATCAGATATTACAGTATGATATCACAATATCAAAGAACAATAACACTTTTAATGCTGATCAGGACTAGAGCTGGCTCATGTGTCATATATAGCCCGCCCTTTCTTAATTCTTAACCTTTCTATTAATCTATAACGAGGATTCATCTCCCAGCTCTAGTCAGGACCGGTTTGTCCGGAAAAAAGTGGGACCAGCGCAATGTTACTATGCTTATCTGTGTGTGCTTGTGTAGCCGGCCGACAGACACAACCTCCTGAGACCCGAGACAGTAGAGAGTCTGTTCTACATGTACAGATTCACCCAGGAAAAGAAGTATCGAGACTGGGGCTGGCAAATCCTAGAGAGCTTCAACAAGTACACCCGGGTGAGATTTAAATATTATAAGTGTCGGCTTCCTTCCAGTTTGTTCGAGCAGTAGGAGATGCCTATGGAGACTGTTTCACAAAAAGCTTGTGCCTTTAAATGCTGTTTTTGCTTTCTAAAATCCAGTGTCTCAATACTTTTGTCCATACAGTATGTGTGCATTTAGTATCATATATTCACTGTTATATGGATGGGTGATGGATGGATGGATGGATGGATGGATTCTTTCTTTCGTAGATAAATAAATATAATATTTGATTGATAAATAGATAGATAGTCTTTCTTTCATAGATAGATGGATTCTTTCTTTCATAGCTAGATAAATATATTAGATAATATCATAGATAAATAGATAGATGTATTCTTTTATGGCTGGATGGATGGATTCTTTCTTTCTTAGATAGATAAATATATTATTAGATAGATAGATAGTCTTTCTTTCATAGATAGATGGATGGATTCTTTCTTTTGTAGATGGATGGATGGATTCTTTCTTTTGTAGATAGATAAATATATTATTTCTTTCATAGATAAATAGATAGATGTATTCTTTCCTGGATGGATGGATGTCATGGATGGATGGATGGATTCTTTTTCTTTCTTTCTTTCTTGATTTTTTGTTCTTTCTTTTTCTTTCCTTATTTCCATCCTGATCCCACTGGGAATTCCAGGTATCCAGTAACATAGTGAATATAAAGATATGAACAGTGTAAACACCATGTATATTTACTTACAGTTATTATAAACAGGTTAGTGTTTACAGCTAACCAGGAGTTAAATAAGACACATGGTAATTGCACTGCAGCACTGATGTGCCAACATGTGTGACAGTGTACATAGTCTTCTATATACTCATGTATATAATGAGTTGTGGTAAAGGCCTTGCGGAGGGTTAAAACATCCCATGTGTTATGTCAGGTCCCCAGCGGAGGCTACACGTCCATCGGGAACGTACGCGACGCGGTCAATCCCACCCCCAAGGACAAGATGGAGAGCTTTTTCCTCGGAGAGACCCTGAAGTACCTCTTCCTGCTGTTCTCCGACGATCCCGAGCCGATCAGTTTGGATAAGTACGTGTTCAACACCGAGGCTCATCCTCTCCCCATCTGGCCGTCTGTGTCCTGACCTGCGCCGGAGCTCCAGACGCTGACGCTTCAGGAGGACCTGAAGAAGAATCCTGCCGAGCTCGTCATATAGGACGGCGAGCCAGAGGCCCTTCCCATCAGAAACTCTTCCCGATACGGCCTTCAGCTTTGCGTACACTAACAAGCGCGGTGGAACCGGATATTTTTTGTTAAACCATTCACACGTTTTGTGATTAGAGATCAAAACCCGGTAAATGTTATCGTTTATATCATGCTGTAAAAATAGTTTTTTTTTAAAAATGCGAAACGAAATACTACTGTGGCGATTTTAAGTTTCTTTATTTATTTACTTTTTTGCATTTCGCCTTGCAGACGTGACAAGCTTTTAAACAGTGGGGAGGGGAGGGGGGGGATGGGGGGGGGTCTCTCTACTCCTGAGTGTTACATTTATGAGATACAGGAGGAATTTAGGGCCTGCGTGGAATAGCGAGCCGTTTGTTTTTAAGAGTTATATTTTATTTGATGGCTCTAAGGCCCAGGAGATTTTATTTGTTTCTGTTCACTTCATCTGACAGCTTTAGCACTTTAGTAAAAGCCCACGACTTGATTTAGGAGCGTTCCCTCCGGGAGCCTCTCGAGCTGCGGCGCCGCTTTGTGTCGCGATCCGCGACGACTTCGCCGGCTGCGAGACGAAACCCGAGGTAGACTTTTCGATTCGTGACAAAAATATGCCCTTTTTTATATATATTTATATATATATATATATATATATATATATATATATATATATATATATATATATATATATATATATATATATATATATATATATATATATAAAATATATATATAGGAGGCGTTTGTAAAGAGGAATGTCGTGAGGAAAATCACGATTGGGAACATCGACGCTCTGCAGAGGGCTTCCCGTAAGGAATACGTTATGTATGTATCGAACTCTGTAATGCTCATTCGTAGCTACTTAAAACAAAGCAGTTTTTTTGTTGTTGTTGTTTTTATTTTTGTTTTTTTGTTTTGTTTTTTGAGAAAGCGCACACGCTGCTTTCAGCACGTCCCAGCATGCAATGCCGCTCTGTTTCCGTTACCGCAAAGTCTCAGCTTGGCTGGTTCGCCATCTACAAAGCGATAAGCACGATGGTGTACAGTATTACAGTCGACCCCTGAAATTCGCACGGGTTACGTTACTATAGCTCCCGCAAATTACAGGGGGGAAAAAAATATGAATTTTGAAAAATACCAAGGTAAATAAGGTGTATACTGTACAGTACTATACCCATTTTACTTCTATATGTACTCTAAATTATGCAAGCGCGTTTTTCGTTGGTCGTTTGCTTTGGTATACGTAGTGTAAATACAATAATAGTTTAATTTAATAAAATATACCGTAACAATTTAATAAAAAGGGTGTTTACCAGTCATGAATGAAATGAACGATTCAGCGTGTTAATGTATATATCCATGAAAAAAATCGCGGCTTCCACGAGCAGCCCGCGACCTCTAAACCATCAGGGTCGACTGCGCATACTTTCCGCAAAGTGTTCAGAATGAAGCACTTCTGATGGTGATAAGCGTTTATAAAATAAAATGCATCGCTTATTATCACATGGAATTTCTAATGATAATGATTTGTGTGCAAAAGGACATTTATTTCTTGCACATGCGGCAGAGTTTTATTTTTTATTTTATTTAGCATACAGTTAGACCTGAAATAAGCTGTAAGTCTTATATTTAATTAAAGGTAGGCAGCGAAGCCTCGCCCTCTAGTTCTTTATCATCTCTTGAATGCAGGTTAATGTGGACCTAGACGGACCTGACGCGAAGGGAAATGGATCACTGCCCACTTTACAGCCTCACATCCTTCCTAATTCAGTTTAATTGGCTTTTTCTCCTTGCTGTAGTGGCCTAGAAATAGAAAAAAAAATCCCTCCCTCTTGGTTGTTTCTAAAATTAAAAAAAGGGGGGAGGAAAAAAAGAAACATTACTAGGTTATACTTGGTGGAATTGGACCAGCTATACTGTAAGGTCTAGACATTGAGTTATTTGTTGAATTAGCGTGGAGGAAAAGAGAAACCTTGGCCAATCAGCTTTCAGGAGTAGCGTGACGCTTTCGGCATGTTGTCGAGGTGTACGTGATCTACGCCGACCCATAATCCTGTTCAATCAGCCTCGATCCAAATATGCCAAAAATATAAATCAAGCTTAAATGTGTGAGAGGAACAGCTTAGTCATTGGCACTGGAGGCGGAGCCAATTTCAGGACCGGATAGCTCCACAGAGAAGCCTGGAATGATGTAATTAGCAAGAAAATGTAAAGCCATAACACTTAAGATGTTTATGCACCGTTTTCGGTCCCTGATTGGATTGTAATCCAAAACTCACCACATTTAGCAAAAGAATGCGCCATTGCTCGACCAAATAGAGTAAAATATCGGGAACGTAACAAATAATTAAACATTGAAACAGGTTGTGTTAGTAATGTACATATTTTTATGTGGGTTTTGTATTTATTTATTTTTTCACAATTACACTCTGTTAACTGCATTTGGCAATTTCAAAGAATTTTAAGTCTTTACTATAATTAATAATAATAATAATAATTTATAAAATTTGTATTATATATTGGTTACTAGATAATTACTAACTTCTAATCTAATAATACATTACATGGTATTAATAGCAAAATAATAATAATAATAAACATAATAATATTTTTTCAATTATTATTAACCCTGTATAGGCATTTTATTGTTTGTATTATTATTATTATTATTATTCCAAAAATTTCCACTTCCAGAACACAAAAAAATTGAGACTGGATTTATTGTTTATGTCAAAGTTCTCATTATTGAGCCTCGGATTGAATTAACTGCTGTTTTACACTCGGGGAAAAAAAAAAAAAATACCGTGTTTGCTTTGATCATATTTGCCGCCGTCTGTTGTCTTTGTATATGCATAAATATGGGCCGTGTGCGGAGGCGAAAGATTACAAAAAGCAGCCTTTGAACGTGCACTCATTTACATTTCGCAGTTTTGATGGCTTATTCTGGCTCGTGTCGTGCTTTAAGTATTTATCCCCCCTGTCATTTGAAAGGCTTATCTGTGATAGGTTACCATGTGCTCCGAAAAAAAAAACCTCCTGCAGCTCTGGCGAATTTCCCCAGCGTTGCGATTTATTGCAAGGAGCCACTGACAGCTCCGTCCTGCCTACTCCATCACAGCATGGCAGTGAAACCCTAAGCTGTTTTCATGCCTTTTCCAAACCCTGATATAAAGAATGCCGAGTTCACTTGACTCTTTGTCCTTCGCCAGCAGGGAGGCGCCAGTGAGTCTCGTCTCGCGCTCTCGGTACCCGAACGATAAACGGAGGAATGTCAAAGGGCCAAGATGTCGAGTGTTATGCAATGCGTTGACGGATAAACGTTCAGTAAACGCGTCAAGCGCTATGTATTATGAGTATCGCACATAAGAGCAACTAGTGAATGATAACCTTGAAAAAGGATTGCATTTACGATCACCTGTCTGTGAGTGAGTATGTATATGTGTGTGTTTGTGTATGTTTACAAATATTTTTTTGGGGGGGGCGGCTCTAAAAATGCCTATTTTTCAATTGTTTTCACATGTTGAGTGTTGACCAATATTTGTCTTCCTATTCGTGTCTTTTTTTTTTTTTTTTTTTTTTTTTTTAATCAGTAGTCTGTTTTTATTCATACCATCTCCTCTAATTTGCCATGATGTACCGTAACGTGCAAAGTTTTTAGGCAGTCCGCAGAACTACAGCACGCGAGATGTTTTTTGTTTTCAGCACCACTCTAAGATTCCAGCAGCCGCCGCGGATGAACGGTTTATTTGGATGACCGCATGAATGCCCCGGCGTGTAGGTTTTCCTATTAAGGTGGTGAGTGTTTATCCGATTTTTAATTTAATTTTATTTTTAATAATGCTTAATACGCCATAGTATAGCGTAATAAATGACACCTCTCCGTTCCTGCTGCTTTTTGGGCTGTTTGTCATTAAACATGTTTTTAAGCTGATTAACTTATTATACCACGTCCTGTTTTGTTGGAATTTGGAAATAAAAGCGTTTCACTAGAACATGCCGTGTCTGAAAAATCGACAATCTCATATCTGTATTAGTATATATATATATATATATTTTTTTTTTATACTATATGACATATTGAGGGGGAAGAAAAATGCTCATAAGCATGTCATAACAGCTTTGTTCATATACAGTATGTCTCATTTATGACATATTTCATTGTCAGGAAATGATCCTTGCTACTGTGAGTGATTAGGCCAAGGGTTTATGGCAACAAATAATAATTATTATTATTCATATTCTAGATTTTAAAAGAAAATACTCAAATGCAATCCTATTTGTAATATTTAACATTTTCGTACGCAACTAATTTCAGCAACTGTAACGAATTACTGTTACTTTTATTTTGTATCTTGTAATTAAATTATGTTGTAACACCGTTTCATGTAACTAGTAGTACTCCCCAATACTGTTTATGACCACCGAAAGAGTCCTGACCTGTCGAGAATTACAGCATTAACACTGTCAGCAATTTGTGAATAAAAAGGGAGGTGGTATCTCAGTGGTTAAGGCGTCTTTGGACTGGGAGGTCGCAGGTTCAAATCCCACCACCGTCTTTAATTGCTCAGCTTGTTAGGGCGCTCTGGATAAGTGCGTCATTGACCCCGTCACTGGTTCATCGCTTATGATAGACTGACCACCCGTCTAGCCTCACAATTTGTCCCTTGTTAAACTGGCACATCAACTTTGAGGGCAAAAATGTGTACCGGGTGCCTTGTGTGTATATATATATATATATATATATATATATATATATATATATATATATATATATATATATATATATATATATATATATATATATATATATATATATATATATATCGGAACAGGTGCCATGATGAAGAGACAGCGGTCGGTCATAATGTTACCTGATCCGTGTATATTACTGTACCTTTCCAGGCCATCGCACATCATGTAAGGACTTCTCTGCACATAAATGATTATAACCTGTATATAGCATGTCAGGAATGAGTCAGACGATGGGTTTATGGGTTTAAACCCCCCCCCCCCCTTTTTTTTTATGTCTCGGAGAACGTGAGATTGAGAAAGTTTGCAGAGAAGAATTGGGTCTTCGAGCTGCAGCTCAGGCAATTTCCTGCTTGGCTAGGAAAGCTGAGACGAGCGCAGCCCCTGCTGACCTTGCTGCTTCTTCAGAGCTGAAAGCGTCCATAATTACCACTCTTTTACTACGCCTGTTTACAGCCCCGACTAAATAGTGCAGAATTTTAAAACCAGCAGTGTTTTGAAGCCTGCCCCCCCCCCTTCCCTGTCAGCTGTGACCCAGATACATAACCGCCGCCATGCTATTTATTATTATTTTCTATTTCCAAATGCACCCGACTAAAGATCCTGATCATATCAATGACTGGTAGAATTGGTGTCAGTGTGACATCGTAATGTTGACATAATAATCCAAAGCTGCAACTCTGTTCTAAAGTGCAGACCTTAGCGCCTTTGGGGTCCTAGTTGTGCCGCCATTACACCATTACACGCGTCTGAAACCGTGGTGAAGAATTCGAATTTCTGAAGAGTCCTTATCAGATGCCAATGGATGGCCATGTATTCATTCATTCATTCATATTCTACCGCTTTATCTGACTTCTCTCTCTTTCAGAGAAACCCTGAGAAAAACCCCCACACATGGCGAAGGCAGGAATCGAACGCCCAACCCTAGAGGTTAGAGGTGTGAGGCGAACGTGCTAACCGCTAAGCTGTGGTGCCCCTGAAAAGTAACGTTGGGTAAAAAAAAAAAAGAATAATTCAATATTCATTCATTCATCTTCTACCGCTTTATCCGATCTTCCCTCGGGTCACGGGGAGTCTGTGTCTATCTCAGGCGTCAATGGGCATTAAGGCAGGATACACCCTGGATGGAATGCCAACCCATCGCAGGACACACACACTCACATTCACACACTAGGGACAATTTTCCAAGGTTCCAATCAACCTACCGTGCATGTTTTTGGACCGGGAGGAAACCGGAGAACCCGGAGAAAAAACCCCTGAGGCACGGGGAGAACATGCAAAACTCCACACACACATGGCACCGAGACGGGAATCGAACCCGGGCCCTGGCGGTGTGAGGCGAACGTGCTAACTACTAAACCACCGTGCCCCTTTAATTCAATGTTATATCCACGTATATATTTAAACAAGTGGGCGTGGCTTCTACAGTAGATCGATATTTTTCCTTGTTTTATATATTATGAAATATGATTTCTATGACAATGTCTGCAGAAACGCGAACCGTATAATCCGGCGTATTTGACGCGTCACTCGAGTTCGTAAAGGGTTTACAGCGGGGGTCCCGTTATACGTCAGTAACGTTTAGATGTAATTTGGGATTACGGCGTCTAATTGCTGCACTTCCCACACTGTCAGAGGCAGATGAAAGAAGTGGATGGATGGCAGCTGCTTCCTCTGGAGGAAAGAGCCTGCCATCTCGCCCCGTTTATCCCAACTGGGAGTCGATAGAACGACGTTCAGCACATGCGTGCACGCTGAAAACGATAAAAGGACACATTTTATGCCAGCAGTCTCTCGATTTAATTACACCATAAAACATGTCGTGTTGTCCAGACATTTCGGTAATGTTACCAATGATTCATGTCGAACCTCCTCAGTGCTGCGGGTCCCCCCCTTCCCCACCAAAGGTTCTGTGGATGCTGGAAAGCAAGTCCCGAGCAAAACGCATACAGGCATCAAAGGATAGCACTGGACTCTTTTTTTTGTGCCCTCCTTAAGGCTCCTGTATACGAGAGCTTGTTCTCTATGAATGACAGATTATTAGATACATTTTCTGTGGGATATGAATCCCATTACAGGTTACCCCTCTATGACGTGGCGTTCAGTCTTCAAAGTGTTTTATTCCCTTTTTACTGCAGCAAATCATACTTTTTTTTTTTTGACTCGTTTGATTTTGGTCCGGGAATCTGTTCGACTTTTACAAGTTGGTATCTTGAGGGTAGTTTTGTAACTTGCCAACAGAGGGCAGCACGCATAGGCACTGGGAGCACCGGCCTTTATAAGTCATTGTGCCCCAAAGGCAGCATCCTGTGTACATTGGGAGCTGAGCAACTGGTGACCGCATGCGATACAAAGAATCAGCAAACGTGAAACCGGGCCGTGGAGACGTCAGACGTATACGCCGATGATGAAATGAGTCGTTCGGGGCGTTTTGAGTGGCGCGTTGAAGCAAAAGAGCGTTACCAATGTCGAAAACTTGGGCATAATGGTAACTTTTTGGCTCGGGGGCCACATTGACTTTTTACATTTGCCGTGCCGGTACCAGACCCATACCAAGCATGAAAGGCATGATAAGGCTCAATGTACCACCGTGCCTAATGCGCCACCTGGTGGAACTTCAGGCAATTACAGGTCAAATGAAAGCAATCATATTTATGATATGATTATATATGGACAAATCTTCGGCGGGTCGGATTAAAAGGGGCCGGATGTGTAGTTTGCCCACCCCCCTGATCCATGGATTGCAATCCACACAATGTCACTTCCGCACCCACCGTATTTGAGAGACTTGCCAACCTCGCCCCTATTTCTGAAGATGACCGTCCGGCTCAAATGTCACCGTGAATGCTCCTACCTACAGCATCAAACAGTCCGAATTCTCAAACCACACATCCTTGTTGATGTTCAACATTCACATCTAAATAATAATATATTAGAACAAGTGCCACGGGGGCACTGTGGCTTAGTGGTTAGCATGTTCGCCTCACACCGCCAGGGTCCAGGTTCGATTCCCGTCTCGGCCATGTGTGTGTGGAGTTTGCATGTTCTCCCCGTGCCTCAGGGGGTTTTTCTCCGGGTTCTCCGGTTTCCTCCCGATCCAAAAACATGCACGGTAGGTTGATTGGCACATTGGAAAATTGTCCCTAGTGTGTGAATGTGTGTGTGATTGTGTGTGAGTGTCCTGCGGTGGGTTGGCATTCCATCCAGGGTGTATCCTGCCTTAATGCCCATAGACGCCTGAGATAGGCACAGACTCCCCGTGACCAATCATGGGCGACCTTTAAACTCCTGTAGACGTCACATTTTTACCGGCATCCCGTAATGCTGCTGCTTCCCATGACGCCTTTATATAGAGGTTATTGCCAGTGCCTTAAATCTCTCTTACCTGAAAGAGTGAGGGAAGGCGATTTATGATTGGTGGAACGAACGCTAAAAAAGTGTAGAGTCCTCAGTGGGGGCGGTGGAGGTGGTGGTGGTGGTGGTGGTGGTGGAAGAGAGATTAGCTGTACTGGCTGTCTGGAGAGCGGCTGTGCTGCGTGGGCAGTGTGCACGGTTCTCATCTCCGCCAGCCTGACAGCCTCTCCACAGGGACCACCTGTCTGCCTGACTATTCAGAGCTAATGGTAAACACTACAGCTCTCCATATAGCCTGCGAGCGCTCTCCTATGGACTGAACGCTTGCGTCATACACCCACGTCCCGTCCGTGCCTTTAAACCGACACCAGCTCTATGAGCTGCCAGTCAGAAGCCGCACGCGATGCCACACGCAGTAACCGATACAGTAAAAACAATAAAAAAAAAAACGCTTTGTACCAAACAGCCCTTGTGATTGGACGAGCAGGAGCGCATTCGCCACCTAGTGCGTGTAATAACGCTTTTTATACCCCCTTGCCCCTGCGTACCCAAGCTATTCTTACGTGGCATTTCTTGACCCAATTAAATTCATGCCAGAAGGCTCGTTGCATATTAAGCGTAGCCGCTATTTGCGCTTTTTTTTTTTTTTTTTTTTTTTTTTTTTAATCAGCGACGTTCAAGAGAATGTAAGTGGGGAAAGATGAGTTCGGCTAAGAGCTATTTTTTCCCCAAAATCATTTTTTAAAGGCATGGACTGAGGATTGGGTCCGAGCCTGAGCTGTGTAAATACAGTGGGAAAGGCAGGGTATTTAAAGCAGCGCCGTTAAAACCGTTGTCATCAGTTCTAATACAAGGTGCCCTGGATGGTCCCACAGATACAGATTTTCAATGTAATTACTCACATAATGAATACCTCCAGGGTTGGGGGTTCGATTCCCGGCATGTGTGTGTGTGTGTGTGTGTTGTGGAGTTTGCATGTTCAGAAGGGTTTTTTTATTCACCTAAGGGTCTGGAAGCCAATGCCTTAGACTAGAGCTCAGTGGATAAGGCCTCTGGTCTCAGGTTCAAATCCCACTGCCACCGAGCTGCCACAAGTGCTGCCCTTGAGCAAGGCCTTTAACCCACGAATCGAGTCGCTCTGGTTAAGGGCATCTGCCACATGCTGTAAATGTATGGCTTCCTTAATGCATTTTGGAGCCTTGTTTTTTCTTTTCTTTCCTGGCCTCTTTTTTCCCCCCTCTCTATTGGTCTATCCTTGTTTGACTCACATATTGGATATATCCATGACTACCCAGTGTCGTGACCCCTGCTTGGACATTGTACCATAATACCTCAGTTTGTACACACTTGGATCGTGCTTTAATGATACTGGATGGTATAGACGCTTTGGAATACTGTTCTTTTTTTTTTTTATTATTAAATTAAAACTCCCTTAGAAGATAAACCAACGCTTCGGACCAATCAGAATCAGATATTTAATAATATGTGAACTTTCTGAATATAAAAAGAGCAGAAAACATTGTTGCGTTATACACTGGTGCATTTGTTTGGATTCTCACACACACACACACACACACACACACACACGAAACATGAACAGGGTTGTCCCATCTTTTCGGACAACCCTGTATATAGGGAAGTCTTTCCATTCAGTTGTACTTCCACGCACTGCCACTAGGGGAAGGTCATTTAGCAGCATTTAGCAGACGCCCTTCTATATGTCTATCCGTACAAGTGCATTGACAAAAAGACAGGCGGATGGAGCTAGAGTCGAAGTTGACCAGAACGGACAGGGGAAGAATAAGTAGGACGTTTCTGAAAAGGCACGAGAGAGGGATGATTGAGATGATTGGGTCATGTGCAGAGGAGGGATATGGGCTTTATAGGTGGAGTAAGAAAAAGAAGGCGGCCATGAAGGAGATTTATGGCCGTTTTCGAGGGAAGGCGCGCCGGTCTTTTTATTTGAAAGAGGCCTAAAAGAAAACGATGTCTATTCATACGCGTAATTAGGGTATTAATAGGAGGCTGGGAACAATTTGATAGCATGTGCAGTGGTTAATGATAGCAGCGATCAGAATGCTTTCACTCTAGTCTTCCTATTCTTGCAAAAAGAAGGGGAAGCCAAGAAGCTAAGAAGCAATGTATACTAGCTGTAAGCCTATAAGCCCAAATTATGTTAAATGTCAATCAAACGGCCTGCAAATCGTGAACGAATGTGGCTTGGCCGAGGTGGTAACGCAGTGGTTAAGGCATTGGGCATCTGTTTTAGCTTACAGGGTTCGAACCAAACCCCTGAGTGGGTGGATTTGCAACGCAGGCAAGCAGACGGCTAGATATCGAACCTAATGAGGAAAGAAACCATATAGACGGGCAAAATGAATCAATACAGAGAAACTAGAAAAAGGTCAAGGGAGTGTGAGAGTGGAGGAGGAGCGGGCTAGTTTAAAAATAAATAAATAAATAATAAAAACTTGAAAATGCCATCCTTGCTCACATTCCCAATTAGCAGTAGATGAATTATATTGATCATTTATTTAAATGGGTGGGGGCTCCGATAACCCTTTGTAAAGTAGGATAAAAAATCAAACCCATTTTTAGCATCCTGAATTGTTTTTTTTTGTTTTTTTTTAATACGTATATCTGTTGTTTTTGTTCCCTAAAAAAAAAGGCAGAATACAGCTCACCCGAACAGGTCGCTGATTATACATTTCATAGAAATTCTGTATAAAAAAAATAATAAAATGCCAGAACAATGTTTATAGGCCATCTGAAGGTCATTAAAAAAAGTTATAAGACCCTGGAGCAGCATCAGAAAGCAACAAACAGGCGGTTTGTGAGAATGTCTAGACTAAGTACAAGTAAAGAAGCCCTGTAGATTGTATACATTTTTTATGATATGGAACAGATCAGCACCAGAGCCTTGTAAAAAAAAAATATATATATATATATATATATATATATAATATTTTTTTTTTTTTTTTTTTTCATTCATCTTCTACCGCTATATCCGATCTTCCCTCGGGTCACTGGGAACCTCTGCCTTTCTCAGGCGTCTATGGGCATTAAGGCAGGATACACCCTGGATGGAATGCCAATCCATCGCAGGACACACACACACACACTCACATTCACACACTAGGGACAATTTTCCAAGATGCCAATCAACCTACCGTGCATGTTTTTGGCCCGGGGAGGAAACCGGAGAAAAAAACCCTGAGGCACGGGGAGAACATGCAAACTCCACACACACACACATGGCCGAGACGGGAATCGAACTCGGACCCTGGCGGTGTGACTCGAACGTGCTAACCACTAAACCTCCGTACCCCTACACACATATAGTACTGCATAATTTAACATTTCCTTTTTTTTGCAGACTAGATACGGCCTTTGGAAGAGAGAAGGAGAGAAGGAAGGTAGTAGCTTGGATGGAAGTGTTCACCCTCGATAGTACGACAAAAAAAAAAATCAGCAAGCCCTTGTAAGTAGGAACATCTTTTTGGACAACCATGTATATAGGGAAGTCTTTCTATTCAGTTGTACTTCCAAAGTCCGCCACTAGGGGAAGACACCATCTCTAGTTCGTGTTTACATTTACATTTAGCAGACGCCCTTATCCAGAACGACGTACAAAAAAATTGACTCTGATATGATAACTCATTTGTGTGTGTGTGATTCCAAAAAGGAAAAAGTTTGGGGGGAAAATTTTTGGACGTCCAGGGGAGGTTCATTCCACCACCTCGGGAACCAAAACAGAGAAGAGCCTTGATCTAAACTTCATACCGTGAGAGAAGGTGGACCCAAACCAGCCGTACTCATCATGTTTATCTAGTAAACATAATCGTATTCCATTAGTAAAGAAGCTCTTGTTTCTTCCTGGACATTTACAGCAATATCCCATATTGTTATCCCGTATTCATTTCCGATCTCTTTTTCCCCTCCGGATAAATCCTCAAGCAGAAATGCGTTACTCACCAACAAATTAGCTCCATAGATCCAGAACATATTGTATTGTAAGTGAGAATGGGAAGCGGTTTTTATTCGAGATAATAAAGCTGGACCAATGAGATATTTTACAAGGTCGATATATTCCACTCCGTTTAAAGTGATGACTTCGTGTAACGCCGAGTAATTTCAGCCCTGATCTATTACATAAAGCACTTCTGGGGAATAATCAGTTACTTGTACAGTAAGCACACACACACACACACACACAAACGTTTGTAGATATGGATATATGGACGAATGGATGGATTTTATGTCGAAAATGAATTGTTTGTTTGTTTGTTTTTTACTATTTGCTGGCCGTTCCCATTCAGGGCGAGAAAGCCCCACCCCTCCCCCCCCAGTCAAGCAAAATTGCAAATGGATTTGTTTGCTGCTGTTTGTTTGTTACGACGCGCACAATCCGACTCTGCTGAATAAATTGAAAATGAAAGAAATCGCTCGAAAAGGTCATTAACTTGGATGATACTAGCGAGGAGGGACACGAGGCAGTTAATTACCTTTGCTTATTGCGCTCGAATGCGAGTCTTGTCGCTCCGTCTCTGCCTGTTTTAGTCTAATCGGCTCGATTGTAAGTGTTACTCTTTTACCTCCGTTAATTAAATCCATCAATCACTCAGGCTGGCCTGTGCAGCTCTCACGGCTCAGTCAAACTAACTAGACCCACCTGAGCGTGCAAAGCTACTGAACCTTCCAAATCTTAAATGTGTGATCTGTCCACCGGTTACCGTGAGAATTGGGGGGAATTCAAGCACCGGCTTTAGCAATGTAATAAATCCAGAAGTTTTTTTCCAGCCGCGCTTTCGTGTTGTGAATCAGAACTCGGGCGAACTCGGACGACCTGCCGTAACCCAGATCTAACGAGTAACCGAGAGGCAGCCAAACAGCGTCAAATTATTAATGCTGGATCATCAGGATGCCAAGATTTTAGGTTCTGCTTTGATAGACTATGCATATTACGGCATTTTTAAGAAAAAAAAAAGGCTTTCAAAGACGTGCTAGATTTTACCCACTGGCATCATAAAAAAGGGCTCGGTGACGTTTCTTTGGAAAGCCAGAAATAATTTATCCAAAAGGCATCCAAATGGTTTCCAAACAGAGAATTTCTATCAAAAAGTCTTAAAGTAACTCCGGAGGAATCCAGTTTTTTTGGACAGCTAATTAATAACTGAATGCGAGCCCGTTTTCACTCAGTGCCAAAACTTTCATCCTATTGGTTCCTGGATGATGAGGGGAAAAAAATTGTATGTATTTTAGCAAAAATTCCAGGTGTGCAGATAATTATATATATAATATATATATATATATATATATATATATATATATATATATATATATATATATAGATATATATATATATATATATATATATAGTGGTTAGCAGGTTCGCTTCACACCTCCAGGGTCATGGTTCGATTCTTGTCTCGGCCATGTGTGTGTGGAGTTTTGCATGTTCTCCCCGTTGCCTCAGGGGGTTTTTCTCCGGGTTCTCCGGTTTCCCCCCACAAAAACATGCACGGTAGGTTGTTGATTGGCACCTTGGAAAATTGTCCCTAGTGTATGAATGTGTGTGTGTGTGTTGTGTGTGTGTGTGTGTGTGTGTGTGTGTGTGTGTGTGTGTGTGTGTGTGTGTGAGAGTGTATGTGCCCTGCGATGGGTTGGCATTCCATCCAGGGTGTATCCTGCCTTAATGCCCATAGACACCTGAGATAGGCACAGACTCCCTGTGACCCGAGGGAAGATCGGATATAGCGGTAGAAGATGAATCAATGAATGATATACATATATAAAAAAAATTTTATCAGTGAGCAAAAATGATCTGTGAATGTATTATTTCAATATTTTATTACTACTAATCATATTTTAATATTACCAATAAACCGTTCAACTCGGAAAAAAGAAAACATTTTTGTTTGTTTTTAGAAGCATGAAAAAAAAAACAAAAAAAAAAATCAAAAAATATATATATCTATATATATATATATATATATATATATATATATATATATATATATATATATATAAAATACATTATACAAATATATCATAATAAAATCTGTATAAAAATGTGATTTGTAGTGTCTGTGATTACCCTGTTTACCAGTCTGGGTGTGCAAACTTTTGCACTTACCTACTGTCCGGGTTGAACATTTGTAATTGAACAGAATAGAAAGCTAATATTTGGGTGCGAAAACGAGTTAATGAGTTAATTTTTCTCGGTTATTATTGGAAAAGTAAAGTATTTTTTTCTATATTGTTTATTTAATATGAACGATTACAGGAAATGCACTGGTTCTCTGATGGATGATTTGCAGTAAATCCAAAACAATAACCAGGAACATATTGGAAAGAAGTAAATGCAGACAATATTACACGATTACCACCATTATAAAAACACCAGATGGTAAAATAACTCCTAGTCGTACTATTTATAAAATATCTTTTATTATATTTCTTGGCACATTTGTCTCTTATCTACCAGCCTTTTTATTATTATGTTTTATTATTATTATTATTATTATTATTATTATTATTATTATTATTATTATTATTATTATTATTATTATTATTATTATTTCCAACCCCTTCATAAGCAAACAAAATGTTGATTTTCACTTTCCAGCATCCCCCCCCCCCCCCCCCACACACACCTTTTTTTTTTTTTTTTTTTTGCTTTATTGAATCAATGCCACAAGAACAAGAGGTACATATTCATATCAAATTAACATTTTTCCAGACAAAGAAAAAAGAAAGAAATAAAAGAGAGTAAGAGAAAAAGAAAAAGAAAACCGGAAAATTACAGTAATTTCAATTCTTTAAGAGCATTACAAGTTTTCATTCATTCATTCATCTTCTACCGTTTTATCCGATCTTCCTTCGGGTCACGGGGAGTCTGTGCCTATCTCAGGCGTCTATGGGCATTAAGGCAGGATACACCCTGGATGGAATGCCAACCCATCACAGGGGACACACACACACACACACACACATTCATACACTAGGGACAATTTTCTAAGGTGCCAACCTACCGTTCATGTTTTTGGACAGGGGACGAAACTGGAGAACCCGGAGAAAAAACCCCTGAGGCACGGGGAGAACATGCAAACTCCACACACACATGGCCGAGACGGGAATCGAACCCGGATCCTGGTGGTGTGAGGCGAACGTGCTAACCACTACGCCACCGTGCCCCTTTTACAAGTTTTCAGTGCTTTCTTATTTTTTGTTTTTTTTTCCAAGAGATTTACATATATTTTAAATTCGTTAAGAAAATGGGAAAAATTTGGCCTACATTGAGCCCACTTTTTTTTTTTTTATGAATATGGAATTTTCCGAGCAATATAAACAATTGTATAACATGTTTTTGTTTACAATTTAAATGTTCGCTATCAAAATGAAAGAAAACATCAAATTTCCCCCCACACCTGCCTAAAACGTTACCACTCACCCACGTGTGAAATGTGCGGGTTAATTGGGGGGGGGGGGGTTAATTGGAGATTTTTGAGTCGCATGCGTTCATATTTAAAGCTAAAAAAAAATCCAGATTAATAACCGGAAATCTTGTGGAAGAAGGAAAAAGAAAAAAAAGGGTCCGGATTCGCACGTGTGTTGTCGGTTACTAAGCAACTTACTATTCCATACTGCGTCACTTCCTGTGGAACAGAGCCGGGAGTCGGGGTGTGTGGACCGCGCAGACTGGCCGCGGAGTTCGCGCTGACACGGGGGTTCGGGTGGATTCCTAAACGCGCTGCCAACAAAAAAAAAACAACAACAAAGCGAATTTGTTCTGATTCATGGAGTATTTCTTTATCCTCGGGGTTTTATTTGTGTGTGACGTGGATACTGGGTTTTGAATGGTTATGAATATATATGTTATTTATATATATGTATATATATTGGATACGGTGCGTCCACGCGTAACGGGACTAACGGCGGAAACGGAAGCTGGAATGTTTTTCTCCCAAGTGTCGAAGTTGTAACTTTGTTTTGGTAACCTGCGAGTCCGGTTGCGGTAACGCAGGGGAGGCGTGTGCGCTTGTTCTCGGAGACACCGGAGACGCGCGTTTGTGCCACTTGACCCCCCCTTTGTTTTTTTCCAGAAACGAAGACGCACCTGTGAGGACGCCGCGGGGACGCCGCTTTTCAATTCGAGCTCCGGTTGACACTGGGTGGAATGAAGGAATGGAGGATAGACGGTCCCCGGTGTGAGTCCCGCTGCCAGCCGAGGGTGAAGTCGTGGCGGCTCGGATGCTAAGCTCAGCAATGAGGAGTCACCCGCAGGACCGGCGACGCCACGCGGCGCTCCGGGCCGCCCGGTAGCCGCGGCTCCCCCCCCCCCCTCACCTCCCTTCCCCTCTCCCTATTCTCCTATTTCCCCGCTGCGCGCGAGGATGAGCGCGGACTTGGAGCGCGTGTCGCTGAGCTCCTCGTCGGCCGGCTCGCTGGCCTCGAGCGCGCGCGCGCTCTCCGCCAACGTGCGCAAGCTGCACGACGCGCTCAACCTGCTGCTCAGCGAGCTCGAGCGCGAGCAGTTCGTGCACTGCCTCAACGTCTACCACGCCAAGCGCAACGTCTACGACCTCGTGCAGACCCTCAAAGTGATCCTCGACGCGCCCAGCAAGCGCCAGCTGCTCCCCATGCTGCGCCTGGTCATCCCGCGCTCCGACCAGCTCCTGTTTGACCGCTACACCTCGGAGGGACTTTATCTCAAGTCCGACCTGCTGGCCGGTAGGAACGGCGAGCACGAGAGCGCCGCCTCAGCCCCCGTGGCGCGCTCGCCTGGGCGCGCGTCCCCCGAACACCGGAGCGCCGACGACGCCACTTCTACGGCGCTAGTGCCGCTCCTGGGCAGACACTTTCAACCCGAACCCCCGGGCGAGGTCAGGCAGGTGACCCTGAAGCGCCACAAGAGCAACGAGGGTTTAGGCTTCAGCATCCGTGGCGGATCCGAGCACGGGGTCGGGATCTACGTGTCTCTGGTCGAGCCGGGATCCATGGCGGAGAAAGAGGGACTGCGAGTCGGCGATCAGATCCTCAAAGTGAACGATAAAGTGTTCGACAGGGTCACGCATGCCGACGCGGTGAAGGTAAGATCTGCTTTCCCAAAAACCCACGACGCTTCATATGTCGCTTGTTGAAAGGCCCGCAGGTCCTGGTCCTGGTGCGCTGTCCATGGTACCATGACGCCTGATACACGTCGCAAGGGGGAAGAAAGTGGTGGGGAAAAAAAAGATTGATATTATTAATTCGAGACACCTTGAAGTCAGCAAAAAAATCTTTGGATTGGATACATTTATCAACTGGGCTTCTGTGATCATTTTCCTCCTTGGTGATAAAACCTTCACATCTGGCGAGCAATAAAAAAAAAAGACCAGAAGTTTGTTTAGTTTTTAGGGTTTTATTAGTTTTGTCCCAAATCAGAAAAATAAATGTTACAAAGTCTGAATTTATACGTTATTGCCTTGAAGTTAATCCCTAATAAGCGAGCCAGTGGTGATGAGTGGCTGAAAAAAACAAACACAAAACCCATCCACCGAATGACCATTTATTACAGTTGTGAAGTACAGGTGCGTAAATGCAGAACTGCTCAGACAATTAGTCTGTTTGAGGATGGATTTAAACTGTAATTATTCATGTTCATGATTTGCTCAGAAACTTCACGGATATTTTGGCACTCCATATTAAAGCCAAGACTCCCCGTGACCTGAGGGAAGATCGGATAAAGCGGTAGAAGATGAATATTAAAGCCGGCAGATTCGAATTGTCGATTCATTCGAGTTTACGGTTCACGTTGATGTTGAAAATGCGAAAAATCACCTCGGTTTGGCACAGCAAGCTTCCGTAGTTCTCCCTCCCTCCCTCCTTCCCTCCCTTGATTTGCGAAATACCAAATACAACCTCAGACACTCAACAAGCCAAAGCCCCGCTTGGAAATCTGTCGAAAGTTTGTTGCAACTACTAATTTATTCCAGCACCTCAAACAAACCTGTTGTTGAATGGGGAGGTGTGTGTGTGCGTGGCGCTGCGAGATAAACATGACAGCGGCAAACCCCCAAACACCGACTACAAGCAGGTGCAAAAATAGCGTACACACTTTCCCACTGTACCAAAAAGCGAAGAAATCTCATTTTGTTTTGTAAAAAAAAAAAAAACCCCAGAGATTCAATTTATGTCATGTCATCGAGCCCCCTACACCACATGAGCATATGATTACACTCCATTCACCCAGCACTCCATTTTAATTTCAGTTCCTGATTTACATTTCTTGCACAGAAACACTTCATTTGGTCTTTCGACAGGTTTCTTGCAAGAAAATCCGTTGCATTTTGTTGTCTTGCGCTAATCAAGGCCGAACTCGTCACGGTTAGAACAGGAACACCGCGGGCTTCTGTGTTACAGTTACGAACTGTCGGCTTAATGGGTTTGATCCTCGTTTAGCAAAGTGCTCGTTCAGAGCCCCATCAGGATTCGAGAGCGAGCGCTTAATAAGTTCCACAAAGATTTCGTTCGCCTTATTATTTCCCCCATATTATCTATAGCTGCTTTAGTGATTAGAGATTAGGAATTAAAAAAAACACTCCAGGGCTGCTTTTGTAGCAAATCATTGATAAGTTGATTTGGTCCAAACACGACACATCAACTGAAAGGTACTTCAGTATATGTAATAGCGATTTACTTCACTCGATGGCATCTTTTGTTTTCATTTATAGTTCATTCATTCATCTTCTACCGCTTTATCCAATCTTCCCTCGGGTCACGGGGAACCTGTGCCTATCTCAGGCGTCTATGGGCATTAAAGCAGGATACACCCTGGATACACCAGGGACAATTTTCCAAGGTGCCAATCAACCTACCGTGCATGTTTTTGGACCGGGGAGGAAACCGGAGAACCTGGAGAAAAACCCCCTGAGGCATGGGGAGAACATGCAAACCACACACACACATGGCCGAGACGGGAATCGAACCCGGACCGTGGCGGTGTGAGGCGAACGTGCTAATCACTAAACCACCGTGCCCCTTTATAGTTACATATATAAATGACGATAACAAAAATGATATCATTTGCATTCTAACAGTTATACCAGTCGTTCGCTTAGTAGCATTTATTTATTTTTAATACATGTAAAAAAATGGTCTCACAAAAGACCTTCCACAGCATTGAGACTGGAGACTCCTTCTTATAATGCCAAACAATACCTTATTAGTAAGTACTAACCGATGCAATTATCCAGGGCAACTTACAACTGAGGGTTAAGGGCCTTGCTCAAGGGCCCACTAGTGGTGGTGGTGGTAGTGGGATTTGAACCTGCAATTTTCCAATCCCGATGCTGTGCTACCACACACACAAATCCAAGGCCACACCTAGTCCCTGTATGGATTTTATATATAAGATTTGTATTTATTTATGTCTTATTTTTTCATTAAAAACAACGACTGCTTGAATGAACTCTGACGTCTGCAGACGTAAGTGTTAAAGCCATATTATTCGACTTGGAGGGAAGAAAAAAAAAAAAGCCCTCAACCTTAGAATCCAGCGTGTCAGATGCAGGGCCCATTTCCCTGATTAATTATTTATTTATCGAAGCCAAGGAGTGTGTCCGTCCATAAAGGAGTCAATGTGATTAGTTTTCTCGTTCGTGCCTCGGCACCGGCGGTCCAGTGCAGCTGCCCATTTTATCAGCCGGCACGTCGCCGCACTGTTATTCTTACGTCAGTAATCGCCCAACGCACGCTGAGTTCTGATCGATATCAACAATATGTATTCTCTTCATGCACGGATCGGGTATCACTGCCCCGGGGGGAGGAGAAGTTATTTTTTTTATTTGGAAACCAATAAAAATATTCTCAGGTCGTTTCATGCGAGCGTTTCGAATTTCATTTCGGTATTGTTTTTGTTTTTTTTTATAGGTTTATAAATATCCAAGCTGCTTTATCATATAGGTCCTGGTTTAACCGTTATTATTGTCTTGGCTTTTTAGTGTTATGCAAAATATGTGGAATTGAGCAAGTGTGTATTGCTGTGGGGATGCTGTGCTGCTTCTCCACTAGTCCCCAGGGACCCGAGATACAAGAGGTAGTAGATAAAGAGGTAGAAGATGAATGAATGAATGAATGAATGAATATGGACTGTTCTTAATGTCAACATACCGCTACACCGACTCAGGATTACCGTTCACATTGCTTTCGGTCACCTCAGCATTGTTTAGCTGGGATGTAAATCTGCCACTCAGATGTACATGGGGTTCCCTCTTGAGGCTCAGTGTTTCTTCCTTCTCCATCTCCAGGAGTTTTCCCTTGCCACCGTCACCACTGGATCGCTCATTAGGGATCGCTCACTGTGTATGTGTTTATAGTATATATATCGATATATATATATATATATATATATATATATATATACATTGGTATATATATATATATATATATATATATATATATATATATATATATATATATATATATATATATATATATATATATAGGTATATATACATATATATATATATATATATATATATATATATATATATATATATCATATGGTACGTCGTCATATATATATATATATATATATCTATATATATATATATATATATATATATATATATAATAAGTATATATACATATATAGTGTACATTAGTATCTATATATTTTCTATATATTTTCTCAAGGGTGCTTTTTCAGGTATTCTACATTTCTGAATATCTAACCAGATAATGATATGTCAATAAGCCTAATGTTGGCAGTGTTTTGTGTAACGAGACCCGAGTTGATTATTCTGCATTTGTTCGAACACAGTGCGGTTCTGCGAGTTCCGTGAGTTCCGTGCTTTGGCTCCTCATGGGTCAGTTTAGCGATCCGAAATACGCAGGCCATTCGGCATTTGTGTCCATTCAGTGCCAAATCGCTTTCCCACCACAATCCGACCGCATTGTTTTTCAATTAGAACTTGGTCAGGCGTCAGTGCGAGCCGAGCGTTCTGCTCTTCCCTCCCCGGCTATCACGCTAAAGTGATTTTGCTAGCATCAAATAGCATCAAACTCGAATCAAATTTGCTTTCGTTTCGAGTGTTGTCGTTTTGCTTTGTGCTCTGCATTTGTGAATGCCGGAAGAACTCCTTCCCAGTGCACTCTCCGGAAGCAACAGGATACAATACTGAGTGACACGGAAGCACCCAATATCTCAACTATTCATTTTGCAGCATCCCATTCACATTATTCAGCGATTTATTACAACTTGAAATGTCACGACGGCGAAGCAAATTAGTGCAAAAACCGACATACGTTTTCATAATGAGACCTTTTAAAGTGAAGATAGATCTTTCCGTCTCCTCCATCTCATATCCTCAATCATGTTGCCCATATTAACTTTTATTACTTTCATTTTATTTCTGTTCCTGTTAGACAGTGCAGGTTATGTTTTGGCCTGGCACTGTGATAGTCACATTGAGGACGACGGAATGACAGATGGTCTGAAACATGACTGATCCATATCTACAATGGAGACTTACACTTTAACGTGCTACACATGTGTGTGTGTGTGTGTGTGTGTGTGTGTGTGTGTGTATGTGTGTATGTGTGTGTGTGCTGCTCGGTCGCTTTGTCTAACCGACCAAATACTGAGAAAGCTATTTTTAGCTGAGAGCAACCAAGATGTGCAATTTTATTCATTAGAGGACGGGAATCACACTGAGAGAGGATTCGTGCCGTCATGTCACGTCACCTTTTTCATGACTCGGTAGCCGATGACGGGAAGGTCGCGGCCGCCAAGCTGCCACTTTACGGGTGGGATTGAGCAAGAACCAGGGGTGGGCAAACTTTTGGCTAAGGGGCCACATTGGCTTTTAATAGTACAGCACCATATGTATACATATCAAACATAAACATATAAAAAGCATTGATGTTAATACTTACATTGACCTTTTCCTTGCATCGGCTAGTCGTTAGCGTAATTAGCATGCTTGGTGGAAAAGCGATGCCTGTGATTTTCCTTTAAAACGAAAAAAAAACAAAGAGCCTTATAAAATATGAAAAAAAGAGGGGAATATTTAGTTGCCCATTCCTTCTTTTCTTTGGCTCACCCATTATTGCACATGAATTGAGAGCAGTAGCGGAGTAATAGCATAGAGTAGCCCAGTATCACTGTGCCTAATGCACCACCTGGTGGAAGGTCAGGAAATTACAGAGCAAGGTCAAATGAATGCAGTGATAATGATGGTTTAATTTGATTTGGACAGTTCTGGACCAATCTTTGGCGGGCAGGATTGAAAGGACCAATGGGCCCGATGTGGCCCCGCAGATTATGTAGTTTGCCCACCCCGTCCCTTAACCCTCTGTGCTCCAAGGGGCACTGTAAGATCTTTGACCGTACATGTGGAAGCAGGAAAAATCACATTTGTGCGAGTATAACAAGGGCCAAATTGCGACGGCTAGACGTTTTAATCAGAACATGTCCAAAACTGCCGTTCTTGTGGGTTGCTCACGGTATGTAGCAGTCACTACCTGTCAGAAGTGGTCCATGGAAGGGACATTGGTGAACCAGCGATACATGGGGATGAAAGCCGGGCCCGTGTGGTCCGATCCATATAACAGACGAGCTCCTGTACCTCAAATTTATAAAGAGGTTAATGCTGTGATGCCCAACGGATCAGGACTGTTTAGGCAGCAAAATTTGGGGCCACTCATTTGGCGCTTTAAGATGAAGTCGACAGGTATGGCACTGATGCATCTCGTATCCCTCCTCTCATAAAAACCGACTGCAGTAAACACCTTTCCGAAAGCATATTTTAAATATAGCTTCTTTCCGACTTTCCCGGAGCTCTGCGAGAGGGGAAGTCTTTTATAACACCAGCTTCTGGGTGCTTAAATTACCTCGAGGGCTTGATGCCACAATTAAATAAACAGTTTCAAACTTCCAGTCTCACTCCTGCCATCCACCCCCACCCGCCCCCTCGCCTTATAACTCCCACCGGGAAGCTCTGGCATCACAGGCAGGCACAGCGGCGGCCGTAAATCCTCTGCTTTCACACCCTCACCTAGATGGAGCGGGGACGGCGGAGGCGGTGGAGGAGTGACTCCCGGTTAATCACACTGCTGCCCTAAGATTAACTTGTGGGATGATCCATGAGGGCAGTCCAGAGGAAAGGCATGACTCCCCCCCCCCGTCTTCCCTTGTAGCGCCCTTTTCTACCAGTCTTTCACTATAATTATTAAGGATCAAAGAATATTTTAAAAAGCATTAAAAGGTCCCCGGGGTTTAAACACGGATGGAATCAGAAACGAGTTTATTAGTGCGTTTGCGTGCAGAGGAAGGGGCGGGGCTATATCAGTAGGAGAAATACGAGGATAGAGCTTTCGCCCGAAGGAAGACACGTAACGGTCATGCCCCTATTCAACCATGTTAGCTGCTCATTCAGGCATTTGGCGGTAAGGAGGATAAGCATTTTGCGTGACAAGATGCTTCCCCAATTTAATTTAAACACCCCTGCTTTTTAAGCAGAGAAAAAAAAAACAAGTCACCATATGCTATCCAATGTGCCAGCAGGTTGAGTTATCTTCATATTTTAGAAGCAGAAGGAGGGCCATCTGTCTCTGGGACAGCCCGAGTGTCCTCTGCGTCTCTAGCGTACTTCATGGATATTGTGATCGCGGCTTATTCATAGACGCTAATCCGACAAGTAGGGGAATTGATTGGGATGCCCCCCTGCGGAAATGTATACTGTAGGTCCATTGTTTAGATTTTAGGTTTAAATGTGTGTGTGTGGTGTGTGTGTGTGTGTGTGTGTGTGTGTGTGTGTGTGAGAGAGTTTTTGGTTGTGCAGTAATGAGTCGTATCACATGATGGGTAGCACAATCGTCTGGGCCGTCAGTGTTTTTGTTTCCTTCTCAAGCAAGCTGTGAATGATGCTTATTTATGCCCTGCATTCTCTGTTATTCTCTATTCATCTTCAGTAGTACTGTTTACAACATGTACTAGAATGTTCATATATATATATATATATTTAGTACACGCTTACTGTTAAATATAATACACAGTGTATTTTAGTGGCACGAGAATAACAGAATTAGCGATTAGCGTATTTAGCGATTTAGAATTTTTTGCGATTTTTCCCTACACTGGCTACCTGTTACATTTAGCATCGACTGTTGTTACTTACTTCTAAAGCCCTAAATGGTTTCGCTCCCATGCATCCTATCTCGTCTTCTAACACGCTACAATCCGTCACCTTCCTTAAGATCCTAAAAACTCAAATAGTTCCCCAGGATAGCAAAAGTCCACTAAAGGCGGTAGAGCGTTCTTGTATTTAGCTCCTAAACTTTGGAATATCCTTCCTGACCTCACACTCACTCTCTCAGGTTAAGTGTAAATTGAAGACTTATCTTTTAAACAAGGCCCACACATAACTCACACATAAACAAGGCCTACACATAACTCATGTAATAACCGTGTACTCTGTGTACCGTGTACTCCAGCACATGTGACCTTGTTAATATATTTCTCGCACACCCTGAGGCTTCCTGAAGTTCCTTCAAACCTTCAAAGAGTAGATGCTTAAAAACTAGACAAGATCCCTTTGGATCCAGAATAATCTAGAAAGGTACCAGATCCCTTTGGATCCAGAATCATCTAGAGAGGTACCAGATCCCTTTGGATTCAGAAAAGTATTGAGAGATACCAGCTCCTTTTGGATCCAGAACATCTAGAGATATACCAGATCCCTTTGGATCCAGAACCATCTTGAGATGTACTAGCTCCTTTTTGAACCAGAACCATCTAGGAATGTACCCAGCTCCCTTTGGATCCAGAACCATCTAGAGAGGTTCCAGCTTGGGACCCCACTTTGAGCGGAGTTTTGACGTTGGTCTACTTTGTCTTAGGACATTACTCACATTCACACACTGCAATGTTCACGGTAGTTTTTTTCACTCTCGTATTTTCTATCATTTAAATCCACACTCTTGATTTCACCCAAATGAGGATGTTTTTCCCCTTTTGAGTCCGATTCCTCTCAAGGTTTCTTCCTCCTACCATCCAAAGGAGCTTACCACAGTCGCCCCAGGCTCGCTCGTCAGGGATCACACTTTATATTAACATTTTATTCTGTAACAACGTCCATTATGAAATGCACTATAGAAATAAACGAACTTGTCCTTTGGGCCGTCAGCATGGAGTTATAATTAGTGAAGGGAAACACTGGCGGTTCCTGTATTTAGGAAACGTAGTATGTACTTTGAAGCAAATAACCTCTTTCGTGCAGGTTGAAGGATATTCGGTGGTTACGGCGTGTTGTTAATCAAGAGACCGTGAGGAGGATGGCGATCAAAGAAATCGACCCTGAAGGAGTTGAATAACGACCAAGTGCTCTTTTCTGGGTAGAACCGGTGAACGAATCCCCAAACAGCAGGCAAAATCGCAACGTAGAACGCGTAATGGGTTCGGCCGATCAACAAACAGCATGACTGAGACAAAATGTGCAGACCATAAAATAAGGCACAACAATGGGAGATGGGTGGGGGGGGGGGGGGGGGGGGTGGGGGGGGGCGGGGGTGTAAGCTCAACGGCTCTGATCGGAAGTTCGGAGGGTTCCAGCCCCGGGTCCTTGACCCTTGAGCAAAGGGTCCTTGAGCAAAGCCAGTCTGTGCTCCAGGGGGCGCTGTATCATGCGAAAAAGAATTCACTGTGCCGTATTATATGTGTGACCAAGGCTATTCTAATAAACGTACACAAACGGACGAGTTACGTTCCGAGTGTTAGTTTGTAGTCTGAATTTGTCCACAAGTTGTTGTTTTTTTAACGAACTATGTTTGTGAGATATAAGCTAGAGTATAAAAACGGGCGTTTACAGTGTAAACAATTTGTTTGGATAAAAAAAACAAAAACGTGCCGCTCGCTTGTCACGGAGCTTAACGAACCCATAGCACAGCAGAGTTTGTAATACAGTAATGTATACATTAAGTATTATACCTACCATGTGTGTTTATGGTACGAGGCATTGCATGGCTATTACACTAGTTAGTTACACTCTGCATTCGTGACAAGTTAGCGACGGGTTTGTTCGTATCGGCGGAAGTGTTTGTGGTTGCGGCGGCGAGTGTATACACGAATCCAGGAAGCAAACATGAACGCAAGGAAGCCGACGAGGAGACAGATGGAGGTATTACATGAATTAAAACCGCATATACAATGAACACGTGGCAGTGAGTACGAGGACAAGAATACTATTACTTTTCCAGGCCGCAGAGAGAGTGCGAGTGAGTGGATTATCTCCGACGGTACGGAAAGCTCCATGATTGCATGTTGATTCTGGGTTTTATGTACAATATCGTCTGATCCATCTGGTCGTCTGTAGAGCACAAGGACTCCTTATGAACGCACAGGAATCGGCGGTCGTTCCCAGCCTCATTTAAGTTACAGATTCAGAAAGCGCTCTTTGTTGGGGTTATATATATATATTATATAGATAGATAGTATATATTATATATTATATATATATATTCATTCATTCATTCATTCATCTTCTACCGCTATATCCGATCTTCCCTCGGGTCACGGGGAGTCTGTGCCTATATCAGGCGTCTATGGGCATTAAGGCAGGATACACCATGGATGGAATGCCAACCCGTTGCAGGACACACACACACACACACACACACACACACACACACTCACACACACACTCACATTCACACTCACATTCATACACTAGGGACAATTTTCCAAGGTGCCAATCAACCTACCGTGCATGTGTTTGGACCGGGAAGGAACCCGGAGAAAAAAACCCCGAGGCATGGGGAGAACATGCAATCTCCACACACACATGGCCGAGACGGGAATCGAACCCGGACCCTGGAGGTGTGAGGCGAATATCGTTTACCAACAAGGATCAGTATTATTTGACTTACCAGTCCGAGTCTCTCTCTCTCTCTGTGGAGTTTGAACAGGTTTAGAATACACCAGGGGGCTTCTTTTTCAAACTGAGTTAGAGTGAAATCAAACACACACACACACACACACACACACACACACACACAGTGTGATATATTGTCGAGACAAGGAGAAAGACTGCCATGCTTACTAAAGCTGATAATTCATTCGTGGCCCGTCAGGGGGAAAGACAGAACAACAGATGATGAGGGAGGAAATGAGGAGACGCGAGGTAAGGATCGAGAAGGACAGAGAAGGTGGAATGAAATGTGCAACTTTTTGGATAGAAATTAAGGCGTACCTTGGTGCAAATAAAGAGCCGACTTTCATCCCGTTTAGTACACAAATCACGTTTATTTAAGATTTGCACGGGTATTTTTTTTTTGCTGCTGCTGTATTTGTTATCGAATACCAATAATTACCCTGAATTCACACGTGTATTGTCTTTGAAGAGTTTTTCTTTCTTTATTTATTTATTTAATTCATTTGTATAGAATAGAATAAGAATACACATGCTCAAAGTTAGATACTAATTTATTAGAACCAAAAAAAAAACCAACAAGGGCCAGAGAATGATGTTCAGTATTGTTTATTCATTGTTATTTTGTAGGGCTTAATGCTCTTTTTATATACACCATCTGATTTACACCGTATTTCATTTCAGAAATAACAAAAAAAGCAACCAAAAAGCGGCGAAAAAAAAAAAACCCCAAAAAATGGACTCTATTTTTTGTGCTTTTCCACTCATGATTATTTCACGAGGAGGAATATAGTGCAGTAATTAAATCCCGCTATCGAACACGCAGAAACCCACCCACCCGGTCTTTGTTCGCTTGATCGTCTCTTGCTCAGACTCTGCGATAACGCAGCGTAGCTCCAGATGGCGGACGGGGCCGAGAGGTTGCGTGTGCATCTCTAAAGAGCCGGTACAGTATTGATGAGAAGGTCCGACTGGTGCGTGCGGGGCCGGTGCCGGGGCTGTGTCCTGATTGGCCGCTGCCACGATCAGTGACTCCTGCTGGTAAATAATTGAAGAAGCAAGCCACCTCACCTGCCACTGCTTCACTGCTGTTAATCTGCTTAGAGAGAGAGAGAGAGAGAGAGAGAGAGGGAAAGAAGGGAAAGAAATAATGGGTGTTTTTTTTAAACCTATGAAGGAAGTATTCCTTCCTCTAAGACATGATGGTCTCGAAATCACCCCCGTATTTTCCACTTCTCGCTTCATTTCAATCCCCCCGTCTTTAACACTCTCAATTTATTACAGAGAGCATCCTCCAAATCTGGCTTGTGATATAATGTACGAGCGAATGCATAAGCTGAGGTCGTTTTGGAAGCTGAGGTCAGAGCGCAGGGTCGGCCGTGATACAGCGCCCCCTGGAGCACAGAGGGTTAAGGGCCTTTCTCAAGGACCCATGAGCGGCAGCTTGGCGATACCCGGGGCTCGAACCCCCGACCTTCCTATCAGTAGTCCAGCGCCTTAAACCACTGAGCTAAACCCCTTAAATGTAGAGATTTACATCATCACATATATCAAGAATTTCATTGAATGTAGTTATTTAATGCCGAATATTGGTGCACAGATCAAAGCTGAGATGAAACGTCCAATTCGAGTTTAATTTGTATAAAGGACAGTTGTCTCAATGCAGAAATAGAGCTTATAAAGTTTTCATTTATTGCTTTTAAATTTACTCCTTTCAATGTATTAATTTATTTTTTTTAACCAATGAGTGAGCCTGGGGCCACGATGGCTTAGTGGTTAGCACGTTCGCCTCACACCGAGAGGGTCCGGGTTCGATTTCCGTCTCGTCCATGTGTGTGTGGAGTTTTCATGTTCTCGCGGTGCCTGAGGGGGTTTTTCTCCGGGTTCTCTGGTTTCCTCCCCGGTCCAAAAACATGCACGGTAGGTTGATTGGTACCTTGGAAAATTGTCCCTAGTCTACGAATGTATGTGTGTGTGTGTGTGTGTGTCCTGCGATGGGTTGACATTCCATCCAGGGTGTATCCTGCATTAATGCCCATAGACGCCTGAGATAGGCACAGACTCCCCGTGACCCGAGGGAAGATCAGATAAAGCGGTAGAAGATGAATGAATGAGTGAGCCTGTGATAAAACCTTGAGACAGTACCAGGAGGAAACCTGGAAATTGGTTGTCCACTAGCTGGCACTTAAAGTTAACGTTCTAAGAATAAAAAAAAAGTCCCTAAAGAAAATCGGTTCTATCGTCATCACATGAAATTGTTCGTCTGGAACCGTATTTGTAACCTTTAACGCTTTCATAAGTCATTTAATTGCACGTTTTTTTATCTCAGTAACTTTTATTTTGTAATTACATTGCGTTACATGTAACTAGACACTGGATTGTAGTGCACATTCACATGATATGACAGATATTAGTAATAGCCACGTTTCCTATTTAGAGCATAAAAAACCATACACTCAGCTCTCATCCTCTCTCTCTCTCTCCCTCTCTCCCCACTCCCTCTCTCGCGTCCCCCTCTGCTATTTGCATTCAGAATTGGTTTTCCTGACATAGCTCAGGTCCAGGTGTGGACAGAATTAAGTGTAATTACATCGCTAATCATTCTTTTCAGGTGCAATATTCTATTCTTGGCCTGTCAGTGGGTTTTGGCTGGATTATAACTTGGGTTTTTTTTTTGTTTGTTTCCACTTACCTAATCTCTTATATGTTTCCTCAAGATACCCATCCCCCCAGCATACATCAGGGAATAAACCTGCTCATGCCAAGTATTCCCAGGTGCCACCGCTGTGCCCAGTCAGCAAACATACAGCTGATAAACGAAAAAGGACGCCAGGCTCTCCTTTCAGCTAGAAGTAATCTTGTGCCGTGCTGTAATACTCGGAGCAGAGCGGGACTGGATCAAAGGCGCCGAGTATTTCCCGGGAGACCAATTTTAAATTTAAATCGTGCAATTCGCACACAAACAAGAGCGCTTGTTCGTGCCGTGGCGGTTTTATGCGACGCTCATGAATATCACGAGGATTCTGCCCGGCTGATTTTCGGTATAGTCGATTCCATACGAAGCGTAAGCTGACGTGTTTCTATACGTTTTAATCGATTAATTATGCAGTTTTCACTCACGGAGCAGAACGTCGCTTGTATCGTTCCGTGGATACACTCCAGACTAAAAAAAATTCACAAATCCTAAACAAAACAGCCAAATGAGGATGGGGTTCTCTACTGAGTGTGGTTCCTTTCTTCCTCTTTGATTGTCATTGTCACACACTATAATTAAGTATATTATGTAAAGCTGCGCACCTTGGAAAATTGTCCCTAGTGTGTGAATGTGTATGTGTGTGTGTGTGTGTGTGTGTGTGTGTGTCCTGTGATGGGTTGGCATTCCATCCAGGGTGTATCCTGCCTTAATGCCTATAGACGCCTGAGATAGGCACAGACTCCCCGTGACCCGAGGGAAGATCGAATATAGCGGTAAAAGATGAATGAATGAATGAGTGTAAAGCTGCTTAGGGCTGCGGTGGTTTAGCGGTTAGCACGTTAGCACCTCACACCTCCAGGGTCGGGGGTTCGATTCCCATCTTGGCCATATGTGTGTGTGGAGTTTGCAGGTTCTCCCCGTGCCTCAGGGTTTTTTTCTCCGGGTTCTCCGGTTTCCTCCCAGGTCCAAAAACATGCACGGTAGGTTGATTGGCACCTTGGAAAATTGTCCCTAGTGTATGAATGTGTGTGTGCCCTGTGATGGGTTGGCATTCTATACAGGGTGTATCCTGCCTTGATACCCCAAGACGCCTGAGACAGACACAGGCTCCCCGTGACCCGAGGGAAGATCGGAAAACAGACGGTAGAAATCTCCCCGTGACCCGAGGGAAGATCGGAAAAAGCGGTAGAAGATGAATGAATTGAAACATTAGATGCAATTGATCAAGAACTATAGTTATGTATAGTTATAGTATAGTGTCGAACAAGATGGCGTGGTCGGCGTGTTTATTTTTTTTCTTTTCTTTTTTTTCTCCGAATGGCTGGTTGCGTATTTCAGACGGTGCTTGATCTTCCCGGGAGTCTTTATAAATGATAGCGGCAGGCTTCTTGGATGACAGTGCAAGGCATCGGTCCAAGAGAAAAGGCCAAACTTGATTATTTTGATTGGAACGTTACGACTCTCGGAGAGCAGGGGAAACATCTCGGAATCACACAAGGGCACAAATCTGTTACCCAAGAACAGGAAATTGTGGCTCTACAGTGATGACTTGGTCTTTTTTTTCCTACTAGTCTTTTTCATCAAAAATACAATTTTTTTATTTTACTAATAGCTTTTTGTACGAAATCATGCATTTCAATTCATGAGCAGATCAATACTTTAACACGTGAAAATACACGAAACAATACACAGAATAACGCAGGTGGAAGGTGGATCTCGGAAACGCCAGAAAACGAGAATATGAAGGAGGTAAATAAATAGCCTTGTGCTAATTAGCATGAACGCGAATTCGGTGTGCAAACAAACAAAAACACGTGGCACGGAGTGTGAAAGAAACGATCGTGGCGGTCCATAGTCTTGGCTCTTTCGGACCTGAAACCTTCCGTCCGAATGTACTTTAGTCTTAGAGTTCGCTTTTGCTCTTGCGCTAGAGAACTTAACTGTCCCGTACCAGCAGGTGGCAGTATTCAGCATTCAGCATCCAAACAGAAAGTGTTCTGAACATTATTATCCTATTGAAGATAATAATGCGCTCGAATGCTTCACCGTATTCTCCCGCGATCCTGATGCGATCCGTGTACACGAAGATCTCCTTCATCCGGCCCGCAAAGCGTATTTTCATATCATCGCGAGGGGGATTTTAGAGGGGGAAATGAAAATTAATATTCGTCCGGGAAATGATTAAAGGCTCTCAGAGCCATTGAGATGGCCTGAAGTGCACTTTTAATATCATGAAAGTAGGTGTAGTGGTGTAGTGGGGGTCAATAATTATTTAGCGGAGGTCAGAACAGGCCAGCGTTTTTCAATCTAAAGCCTGGATTATGACACAGCAGGGGCAGGAGACTTACCCGGGACGGCCAGATGAAGATAATTGATTCAAAGCTTTATATTTCTCTGAGTGTTTTTATTATTATTATTATTATTATTATTATTATTATTATTATTATTGTTATTGTTGTTTTCTGACGCAGATCACCGCGGGAACAGAGATTAGTTCAATGTCAGAGAGACCCGGATTTACCATATGCTCTCGGACTGATTAGTTTTTGCCAAACACAAGACGCCAGCGCGGTCCATCACTTTTGATACACTCGTCTCCTCAGCCGGGCCCCGTGGACTTCCTCTGGCGCTCTGGGTAATGTTCTCCTGCAGGACACGTGTCCTCTTGAGGACCGCGCTAATGAGAACGCTGTGATTTTGATAGGTGATAATAGTCGTCCTGTCATCCATCATCGCCGTGAAAAGGAATGAAGGGAAGTCAAACTGTGTCAGGGTTTTTTTTTTTCTTCTTTTTTTTGCCATAAATTGTGCACAATTTTCACGACTTTCACACTGTGATAGGGATAATGTGTGGGATGTTTTAATGCAGGTATTGGGTTTGTTAATGTGACACGGCGTCATGGTTATCCAATAACTTTCATCATATACAGTAGGACGCAGAAACGGTCCAGTTTATTTTTTCCTCCGAGCATCGACTTTTCTTCCCTCTCTTTTACGCTGATTAACGTCGGCGGCGTAAACTTCCCGGAGAAGCCGCTCTCGACAATACCTTACATAGGAAGAACGACAATTAAGGGAATCTGGACTCTCCCGCCCCCCTAAGTGTTTTCACTTCAGTCTGGTTATTGCGCAGATATTGATTGATGACTTACACCAGCGAACATTTGAAAGTCGATCAATAAGCCTGTACTGCAGCAAAGCCCACTGGGGATCTATCATTGTTTAGCATGAAATTGCGTTTACTCGCCAAAGCGGACGAGCGGCGAAAACCCCGGCGACGAGAACGGCGCTCCGAATACGTCTAGTATCAGCGCCTAAATAATTCAAAGTCAGGTGAATGTTGAATTCATCACCCCGTCGTTATGTTCTCCTCTCCCTAAGAGAGGGTAGATGTAAGCCACGTGGCTCAGCATTACTCTCTCGGCGTGTGGCGGTGTGA
This sequence comes from Kryptopterus vitreolus, assembly GCA_030449085.1. NCBI lineage: Eukaryota > Metazoa > Chordata > Actinopteri > Siluriformes > Siluridae > Kryptopterus > Kryptopterus vitreolus. The sequence goes on along the minus strand of JACRUU010000006.1, from coordinate 13,321,022 downwards.
CGACGGCTAATTCTTAATGGCCCCCGGAGACACCGATGTGAGCTCGAGCGGTGTTCACATCTCAGCTGATTCTGTCCCTGCTACAATTCCTCGCTCCATTACAGCCTGGGAGAGTGAATCGAGATGCCAAAGCATTACGTTTGCGCTTGTATTATTTACCATTTTTATTAAGTTTATATTGTAGCAATATAGATTATATATATATATATATATATATATCTATATATATATATATATATATATATATATATATATATATATTAAACATATTAAAATTAAAACAACCACTGAAAAAAATTTACCTGGAAAATGAAATGGAAATGAACAATAATTGCAAATAATACAAATAATAATAATAATAATAATAATTTACAGAAATAAATATTAAATAATTGATAATTTTATTAAACAGAGAGATTTTTGAAAATATAGATTTATGACATCTGTTACAATTAGTTTAATTAAACTTTAAAAGTGTTCATTTATGGTGCATTGAGAACAGAAAAATGTACAATTAATCAAAAAAAAATATTAATTTAATGATATATATATATATATATATATATATATATATATATGATATATATATAGATATATAGATATATATATATATACCCACACACTAAGGCTGTCAATTGCTTAAAATATATATTTCTTTATATTTTTATATTTTTCTTTATATTTTTTATATATATAATTTTACTTATGTTGCATTTAGAATATTTTAATAAATACAATATATAATGCTTCCACGGACAACATTCACGACTAAATATGACTAAATTATATCTTCAGTTTGGATGATAAGACAGTTATAGTGGCAGGTATTTGATTAATATAAAAAAATTAATTGTACATTTGCACACAACATGTACAGACATTTTCTGTTAAGGAAATCACTGGAATAATGTTTGCAGTTCAGTGGAGGCAGAAAAACGGCTCATTGGGATTCTTTGTGACTTTCAGTGGCTTTTGACTACTGTGGATGGAAATTATACCCAAGACTTGGGTCTTTCTTCCTTTCTCTTTCTTCCTCCCTCTCTGCACTCTGTAATTGGCTTTTCATTCCACATTTCTCATTTCAAGCATACATTTATGAAAATTGATAAAAGAAAATGTGAATGAATAAGTCAAATGTTTGTTATCTGTGTTTGGAGATCCAGATTTGGTATTTAATGTGTGATTTTTAATGTGAAATAATTCAATTCGTTCATTATTGGCGAGTACCTGTGTGTGTATGTATATATATATATATATATATATATATATATATATATATAGGGGCGCAGTGGCTTAGTGGTTAGCACGTTCACCTCACACCTCAAGGGGTCCAGGTTCGATTACTGTCTCGGCCATGTGTGTGTGGAGTTTGCATGTTCTCCCCGTGCCACAGGGTTTTTTTCTCCGGTTCTCCGGTTTCTCCAGGTTTCCTCCCCCGGTCCAAAAAAACATGCACGGTAGGTTGATTGGCACCTTGGAAAATTGTCCCTAGTGTATGAATGTGTGTGTGTGTGTGTCCTGTGATGGGTTGGCATTCCATCCAGGGTGTATCCTGCCTTAATGCCCATAGACGCCTGAAATAGGCACAGACTCCCCGTGACCCGAGGGAAGATCGGATAAAGCGGTAGAAGATGAATGTGTGATTTTACAGCAGATTGACTTACCCTACCCTAAAGAGGCCCAGGAGTAGCAATATACTGGCTGGGACTTGAACTCATGACCTTCAGAGCTCGAGTGCCTAATAAACTACCACCTTGTGTTAATGAATGACGTTTTCGTTAATCAAATTTTCTATTTGAAAACTCTTGTGACCAGTGTACAGCAGATGTGCTGTAATTAGAAACCCTCAGGCTTTATGCGCAATTATAGTTCACAATGGAGGTCCCGAAAGGTTATCAGCAGGGTTAGAGATTTGTCAAGGCCGTCGGAGTTTTTCCAGTCCGTTCGGCACACACTGGTATTGTCATGCTGGAAGGTATTTGGGCCAATTAGATTCAGTGAAAGGAAATAGTTTATACATTCTGGACAGTGCGCTTGCTGTAGGGTACGGAGGTCAGGGGTGCAGTCAGGCCTTCCCAAAGGTGTTCATTAGGGGTGAGGACGGAGCGCTATAGAAGGCCACTGAAGATCTTACACTACAAACCGTTTAAACTATATCTTCATGGAGTTCGCTTTGTGCACATCGTCATGCTGGAACAAAACGCAATGCTAGCGCGTCCAACGTTGTCATATACATATTTCCAAGTTTGGAGAAGAGCCATTCATTCATTCATCTTCTACCGCTTTATCCGATCTTCCCTCGGGTCACGGGGAGTCTGTGTCTATCTCAGGTGTCTATGGGCATTAAGGCAGGATACACCCTGGATGGAATGCCAACCCATCACAGGGCACACACACACACAGTCTCACACACATTCATACACTAGGTGACAATTCCAAGGTGACAATCAACCTACCGTGCATGTTACTGGACCGGGAGGAACCCGGAGAACCCGGAGAAAAACCCCCTGAGGCACGGGGAGAACATGCAAACTCCACACACACATGGCCGAGACGGGAATCGAACCCGGACTCTGGCTGTGTGAGGCGAACGTGCTAACCACTAAGCCACCGCGCCCCCGTGATCGCGGAGAAGAACCACGTGATATATATTTCTCCATATAGTGTATGTTTTTATATCTATATTAAGGCTCGTGTTACCTTCCATGAATATACCTAGTCAATCAGTATTGTTCGCTTGCTTCATTATTATTTCCTTTTATCGTGCTTTAATCTCTTGCTCACACGCCTGTTGACGTTTTGTTTCGTGTAGACGTCGAGCCGAGCAACCGATCCGTAGTGTGTCGTGAAGAGATTAACATTTGTTCAGTTCTTTAGAATGTAAAAAAGAAATATGCGAAACCTTTCTCTTTTTTAACAATAAGCGCTGAGCATTATAATTGCGCACGCAGCCTCGAGCGAACAAAGTCATTTTCTCTATAGTGAGCAAGAGCGAAAATAGATAATTAAACTGAGCTTTTGTGTTTCTATTTCTTTTTTTTTCTTTTTTTTCTTTTTTTCTTAAGATTTGGGAGAGCGACGCTGGCAAAAGACTCAATAACCCGAAATGATTGCTATATAAATATTATTTGCAGTTTTAAGTCTCATCGTACCGTTAAAAACACTGTGAGAAAGTTATTTGTGTGGAGGAAAAATTATTACTATAGTAAAAAGCTGATGTTGATTGTTTTGTATTCTAATTCTAGGCCTCGGGTTAATATCGGGTTAATATATAATCAGTTTATATATTATATATATATATATATATATATATATATATATATATAGATACCATTCATATCATATATATTCTATCTACCTTCATATTCCCCGGAAAGCTATCTATATCCGATCTTCCCTCGGATCTCAGGCGTCTATGGATGGAATGCCAACCCATCGCAGGACACACACACACACATGCATACACTAGGGACAATTTTCCAAGTGTGCCAATCAACCTACCGTGCATGTTTTTTTGACCGGGAGGAAACCGGAGAACCCGGAGAAAAAACCCCCTGAGGCACGGGCAGAACATGCAAACTCCACACACACACATGGCCGAGACGGGAATTGAACCCAGACCCTGGCGGAGTGTGATATATATATATAATATATATATATATATATATATATATATATATATATATATATATATATATATATATATCCACATAAATAATTACATAAATTTCACCCAAAATCTCTCCCTTTAATACAATTTTGCATTGTTTAATATTTATTTGACTTGTGAATTGATTAATTTCTTGTTCATTTCAGGAGTTGTTTCGATTGTCAAATATGATACGTGGCTCGTTTAAAAATGATGTGTTTCTTATTTATTCATTTGTTTGTGTTTTTGTTGTCCGTCCATTCGCCAGCACAACGCAGAGCGGAGGTGCAGGTCGGCAGATAGAAAAGCTATAGATTAATAAAATTAGCTACGTTTAGTCCTTGGTGGTCGGAGTGGAGGAATTCAGGTAGCAGGGGAACAACTTCCCATTTCCCAGTCACAATTGATGCCTTTTTGTCCATTAGCACGCGTGAAAGCTTTTGCAGCTCATACATGGCACTAAATCGTTGTGGTAAGCTCCTCGTATCTCAGCCCACGAGATTTTATTTTGTATTTTCGTGCAGTGTACAATTTTTGTCTGGCAGCCAATTCAGTGTAGGAACAGATTAGATTTATTGAGCCCTCAGAGGACCTTTTCCATGGCAAACTTTCCTCCATGCTTGCCTTCTGCAGTACAAGAAGCACTTTGTGCGTCTCGGGCCTTTCTGACTCAAACTGTTGGTTTTCCTTTGGCTCAGTGCTGACGGGGTGAAGGAGCTGATGGTCTCTACAGCATGTGTGTGTGTGTGTGTGTGTGTGAGACAGAGAGTTCCCGGGAGAGAGGCAGAGGAACAGCTGCGTACCAGGACACAGGTGGATGGTTTCTGCCACCTCGCTGCTCCATCAGCATTTGTAAATAACGCCTGAGGGAAAAAACGAGTGTAGGGGGAGAGTTGGAAAACAAACAGACACGGAGCTAATGGGATGGCTTTAGGGAAGAAACGACTGCTCTGACGCTGATCCGGTGTCAGTTCCCGCACCTGCTTTTTCCTCCTCTTCCTTCCCTCTCTCCGTCTTGTGTTTGTTTTTGTTGTTGTTGTTGTTTTTTTTTTGTGTGTGTGTGTGCGTACTCTTTTAGCCCTAGGCACAAAGGTAAGGAGGCTGTGATGAATGTCTGAGGCGACGGAGGGAGGACGCCGTGGAGAGAAGCACTGGATCGGTTAAACGAGTGTGGGAGTGATGAGACAGGGGTGATGGGAGCCGTGGGTGACGGGGAGGAGAGGCGGAAAGAGTAGAGTTTTCAACAAGAGTAGTTGTTTTCACCGATTTGGAACGATCTCGAATGTTGATGGTGTTGAAGGACAAATATGGCGTCGTCCTCGTCCGGATATGACATTGACTCGTGACCTTTGTGTTAGACACCGACCAAGCATAACGTTATGACCACCTGACTAATGTTGTGTCTGTCCCTCTTTTGCTTTTCATTCATTCATCTTCTACCACTTTATCCGATCTTCCCTCGGGTCACGGGGCGTCTGTGCCTGTCTCAGGCATGTATGGGCATTAAGGCAGGATACACCCTTGATGGAATGCCAACCCATCGCAGGACACACACACACACACACATACACTAGGGACAATTTTCCAAGGTGCCAATTAACCTACCGTTTATGTTTTTGGACCGGGACGAAACCAGAGAACCCGGAGAAAAACCCCCTGAGGCACGGGGAGAACATGCAAACTCCACACACACATGGCCGAGACAGGAATCGAACCCGGACCCTGGAGGTGTGAGGCGAACGTGCTAACCACTAAACCACCGTGTTATTCATATGTTATTCAGGTGTCACAATGAAACGATAATCACCCTTATTCACGTCATCTGACGTTCTAACATCATAATATTACGCCTAATGTATGTATCGTTATTTTTGTGAGAAGACCTGTTTTCTATATCACACTGAAGGCCCGAGGGCCGAATGCAGCTTAAAAAGGTGTATGATTGTCTTAAAATCAGGCGACGCTGCTTTAAAGCATGCATTAGCAATAAACTACATCTCCCGCAATGCTAGGTTCTCTACGTTAGCCGCGAACTTATGGCATCCCGCCACTAGAGTTCAGCGTATCCCACACCATGGGAAAACGAATATGCTTCCGGGAGAAAAAGCGCTGTGTGTGTTTTGTGTTACGAGGTGGCGTCGCTCATCAAACACTATATACTGTCTTATACTTACAACTGGCCTTTCGAGGGAAACCATAATGCTGATGTGGCCCACGGTGACATTGAGTTACACCCTCCTGGTCTATATTTACATTTACATTACCTTTATGGCATTTTGCAGACGCCTTTATCCATAGCGACTTACAACTGAGCAGTTGAGGGTTAAGGGCCTTGCTCAAGGGCCCACTAGTGGTGGTTGTGGGGTATTGGTGGTTGTGGGGTTTGAACCTGCGATCTTCTGGTCCAGTTGCCACTCTGTGGCCACTTTCCCTATACTATTGCACTTTCACCTCAATAAGGGTGCATAAGCATTTCTGTGACAGTCAGTGCGTTCTGGTTTGTTTGTGAGTTTGTGAACATGGGAAGATTATTACGTCTGGACACGCTGGACACACACACACACACACACACACACACACACACACACACACACCACACCCAAAGCCGGATTAAAAAAAAGAACAGGAGAGTTTATAATAATGATAGCAGCAGTTATTAGGTATAAATCCCTCCCTCTCTCCCTCCCTCCCCCAGACCCTAGCCTGAGTTCCCGGGAAAGCTCTGTTTATATTTATATTATATATATATATATATATATATATATATATATTATATATATATATAATACGGAGAGTCCAGTTTCTACCGGTGTTATTTGTAAAAGCACTGCACATTATTTTTTTTCTTGGGAATTGGCAGGAAGGATGCACTCGATGAAGAACAAAAACAGCATCCACTTTACACCTGCCTGTCTGCCCAGAGAGAGAGAGAGAGAGAGAGAGAGAGAGAGAGTGGGGGTGACTGGTGGAGGGTTAAGGGGCTTCCATAGGAGAAGCCGCTTTCCGAATGACATCGTTCGCAATCTGCCATCTGATCATCTCCGACCCCCGCTCCGGTTGATGAAATGCTGTCGGATATTTCGTTAATTAAATGGGATTAGACGCAGCCGTAGGATGCAAGCTGTTCGTTTCTCGTTCTCTCTCTCCTCTATCCCTCTCTCCCTCTCTCTCTCTATCTCTCTCTCTCTCTCTCGCTTTTCTCCCAGAAACTAATAGCTCTGCAGATCTACTCCCAAGGCAGAGCTGAGTGGTCACCTGACATGAAAGAAAGGAGAAATAATGCATTGTCTGATAAGCAGCTTAACCCCTCGCACGTAGCCCAGGGGAACGTTTATTGCGTATCCATTCCAATCACTGCACCACACTCGGTAAACAAATATATATATTGAGAATCAGATTAGAATTTTTTTTATTGATTCAGATTCCAGAATTTTTTTCAGCGGATTATTGATTCCCTTGCAGGCGGGCACAGTGGATTAGTGGTTAGCGCATTTGCCTCAACCGCCAGGGTCCGGGTTCGATTCCCGTCTCGGCCATGTGTGTGTGGAGTTTGCATGTTCTCCCCGTGCCTCAGGGGGTTTTTCTCCGGGTTCTCCGGTTTCCTCCCGGTCCAAAAACATGCACGGTAGGTTGATTGGCACCTTGGAAAATTATCCCTAGTGTATGTGTGTGTGTGAGTGTTTGTGTGTGTGTGCCCTGTGATGGGTTGGCATTCCATCCAGGGTGTATCCTGCCTTAATGCCCATAGACGCCTTAGATAGGCACAGGCTCCCCGTGACCCGAGGGAAGATCGGATAAAGCGGTAGAAGATGAATGAATGAATGAATGATTCCTTTGCAAGAGCGGTGCAAATGAGATAAACAATTTTTTTTTGTTGTGGGATAAACAATTTTAAATGCGAAACAGCATCTTGGATGTTGTGCGTTTTTCTCCGGACTTTGAAAAGAAACTCTTTATTTGTGGAATATCGGGCGATACGGCGAGAAGACAAACAGAAGAGCAGGAAGAAGAGCGACTATAAAAAGGGTGCACTTGTTTACTCAGGTCAGCGATGACTGTAGACGGGTCCCTTGTGACGTACGCCGCGTCCTTTTCTTACTTTTATTTGCCCTTCGCCTATAAATAGCGTCCTCTCTTTCTGACGTTCTCGGCGCCGCACAGAGCATATACGATTTCAAACACACTCCGCTGCCCGGGGGTTTGTTGACCCTCGTGACACTTGAAAAACCCTTCATCCAGTCTATCCATCTTTCCAGCTCAATCATCCAGTTATGCATAATCAGGACAGACGTCACAGCTGGCTGTATAGACAAGCGTGTGTGTGTGTGTGTGTGTGTGTGTGTGTGTGTGTGTGTGTGTGTGTGTGTGTGTGTGTGTGTGTTGAGTCCATTTGGGTTGAAAGCTAATTTTAAAATACCAGTCAGTAGAGATTCAGTCATTGTAAACAAACAAACAAACAAACAAAGTTACTACATTCATGCCAATCTTGGCCAGTAATCTTGTGGCTGCATCCTGGTTTTCCCGACGTGTCCTGGTCCTGGTTTTCCCGCCCTTATCCAGAACCGAGCAATCAAGGGTTGCTCAACGGGCCCTCTAGTGGCAGCTTAGTGCGATCTTCCTTAAATGTTAAAAGTCCAGATGACTGAAATGACATTTATTTTTATTTTAAATTTTTTAAAATAATAATAATAAGCGGGCACAGTGGTTTAGTGGTTAACACGTTCACCTCACACCGCCAGGGTTCAATTCCCGTCTCGGCCATGTGTGTGTGGTGTTTGCATGTTCTCCCCGTGCCTCAGGGGTTTTTTCTCCGGGTTCTCTGGTTTCCTCCCCGGTCCAAAAACATGCACGGTAGGTTGATTGGCACCTTGGAAAATTGTCCCTAGTGTATGAATGTGTGTGTGTTTGTGTGTGCCCTGCGATGGGTTGGCATTCCATCCAGGGTGTATCCTGCCTTAATACCCATAGACGCCTGAGATAGACACAGGCTCCCCTTGACCCGAGGGAAGATCGGATATAGCGGTAGAAGATGAATGAATGAAAATAATAATAAACAAGTTCAGCACTATTTCAAATGGAGGGTTGGGATAGTTTTATTTTTAAAACAGCTTATTCAATGTTTCTCGGCAAGTACGATCTAAAAATCCACTGTTTGTTTACGTCTAGTATTGTGTGTTCCTTTGCAAGAATAAAATTTTTTTTTTTTTTCGCATATACCAGTTTTTAGGAAACTGGGGTCAGAGTTATACATTAGTATGGGTTTGGGTTAGTAACGACAAGGGTTAAAGATCAGAAACTCAAGGGCCCAAAAGTGGCATCCGACAATCAAGGATATGATTTTATAGTTGATTCAATTTATATTTTTGTCCTGTTAATATTTCATAATATTATTTTACTTGATTAAAATCCATGTGGTCGTTATTACATTAAACATTTAGAACTTATTAGATCGAGGTCTTGCAGGAGTGTCGGATATAGTCTCTGATATCTAATAGAAATATTCTGACCAGGCTTAATGGTGAGCTTAATGGTGTGTGGAATAGTAACAGTGAATCATTTTATTTATTTTTTAATTTTTTCAGATTTTATTTTTTTTCTTATTATTATTTTTGTATAAATTCTAGTCACTGGTTTCATCGATTTGGCTGTAGCTTTAAGCAGGTCTGTCAGAATGTATTTGCAAAGTCTTGCCTATCCGACCCTGCACCTGCATCCTGCTGACTCAGTGCCTTATGGATTCCATGAGGCATTTCTTAATGAAACTGATGCCTTACCACTGATGACTTAAAGTAAGGCTTTGATAAATGTATTTCCTTTAATCCAATTTATTTGGCCGATTCGAGCATTTTAGCTAGAGATGCACTTGGGCAAATATAATTGGGTTAGTCAAGTAAAAAAAATAAAATATATATATATATAGATATATATATATATATATTAGGGAGGCACGGTGGCTTAGTGGTTAGCATATTATTCGCCTCACACACCGCCAGGATCCGGGTTCGATTCCCGTCTCGGAATGTGTGTGTGGAGTTTGCATGTTCTCCCCGTGCCTCAGGGGGTTTTTCTCCCGGTTCTCCGGTTTCCCCCTGGTCCAAAAACATGCACGGTAGGTTTGATTGGCACCTTGGAAAATTGTCCCTAGTGTGTGAATGTGTGTGTGAATGTGTGTGTGTGTGTGCCCTGCGATGGGTTGGCATTCCATCCAGGGTGTATCCTGCCTTAATGCCCATAGACGCCTGAGATAGGCACAGGCTCCCCGTGACCCGAGGAAGATCGGATATAAGCGGTAGAAGATGAAGTGAATTATATAGATAATATATATATATATATATATATATATATATATATATAATATATATATACTATATAATATATATATATATTAGTAATGTTGCAAAAGTTTTTAGGCAAGGTGTGCAAAAACGAAATGTAAGCTGTAAACAAGAATGCACAAACCAAAGAAAGGAATCAAGCAAAAAAAAAAGTTTCAAAGAGGAAAGAAGAAGTGTTCTCTCTTTGTCCTGTTGCAATTATTCTCTCCTACTACTTCATTTCAATGTGCCCCCGCAATGCTGTAATGCCCAATGGTGTCCCTGCCTGTCAGTTTCCCCCCCTGGCTATTCCTTCTTATCCTTTAGATTTGTCATCCCCTGCCCGCCATGCAGCGAATGAAGAACAAGAAATCACATCAATACCCCATGCCTTCACCAAACAACACAGTGAATGCCTTCACAAACAGCAGCAATTCTTCTAGGTACACTTTCCATACACAGTGTTTATGAAGGAACTCGGCTGGTAGGTTGTTCCATCTTGGAGAAGTAAACACAGATCTTCTGTGGATGTAGACGTTCTCACATCCTTCTGTCTCTTCATGTAAATCCCACACACACTCCATGATGTAGAGATCAGGACTCTGTGGGGGGGGTCCACTACTTCTAGTTCTTCTAAAGTTACAATCACCAAATACTGATTTGATTTAAATGTTTATTTTGTACTGTAAACTACTAAGGGGCATGGTGGTTTTAGTGGTTTAGCACGTTCGCCTCACATCGCCATGTGTGTGTGTGGAGTTTTTGCATGTTCTCCCCGTGCCTCAGATGGGTTTTTCTCCGGGTTCTCCGGTTTCCCCCGGTCCAAAAACATGCACGGTAGGTTGATTGGCACCTTGGAAAATTGTCCCTAGTGTATGAATGTGTGAGTGTGTGTGTCCTGTGATGTGGTTGGCATTCCATCCAGGGTGTATCATACCTTAATGCCCATAGACGCCTGAGATAGGCACAGGCTCCCCGTGACCCGAGGGAAGATCGGATGGATAAAGCGGTAGAAGATGAATGAATGATATATATATATATATATATATATGTATATATATATATATATATATATATATATATAATATATGTGTGTGTGTGTGTTGTGTGTGTGTGTGTGTGTGTGTATATATATATATATATCTATATATATGTATATATTTTATATCTATATATATATATATCTATATATATCTATATATATATATATAAACATATACAAAACTATAGTCATTTTCTAAAGCAGATTTTTTGAGGACTGTGGTAATGGGCAATTTAAAGTAATCAAAATCCAGGATGATTTTAATCACCAGCGTGCATGCTGGCCCATTGTAATCAGAAAGACGGACTCAGTAAAGTTGGACGGATAATTGGATAATTGAACTCAATTAAAGCTACAAACCCTCAGCAAATATAAGCTACATGTATTATAATCATATTCTCTACAGCTTTGTGAGTTAACGGTACTTGGTAGTAGATCCCTGACATTTGATCAATTTGGCGACTTCGGCGGCATAAGTAATTGGTAAGGAAAGTGGAGCCAAAGTCTCCAGGCACGAGAAGTCAATCCGGCCATCGGCTTTAACACAGGAAGCCGAGACCCTCTCACTGTCGAGCGCCGTTACAAGGGACCGGCGGCGGATCGAAAGTGACCACGGTAACCACGCGGCGACCTCGGCGTAAATTACACCGCTACGTTTCTACGCCGAGCCTGTTGAATGGAGCGTATTTATGACCCTTTTATACAGCGAGCATCATTCACTGTCTTCTCGCATGCTCTTTATGTAATGAGTTCACCTTAGATGCCGGACTAATTATCTTCATTGGTTAGACAAACCCATTAAATGCGCAATAAAGTGCCAGGCATGTAGTGCTCTTTGGCTGACTCAGCACGGAATCTGACGGTACACAGGAGCGTGCCCTGACCCCGCTCATTTCCTGTTGTTCCGCTGAAGAGCTTGTAAAGAACATTGTGGCCTCCAGACTCCCGGGCTCTGACCGGTAATAAGCGTAAAGAGAAATAGGAGAAATAAGATCTAAACAGGTATTGATTGGTTTGACTGGCGATGCTGGAGGGACCCTGGTTTTTCTCTTCCACACTTTGTAGTTATAGCGATATGTCACAGTCTCCTGGCGATGATGGACTTTTAAGCTCCCATGTCGACAGCCAGGTGTGTCATTTGTAGCCACCACTGTTTGGTCATCACGTTCAGTATGTGACGTCTTTGTCTGAGATTCTATTAATAGCCAATTGAGCGTCAGTGCGGGCGTGTAGTGAGGAGGAGTGTTGCATCCTAAAGGTGGTGTGGTGCTGGTGGTAGGAAGCTTGGCGATACCGGGGCTCGAACCCCCAACCTTCCGATCAGTAGCCCAGCACCTTAAAACCCCTGAGCTTCACCCCTCCCTCTTTCCCCCCAAGGCATGATGCATTTATCCGTGCACATTCACAGCCTAACGTCTTCGCACGTGCATTTATTGAACGTACTTAAGGCGCTCGAACATTCCGACGCAGTCAAGAAAGGAGCTGGGAATTCTAGTGGCTGTTTCCGAGATCTGTCCATTTTCTTGACTGATTACTACTGATGTAGGAAATGGGATTAAACACACAGGATGCAGTATGTTTATTGTATGTACACGCCCCCTGGTTGGTCAGAAACAAATGCAGAAACACCAACTTATCATCCGAACTCAAAAAGAAATGAAATCACCCTATTAATACCCGCAGGGAGGTGGGAGATCAGTAGTTAAGGCGCTAGACTCTGGACCAGAAGGTCACAGGTTCAAATCCCACCACCAGCACTACCAAGCTGCCACTAGTGGAACCTTGAGCAAGGCCCTTAACCCTCAGCTGCTGAGTTGAAAGTCGCTCTGGAGAAGGGCGTCTGCCAAATGCCGTAAATGTAAATGTAAAGGTGTTCAATAGGGTTAAGTGGGATACATGAAGCAGAAGAATAGCCCTGATTTGTCACACAGACGTTACAGCATGGTGAAATTCTTTCTTCGCATATCCCAGCTTGTTTGTTTGGAAGCCGAGGTCAGAGTGCAGCCATAATACGGCGAAGGTTAAGGGCCTTGCTAAAGGACCCAAGCGGATTGCGTATCCGCTTGGCCATACAGCGGTGCCTCGGCTAACATCAATAATCCTTTGCTGAAAATGCGACTTTAACTGAAAAGGACGTTAGCTGAGGCACCGCTTTAAGCACAAAATAGCGTAAATAGCATATTGTTCACAAATCGACGTCTGAGTTACAATGAATCCTGACGTTAACTGGAGCAAACGTCGTTATCCGATAGAAAACACGACGTTAGCCGAGGCACCGACGTACCAGGGCTTGAAGCCCCGATTGCTAGCCTAGCGGCTTAAACCACTGAGCTACCTCTTCACTCCAACAAGGTTTAGGGAAGTGATCCGAAGGCCGTCTGTGGCGATGGACGTCTGTTACGGATTTTTCGTTCCGTGATTAATGACAATTTTCACTTCCTCCGCTCCATTTCGAGATGAAATCTTTGATGTCGTGCGTGTGCACGATTGCGTGGGTGAGCGTTACCTTGGTGCTTGGTGACCCTGCCAGAGCAGGACGAAAAAAAGCAAAAAAAAACCTCCACCGGCATGATGGATAGAGAGAGAGAGAGAGAGAGAGAGAGAGAGAGAGAGAGAGAGAGAGAGAGAGAGAGAGGACGAGAGCGACAGGATACGCTTTTAGCGAATATTTTCGTGCAGAAAGAGAAACGGCTGCCAGTGGAAAGCCGGAGTCGTCTGTCAACCTAGCATTACGCCGGTGCGGATGAGCGTTCCCCGCTTGTTTTGACAGCTCTCAACTTAAGTGTACAATGTTGTTAGCAATAACAGCTATTGAACAGGGCAGGCCATCTCTGTGCACCGTCTCCGTCAGGCGTCCTGCGCTGTGCCTTGATGCCTCTGTGATTTAAGGTAGACAACTTCACTCCGGTCAAGCCGCTTTAACGCGTCACCACCGTCGTCCGGGGGGCTTCAGGAAGACGGCGATATCCTGAATAAACTTTAGATTTGTAATGCCTCCCGGATCAATCTAAATCCTCAAGGTCTTCTGTCGGAGTGCAGCGATGGACTTTTTATAAAGCCAATATTAGATCAACACACTTATGTGCTTTAGTGTACAGGAAGACCTTCGCTATGCCGAGGTCGAGATTGGCGGAAAAGAAAACGAAAGTGGTTTTTATCCGATATACCTGCTGCGTCTATTGTAAGGATATAAGCTTGTAGCACAGTGATCGTTGAAGCGAAATTAAGCGAATGAACCCAGCAATCCCAAAATTACCTTATAATCTCATGATCGGGTGTTTGATAATGTTGGTCTGCATATGGGGTGCATTACAGATGATCTCATCTCTCGTTCTTATCGCCGTGGTTGCTAGTAGTAACAGAGGACTCATGTTATAGTCTATACAGTTGTCAAAAACATTATATATGCCTTATATATAAATATATATATATTATATATGCTCAGCCATGTGTGTGTGTGTGTGTGTGTGTGTGTGTGGAGTTTGAATGTTCTCCGCGTGCCTCAGGGGGTTTTTCTCCGGGTTCTCCGGTTTCTTCCCGGTCCAAAAACATGCACGGTAGGTTGATTGTCCCTAGTGTATGAATGTGTGTGAATGTGAGTGTGTGTGTGCCCTGTGATGGGTTGGCATTCCATCCAGGGTGTATCCTGCCTTAATGTCCATAGACGCCTGAGATAGGCACAGACTCCCCGTGACCCGAGGGAAGATCGGATAAAGCGCTAGAAGATGAATGTATGATTGTGTTTGTTTTTTGTGGGTCAGTTTTGATACAGGGTCAGTCATAACAAGACAAAAGGTTGTTATGGCTACGAAGTTACACCAGCATTTAAGGTCTCTCTCCCAATATCTCTCTCTCTGTCTCACACACACACACACACTCATTTTCCCTTCTTTGTTTTTCTAACTGACAGAATGGAAAATGAATAGCATTGATCTGTCTGATGCAGAATTCATGGCCCAGTCATGTGTGCACATTTCGGTGTTCTACATTTCTTTGCGCCCTAATTTACAGCTAATACCGGGCCCTTATACTCTGCCTTACCTTTTTAATATGGCCTCCAGGTGACTCATTGAGTAAAGATGTAGGTGCAGTTTTGAACCCCCCGGCGGTGCTTTTGTCCAAACCGAGGTACAATTTGCTCCGCTTTGGTCCAGGACTATAGTGAGTCATGTTCACTCGGAGTGTCATTGCTTTTGAGTGACTCATTCTGTGCAGCGCTGCCCGCCAGATATTGCGCCTCGGTCCAATCCGACATGTTTCTACACAGAGGACTCTGTACATATCATTAGACAGCATAATCCCTTTTCATTGTCATTCATCTTCTACCGCTTTATCCAAACTTCTTCCTCTTTATCCGATCTCCCTCGGGGTCACGGGGAGCCTGTGTCTATCTTAGGCGTCTATGGGCATTAATGCAGGATACACCTTGGATGGAATGCCAGCCCATCACAAGGCACACACACTCACATTCACACACACATTCATACACTAGGGACAATTTTCCAAGGTGCCAATCAACCTACCGTGCATGTTTTTGGACCGGGGAGGAAACCGGAGAACCCGGAGAAAAACCCCCTGAGGCACGGGGAGAACATGCAAACTCCAAACACACATAGCCGAGACGGGAATTGAACCCGGACCCTGGCGGTGTGAGGCGAATGTGCTAACCACTAAACCACCGTGCCCCACCTTTTCATTGTAATTCAAATAAAAGCATTTCTTTATACGGGATACGGAGTGTCCGCGAAGACGCCGCATTCCCCTATCAAGAGCACTGAGCAAGTGTGAGGATGGATATGGGGTGTAATTATTATCGACAGTCTACTACAATGACTCAGGAGGAGCGGTTGCATTAATAGTCGCCACTAATAACAGATGAACTCAGTATATTAGCGCAATGCTACCGTAGGGAAAACATGCATGGTGTTTGGTTTTGTAAGAGACAGATGTGGAGGAAACAGTGATACAGCTGTAGTGATCTCTAACAGGAGAGGATGCCGCTGTTCGCCGCTGGCTGGCGAAAGAGGAAACGTATATAAGACATATAAAACAAACATATAATCCTGTTTCCTGTGTACGCGTGAATGCACAGATGCTCGTCCGCGCCTCTGTCACGTAACCGGATTTGGCCGGTCTCAGCCGCACCCGTGATTCGATTCTTGGTGTTGGGAGGATACAAAGTTCAAACACGATTTCCTTTTCCCCCTTTTTCCTCCGCACTCCAGTGGCTCGGCCGTAATTGAGCCTCAGGTGTGGCAGCTACAGAAGACATCGACATGCAACAAACAAAGTGATGCAGACAGGAGACATGTCTTTTTACCGCGTGGCAAGAAAGCAAATAGCTGAAAAATAAAGGCACGCGAGGTTGAGATGCTAGTGCAGCAGCTGCATTGTTCATTCATTCATCTTCTACCGCTTTATCCAATCTTCCCTCGGGTCACGGGGAGTCTGTGCCAGGCGTCTATGGGCATTAAGGCAGGATACACCCTGGATGGAATGCCAACCCATCGCAGGGCACACACACACGCACACACTAGGGACAATTTTGCAAGGTGCCAATCAACCTACCGTGCATGTTTTTGGACCGGGAGGAAACCGGAGAACCCGGAGAAAAACACCCTGAGGCACGGGGAGAACATGCAAACTCCACACACACATTGCCGAGATGGGAATCAAACCCGGATCCTGGCGGTGTGAGGCGAATGTGCTAACCACTAAACCACCGTGCCCGTATCAGCTGCATTGTAAACAGTAATAAACAGCTGGTAAATCGCTATGAAGTAAACGACTTTATTTTGGTCGGTACTCCACCTTGTGTTGGTAAATATCTGTGGTCCGAACAATGGGTCCCCCCACTACTTATAGAGCATTAGGCACCACAGAGAAAGACACACTTTATCAGCAGCTGCCAGAACAGCAGGAAACATTATATATTATAAAAAGCATTGTGACAGGGGGGAAAAAATGCTGATTTACCTTTACTGAACATTGTTCACATTGCTTTTTAACAGACGTGCAAGGATATAAAAAAAACGAGTGCAGCCTGGACAATGAACAAGCTTAAAAAATTAATTAAAATGTTTATTTTCTTATTCTCTACTGCATATGCACAAGTCATGGGATTTTGAAAGGGCTGTTCCAGTCAGGGTGGTTATTTATTTATTGCTTTGTCCAAGTTATGAAATTTTTGCTTGTTGCTTTCTCCATTTATGAATGAACAAATGTATTAATTAACATTCATGCCTGACGCTGGGAAAAATCCCTCTTTTTATTCAGTGAAAGTCATGGGAAAGTCAGAGAAGTTGACATTTGGCTTAGAGTGGGAATCCTGGTTATGGCAGTGGAGTGCCGCGACATTCCAGCTCATTCCTTTCTATATTTGTCCTTGAGCAAATCAATCCGGGTTTATTTATGTCGCCGGATTTGGTGCGCTTTATTTTGCACACGACGCTGCTACTCGTAACGCAAAAATGCCAGCCGCGCCCAATAGCGTTAACACAGGGCTTTTAGGCCTCTGCTGCGAATTGGCCTTTTTGATTCGTTTTTGCCCGATCGTCACGGATCTTACCTCGTATCGTGCGGCCCGATGGTGTGAGGTGTGTTATTACTTTTATAAGGAATTCCCCTGCGGAATTCCAAACACGGGGCCAAAAAGCGGGAATATTTTCCCGTAGAAAATAAACGGGGCCTATATGTGCACATATGGCATATCCGCTTGCATGGGGTCCGGTGTGGATCACGATCATATACCTTCCGACCCCCACACCTGTTTGGAATTTCGGGAAATCCGCAACATTCAGACCTCATAGAGAATGAATGGGGAAATTTGACACTCCAATGTTCAGCCCGTGTTTGCCCGACATGCACATTTGACATATCCACTCATAGGTGAGATGGAGTAGCGAACATATGACTGCCTCATGGGCTCACATGGCCGCAAACGTGAAAAATCTGCCAAACGGCGAAACTCGGACACGGGGTCATGTGACATGTCTAAACGCTCGGCACATCGACGGGCGTCGGATGCTGGATAATTTAATGTCACGTGCGTCACTGGCCTCGCCCCCACCCCAAGAAAACGCCCAAAACGGGCAATTTTGGTGTCTAAACACTCGTCTCTCCGAACGAGCTAGCATTTCGATATCAACACTAAATATTAAACGGACCAGGCTGTAAGGGGTCGCACCTGGAGCTGCCGTTTGTATCAGCAAGCATCACTCACATTTTTTTCAGGTAATGTCCCATGTCTAGTTGTATTTAGTAATCTTACTTGAAACATGCCAATGTCTGTAAGACGTCGATCTAAGGGCCCCGAACATGTTAAAGTAAACAATGAGACCTGTAAATAAAGATTACATTTACAGAATTTGGACACTTCTATCGAACGAGACTTGGATTTTATCCTATTGACCGGGACTCGGATGGCACTGGCTTGTGCAACCCGAACACCAGGGGCCGACTGAGCAGTTGGGGGTTAAAGTACTTTGCTCACTATTGGCCCAGCCGTGCCAGGACTTGACCCAGCCACTTTTCAGTCCAGAGCCCAATGCCTTCCCACTGAGCTAGCCTGGCCAAATGTGGTGGGTTGTGTTAGGAAGGGCATCTAGCGTAAAACATGCAACCGAAAGTAAAATCAGCTGTGGCAACCCCTAACGGGAGAAGACCAAAGGAAATATGGGAATAAGGGCCTTGCTCAAGGGCCCATGCATGGCATCTTGGTGCGGTTGGGATTTGAACTCTATACCTTAACATGGTCTCCCATTAACAAGGACACTCCCCATTAACAAGGACAGTGTTTGCCAAGGTTGATGTGGAAGAACTCGGGGGTTCTTCAGTGTCCCGTGTCACCCTTATTAAACTCCTTTCAGATGAACCCCACACCAGATTTGTCTCACAGAACATCAGTTCACTTATTCCTATACACAATTTCCAGTGGCTTGGCTCCAAAATCTAGTGATCTCTTCCCGGGTGAGTGGAAGCGAATCCGGGGACAATGCGACATGGGAAATGGTCGTATATACCTGCGAGTTTTAGCTCAGACCAGTGATTTGGGAAAAGGAATACATCAGGAATGTGCTGAAGGACTACACATTATTCTCCTTTATGGTTGGCAGGTCCGGACATTCTCCACAATACGTCTTAAATGTGCCATTTAAATCAAATAATTGAAGCCTGTCCAGGTGACTTTGGAGAGAGAAAGAGGCGGACATTTGTAAAAAAAAAAAAAAAAATTGCTTGGCTGAGCACCCATTGGGACGAGACTCTTCGCTCTTGATTCTTTTCTGCGACATGAATAATCTCTGGCGAATGTCGGGTCAAAGAGTGAACATGAGGCGTGAATTCGGTGAAATAAGAACAAAGCGTTCTGAAAAGTTTGACTGGACTTCTGTGCGCCATCAGATTTGCACTAGACCTCCACACGACGTCTCGGCTGAATACATTTAGGCAGCAGCCGGGTATGGAAACGTAATTTATATAGTGCTCAAAGCGCTTTACATTATGAGAGGGGGATCTGATCATCCACCGCCAGTGTACAGGATCCACCTGCGATGATGCGACCGTAGTGCGCCGGAACGCCCACCACACACCGGCTTATTGGTGTTGAGGAAGCCAATCAGTAGATGTGGTGGATGGTTAGTGGGCGAATTTGACAAGGATGCAAAGGACACGCCTCTAGTCTTTATCAGAAGACATCCTGGGATTTTTAATGACCACAGGGGACCTCAGTTTAAGGTTTCGCATGAAAGACGGAGCTTTTTGACAGTATAGTGTCTATCGTCACTATACTGGGGTAATAGGTAATACACACCACAGGGTAAACGCCCCCTGCTGGCCCTCACTAACACCTCTTCCGGCAGCAACCTAGTTTTCCCAGGAGGTCACCAATCCAATCCAGATACTAACCCAAGCCGAACCCTGTTTAGCTTCAGTGGGCAACAATTCTAGGTCTACTGGGTGATAAGGCTACTTAAGACACATTTGAGCCCTTCATTCCATTGCTGTTAGATTAATGTTATTATTTTGATTGTAGTTAAAACTGCGACGTGTGAGCTTTTTTACACCATACTGTATATAAAAATCTTCTCCCATTTTCCAGTGTACATTGGTCTGAATGTTGACCATTGAGATTCACAGATTATCAAAAAAACAATGCTCAAATGTTGTTGTTTTTTTTATTAGTTAAAATCGTAATAATTAATTTCTGTCTCTGAGTTGTATTGACCAAGATTCAATCACTGGCCACCATTTTTCCAAGTGACCAATCACTGACCACCGTTCTTCCAAGTGACCAATCACTGACCACCATTTTTCCAAGTGACCAATCACTGGCCACCATTTTTCCAAGTGACCAATCACTGGCCACCATTTTTCCAAGTGACCAATCACTGGCCACCATTTTTCCAAGTGACCAATCACTGACCACCAACCTTCCAAGTGACCAATCACTGGCTCCCATTTTTCCAATAACCTACCACTTAGGCCCCTTTTTTCAATGACCAATTTTGTCAAACCACTGACCACCAGCTTTAAAAACTGTCTTCATACTTTGCTCTCTTTGATAGCGAATGAGTAAAAAACACTTTCATAAAAAAAAAAACTTCTGTTAAAAACATACATGATGAAATTATTTAATTCTGTCAAACTATGTCAGTTCTGGCTGGTGGTGCAATTGTTTACAGGAAACAAACAACCACAGTACAAACCTTCTACCCATTACATCATTTACTGATCATCCCTAAGATTCCTCACAAAAGTAAAAAAACAAACAAACAAACAAACAAAAACAAGATTTCTGTGGTAGAACGAGGTTTCATTTGTACATTACGTCTCGGAAGCCGTCGCCTACATCTCAGGGCAGTAAGCAAACCGTCTCCTGCGGCATTCGTCCTAAATAGCCTTAATGAATCGTTAATGTCAGAGCACATAGATCAATAGATAGAATGGATAACATAAGTTGGGTTGGCCCTGGAGGATTTCCCCAGCCTCGTCCTCAGCCTCCTTCACTCCAGATATGATGGAACATTGATCTGAACCTGCAGCTTGAAAAGCCTTTGGATCTGATAAAGAGCTTGCGATAACTGTGCGTGCTCGCTCGCTCGTGTGTGTGTGTGTGTGTGTGTGTGTGTGTGTGTGTGTGTGTGTTGGAAGGTTTTGCTGGAAGTCTTCACATCAATCGAGTGGTAGTGAACTAGCGGTTCGAGTTCATTTTCTGCCCAGGTGAGCACTGAGACAAAGACAGATTATAGTTCATAGATCCACACACACACACACACACACACACACACACATCAGGTATAAAGAGAGTTAGTGATTGTAAGTGGGTTGCTGGCCGAGATCAGGAGGTGTCACCTGATTATAACAGCTAGATTCTCCCAAAAAAGCTCTTCAGTCTAAGAGCATTAAGAAAGATGTCAGAGAGAAAAAGAGGAGCATCACAGTCCTGAATTTAATGCAGTATTTCCATAACGAGTCCGTAAATCAGTAAATTGTATTTTTCTCATTTTATCTTCTTGCTTGCAGCCTGTCTTGCTCTGGCGGGACGAGATTTTATTTTTCGACTTCAAGAGTCTTGACGTGGTTTTTTTTTGTGTGTCACTTGATTTCACTCAAATGTTCAAATTATGCCTTGAATGCCATCTCGAATCTAGAATTATTATTTAGAGGAGCTTTTTACTTGTCACATGTGCATTCCACCTATCTCTGGCCACCATTTTTCGAAGTGACCAATCACTGGCCATCATTCTTCCAAGTGATCAATCACTGGCCGCCATTTTTCGAAGTGACCAATCACTGGCCATCATTCTTCCAAGTGACCAATCAATCTCCATCATTCTTCCAAGTGATCAATCACTGGACGTCATTCTTCCAAGTGACCAATCACTGGACGTAATTCTTCCAAGTGACCAATCACTGGCCTTCTTCCATGACCAATCTGGACGTCCAAGTGACCAATCACTGGCCTTCATTCTTCCAAGTGACCAATCTGGCCTCCTTCCAAGTGATCAATCACTGGCCGCCATTTTTCCAAGTGACCAATCACTGGCCTTCATTCTTCCAAGTGATCAATCACTGGCCGTCATTCTTCCAGGTGATCAATCACTGGCCGCCATTTTTCCAAGTGACCAATCACTGGCTGTCATTCTTCCAAGTGACCAATCACTGGCCTTCATTCTTCCAAGTGATCAATCACTGGCCGTCATTCTTCCAAGTGACCAATCACTGGCCTTCATTCTTCCAAGTGACCAATCACTGGCCTTCATTCTTCCAAGTGACCAATCACTGGCCGCCATTTTTCCAAGTGACCAATCACTGGCCATCATTCTTCCAAGTGATCAATCACTGGCCGTCATTCTTCCAGGTGATCAATCACTGGCCGCCATTTTTCCAAGTGACCAATCACTGGCCATTATTCTTCCAAGTGACCAATCACTGGCCGTCATTCTTCCAGGTGATCAATCACTGGCCATTATTCTTCCAAGTGACCAATCACTCTCCATCATTCTTCCAAGTGACCAATCACTGGCCATCATTCTTCCAAGTGACCAATCACTGGCTGTCATTCTTCCAAGTGACCAATCACTGTCACAATTCTATATTTAATATATACTATTTTTTTATAGACAATGATTGTTCTATGTAAACTATTTTCCTCTATATTAACTGCCAATCTTGGGTCCTTGAGCAAGGCCCTTAACCCTCTGTGCTCCAGGGGGGCCCCGTATCAGAAGAAAGAATTTCACTGTTCTGTCGTGTATATGACGTAAGACACCTGCACCCGTTATTCTCAGTACGTAGCAGAACAATGTGTTTCATTTTTCACGTTGTTAGCAAAAGCGCTGCGATACAGTCTATTATGAAAATGTATTCCGATGTTTATTTATTTATTTTTTTTACTCACCCCGACGCTCTGACTCGGCATACCGGTCCAAATAAATACAAACAAAGTGGCGCTTTTAAAAGGAGATGGATGATTTTGGAACACTTTCTACCCAGTCAGCCAAAAGAGAAAAAAAATCCTCCCTCGCTTACAGTGGCTCGATCAGTCTTACCCACCGAACGAGTGTACGTCTAATGAATGTTTCTTTTCGGGTTTTTTTTCCGGTCCCGGCTTAAAGCAGACGCATGATTCCTGCACCTATAGCTTCAGAAGGACAGAGATAAGTGGCGAGCGCTGTGAGTCTGAGTCACAGCTGCAGGTCACACAGTGTGGAGGTGGACTGAAGACAGTTCGTTTTGATTCGTAAGAAGAGATGTATCTAGCACTCAACTAAAATCCTTCCCGCACGTCGAATCGCACGCGGCACTTCCCTCATCACGCTTTTCATAATTCTCCCACTTACGCTTTGTGTCGTTCGGAGTTTACGCACAGAAGTCAATCATCCGGATAACAATAAAACGGCCTTTGATAACAGGCTATTGTTGGGAGCAAGACGATTAACGTATGCACGCGTACACTCACCTGCATTTATTTATTAAACCCGATATTAATTCTATCATCCTGGCCGGAGGGGAAAAAAATAATAACTCAGCCCGTGCAGCCTATTTTATTATGCATGATATCCAGTATGATTAGTTGATCAAACTATTTCAACAGTCTAATGGCGTCTAATGGAGATTTTGACCTTGTCAGCATGTTGATGAGTCTTTTAACTGCCATAAATTGATGCTATTCATTCGATTAATTTTGTAAATGCATTATGTAGATGATAACGGATGGTAAGATTCAGGGAGTCGCATAATTGCATCAGCATCGTCAAAGTGAACAATGCGATGCATGGATTCAAAACCTGTGCAAGGTGCCATTTTTTTGCATATTAGCATTGGCAAAAAATACAAATATATATATATATATATATATATATATATATATATATATATATATATATATATATATATATATATATATGGGGCACGTTGACTTAGTGGTTAGCCTCACACCTCCAGGGTCCGGGTTTGATTCCCTGTCTCGGCCATGTGTGTATGGAGTTTGCATGTTCTCCCCGTGCCTCAGGGGGTTTTTCTCCGGGTTCTCCGGTTTCCTCCCGGTTCTTTTTCTCCGGTTTCCGTCCTCCCCTTGATTGGCACCTTGGAAAATTGTTCCTAGTGTGTGAATGTGAGAGTGTGTGTGCCCTGCGATGGGTTGGCATTCCATCCAGGGTGTATCCTGCCTTAATGCCCATAGACGCCTGAGATAGGCACAGACTCCCCGTGACCCAAGGGAAGATGAATATATATATATATATATATATATATATATATATATATATATATATATATATATATATATACTATAATATATACAGGATAGATACTAATAGAATATACTATAATATATATATATATAATATACGATATATATATATATATATATATATATATATATATATATATATATATATATATATATATATAATATAGAGATATCATCATGTGACTCCCATAATAGTGTTCTTTTGGTCCAAATATTGACGTTATTGACAAGATGCTGCACATTGCGGTAGATCCAGATCGCGGCAGATAAAGTCATTTGTACAACAATAAATTGGTCAATAGTTAAATAACGAGAAAACATTCCAGTGTAATAACTGATGTAATACATAATAAAATCCAAGTATGTTTTTACAAATGATTGAATGGCAGCTCATATATTTGTGTGTAATGGAAAAGTATATATGGATATATATATATATATATATATATATATATATATATATATATATATATATATATATATGAGGTGCTGTAGATAATATTGTTTAGAATGGAAACCCACAGATAGTTAAAGAGCTGGCAGAAAGCTTGATTGTGTATTATATTGCTGGGGCTGAAAGAACCACAGCTAATTTACTGGCAGGCTTAGATATAGTGTGTGCCAAAGACGATAGATAGAGAGAGAGAGAGATAGCGAGAGAGAGAGAGAGAGTGATAAAGGAGAAACCTTTGCTTTGTTTAAGAAAGGGAAAAAAGCCCTTTAATGTATTATTCCGTCTGTGTGAATCCGACCCCCAGCACAATTCAGCACAAAAACTGCAAGTAATCTTTTGCAGTTACAGTAAAAAATAAATAAAAGAAACACGGCATGGGGGCAAAACGTATCCGTTCCACAAGCGAGACTATTCAGAGACGCAGCAGTACCACCCACCATTGGCTCTGTTCCACCCTGGATCATCCATTTCACAGCAAAGATCTGTACCAGATAAAGAGAGGGATAAACGTGGCACTCTTTGACACAGGCCGTGTCCACACTAATATCTTTTTGTTTAAACAAAAACGCACATTTCTGTCCATTTCCGGCCTTTCACCAAGTCGGTGCTTACCGTCAACGAAAACGCAGCTCTGTATTTAAAAAATGCTTTGCACAGCGAATCAATTCGAAAATGGCTGGCGCAAAGGAACGTGAATGAACGGCGGGAGGAAAAAAAAGACAAACACGGATCGTTTGTTTCTTTTTTGTCGGATATGCTCTTTTCAGATATATCCAGATTAGTGTAGTCTCATTTGATGGTAAATACACATAATCACCACCAGTGGTGGGTCTTCGTAAACTCATCTTGTCAGTCTCATCGTAAACTTTTTTCATTATTTATTTTTGGTGTGTAATTCATTCATTCTTTCAGTCATTCATCTTCGACCGCTTTATCCAATCTTCCCTCGGGTCACGGGGAGTCTGTGCCTATCTCAGGCGTCTATGGGCATTAAGGCAGGATACACCCTGGATGGGGTGCCAACCCATCGCAGGGCACACACACATACTCGCATTCACACACACATTCATGCACTAGGGACAATTTTCAAGGTGCCAATCAACCTACCGTGCATTTTTGTGGACCCGGAGGAAACCGGAGAACCCGGAGAAAAACCCCCTGAGGCACGGGGAGAACATGCAAACTCCACACACACATGGGCGGATTGGGAATCGAACCCGCAACCCTGGAGGTGTGAGGCGAACGTGCTAACCACTAAGCCACCGTGCCCCTAGTGTATAATTGGATCAGTCCCAAATTGCCAATAAGCTTGAAGACAGATGATACTGTTACAGAAAATCTCTGTATAAATCAATGCTAATGGCTAATGTTTGTCAATCCTTGCCATTTGAATGATGTCATCATGTCAACTTTTGAGAATAATATCGATAACAGTATCGTTAGATACTGCAATAGTTTGCAATCGTTTTTTTTTCCCCCAAGCCATCAGGAACTGGACTCACACACACTCACACACCATCCACACAGCATTCCATTGCTCTATTTATCTGCCTCATTACTGGCCTTTACGGCCTTTACATGTTTATTGTATATACTGCTCTCACTCACAGTGTTACTGTTTACATGCACATTTTGCACATCCATTGCACGGTCATTGTTGTGTTTTTTTTTATCTTATTTTATGTTGTGTAATGTTGTTGTTATACACTGTCTCGTGTTGTCAACACAGTCTTGTTCTGTTTTTGCGCTGTAGGTTGCACACGATGCACTTTATGTAGCTAGGACAAACTTAGTATAGTCCTCAGCATTGTGTTCTTGTGTTTGTGGCATATGTTGTTTTGTGTAGCACCAGGGTCCTGGAGTAACGTTGTCTCATTTCACTGTGTACTGCGTCAGCTATATATGGTTGTAATGACAATACAACCTCTTGACTTGAGATGTATATCAACAAGCAATACATATCATTTGCAGCACAGCGATTTCATGTTTGGTAATGGCGAACAGCAAACAACCAATAGGATTAATAGTGGTGTAATCTGTGTAAAACCTACAGACCTCATCAGAATCAACAAACGACTGAATCGGAAAAGTATGCGCCTTCACATTTGTCATAACAATTTGTGGAAGTCTTTCGCACAAGTATCCACATACGTTTTCGCATGTGAACGGTGATTGTTTGTATTTTGAGTTCACTTTCTGAGAGCCTCTGCCCTCTATTTGCTACGATTCCACATTACGCGTCTCGGGTAGCCATACGGCGCTACCATGCTTCCTATGAGAGGACTGTGTACAGTAATAATCTAAAGCGAGGCCTGCACATCTCGTGGTAAAGCATAATACTTGGTATGTATTATGGGTTGGGGCAGAAGGGATTTTCGACAGCTACGATGCGCAAGTGAGACGGGGGGGGTTGGTGAAGAGTGCTGAGCCGGAGCGGGGTGGTGTGGTGCGGAAACACGATGGATCCTGGACAATAAAAAAATAAATAAATAGTGATGCTTTCCTCATGACCACACTTAAGTAATACGCAAAATGTACATCGGTTTCTGATGGATGATGGGTAAAAGGGTAACGCAGATTGTGAGGTAGATGATGGTGAAAATCTGGCCCTAATATTATGGGGGTACTAATGTAGCGCTGAGCGGATCATACAAAGTGACTGCCCTTTCATATCACTCCTATATCCTATATCATTTCACTCTCTCTCCCTCCATATATGTCTTTCACCAGTCCCGGTATATCCGGTATATCATCCTGTCTATGTGTGTGTGTGTGTGTGTGTGACTGCTTATGAATAATTCATCGATAAAAGTGAGAGATGGAAGACAGAATGCAGCATCAGGAGAGAAGTCGACAGGGAAAAAGGGCAGGTCTGTCTGATATACTAAGCTGCAGAGTGACCCCCCCCCCCCCCCCCCCCATGCCGCCCGACCCCCCCCCCATATATATACACAAAGTACCACGGTCACACCATCTCGGCTCCGGAAAAAAGACGCCTCCTTTGGCTTGCCGTCCCCGCCTTTTTCCGACCCCTCTCGTCACGCAAACGTTTATTACTCCTCGTTTTAATTTAGATTTATTAAAATAACAGCCCGCTGTCGGACAGCAGACATTTGCGTGCGTCCGCGACCGGCGCCCGCCCCCGAGGGGTTACGTTCTGCAGCGTCGCTCTTGTTATGAAGTGAAGGAGATTTTTAATATAGACAATGAGACTGTGAAGGACGCATGAAGGTTACACAAATGAGATGCCAAACACACTCTGCATGAAAACGAACTGCCAGCCTTTTAGGAGGCGTGTGTGTGTATGTGCGTGTGTGTGTGTGTGTGTGTGTGTGTGTGTGTGTGTGTGTGTTTCTGTGCTTTGGACGTTGATTACTATTTTACTTTGGATGTTTATTACACATGGGGATATATTGTGTGTGTGTGTGTGTGTGTGTCATCACCACGTTTTTTGCATGCTTTGGATGTTTAGTACTATTTTACATTGGATGTTTCTTACACATGGGGTTATACTGTGTGTGTGTGTCATCACCATGTTTTTCCATATTTTGGACATTTATTACTATTTTACTTTGGATGTTTATTACACATGGGGTTATACTGTGTGTGTGTGTGTGTGTGTGTGTGTGTGTGTGTGTGTGTGTGTGTGTGTGTGTGTGTGTGTGTGTGTGTGTGTGTGTGTGTTTCCATGCTTTGGACGTTTATTACTATTTTAGTAATTTTGGATGTTTATTACACATGGGCTTATACAGCTATTACTTGTTACTAGTTGACCAGCAATTGGAAAAAAAAGAAGGTATTTAATTAGATTGTGTTGAGCGGAGAAATCGCTCCAGGATACGACTATTTCCGACTGCTTTTATTAGCGCGTTGAAAAAGCTAATAAAAGGACAGCGAAGGATACACTCCAGTTAACAGCCGTACTGAGGCCGAGAAGGACAATAATTACTGAAATTGTTGCTTTTGGAATGGAGAAGCTCAGGTCCTTCATTCCAGCTATTCTGAGGTGTTACAAAATCGATAGCAACATCTGGAGATGTCACATCCCCCCCACCTCCTTCCAAGGCTAATTATTGGCCTGTGAGTTGAACCATCACGTTTTAAATCCATCCTAAGGCTTTCACCTAACCAATGGAATGCCGTTCCTGAATCCTTGTATTCATCTTACTGTAATGTAATGTAAAGTGTCATGAAGTGAACCATAATCCTTGCCGGGCATTTTGTGATTACAGTCACGGAGGTATTCTCTTGACTTGTGGTTCATGGACACGAATTTCCCCTTTTTTTTTGCCTCTATTTTGTTCAGAATCGTCATTATTCACAGTAAAAGGCTGCACTTAGATCAGCCTTTGGCCCCTCTCGTGGCAGATAGGATCACTAGACGATCCAATTAAACCGAATCAGCACGTGGCCTCGAGTCAAGTGCAATCAAAATATCATTAGTGGCCTCATTGGGCAAATTTAGTTCAATGCGAAGATCATAAATTCGAATGTCGCCGTCGTCCACTGTAAAGTTCGTACCGTTTATAAGTGATTTATGGCACGGGAGAAGAAGGGAAGGCGAAAAGACGGAGCGTTTGCTGGTCACAATAGTCATGTACCGAAAAATAAAATTGGGGATTCATTCATTCATTCATTCATCTTCTACCGCTATATCTGATCTTCCCTTGGGTCACGGGGACTCTGTGTCTATCTCAGGCGTCTATGGGCATTAAGGCAGGATACACCCTGGATGGAATGCCAACCCATCGCAGGGCACACACACACACACACACACACTCACACACACATTCATACACTAGGGACAATTTTCCAAGGTGCCAATCAACCTATCGTGCATGTTTTTGGACCGGGAGGAAACCGGAGAACCCGGAGAAAAAACCCCTGAGGCACGGGGAGAACATGCAAACTCCACACACACATGGCCGAGACGGGAATCGAACTCGGACCCTGGCAGTGTGAGGCGGACGTGCTAACCACTAAACCACCGTGCCCGGCTAAAATTGGGGATATTATTCGGATATTTTAAAGGCTAAATCATTCCGACATATAAAGACTTGAAGAGGGAATCGTGGGTAATGATTACAGCTTATTTAGAGGCTAAAAACCAGAGAAACAGGTCTGTGAACATTTGTTATTCATTCATTTGCGCGGACTAGCCGCTAGCTGCTTTTGACTAACCACATTCTCTTGATGGTCAGCGCGTGCTTGTCCTTGCAGCTTCGCTTTATGCCGTGTTTACAGGATAATCGATTGGTTCCAGTCCACAGGTTTCTTAATTGGCCTCGGAAATTTCTGATTGCTAACCAGGGGCGTGTCGTTTGAAATGCTAACTCATTCACCGCTAAAAATATCACCGTGTCATGGCGCAAAACAGTTAATAGCTGCTTCTTTTAAAAAAAGATATTAGGGATCGATTAAGATATTTAATGACCATTAATATCATGATTGCCTTGAGTTAATCGAATTCATTTTTATCTAAATGTGGCTTCAATTAATGTTTTTAAAACTTTTTAATCAATATGGGGGTCTACAGATATTGTTATTTTATTACATTAAAGTATGAGTAATGTATATTCAAAGGTATGTTTATTATTAGTGAAACCAAACTCAAGAATAGACTTTATTTGTCACATATACGTTACAGCACAGTGAAATTGTTTCTTGGCATATCCCAGCTTGATGTTGGTAGCTGGGGGTCAGAGCGCAGGGTATCGGCCATGATACGGCGCCCCTGGAGCACAGAGGGTTAAGGGTCTTGCTCAAGGACCCAAGGGCGGCAGCTTGGCCATACCGGGAATTCGAACCCGGATCTTCCGATCCGCAGCCCAGCGCCTAAGACCACTGAGCTACCCCCTCCCTAAATGATGGGAAAATTTTATTCTATCAAGACATCCTATACAATTATGGCATTATACAATTTTGGCGCAAATATGGAACATTTAGACAAAATATTCTGTTTAAATGACTTTAATCATGTTTTGCACACGGACGGTTTGAATTGCCGGACGTGTGCATCAGGGCAGATTTGTGAAATTGGCGGATGAGTAAAACAAATTTTTAGTGATTAAAAAAAAAATTTTTTTTATTATAATCTTTTTAATATATAATAATTTTGCATAATATAAGAATTACGATATAAAAAAAAATTATATCTGATTAAAAAAGCACATTGTGAATAAATGTGTTATATTAAAGGCTTTAATTTATTTTATATAAATTTATTTCTATATCTTTAAAAATTATATTGAAACAGAATCATACATTAAAATAAAATGAACGCATTATTAACTCGTTAATTTTGACGGCCCTAAAAAAATACACAAAACAACCGTTAAAAACATTCATTCGCAACTAATTGGGCGTTATATTAGTAATAATAATAATATACCATATATACTACACAGGGGTACGGTGGCTTAGTGGTTAGCACATTCGACTCACACCGCCAGGGTCCGGGTTCGATTCCCGTCTCGGCTATGTGTGTGTGGAGTTTGCATGTTCTCCCCGTGCCTCAGGGGGTTTTTTCTCCGGGTTCTCCGATTTCCTCCCGGTCCAAAAACATGCACGGTAGTTTGATTGGCACCTTGGAAAATTGTCCCCAATGTGGGGACAATGATGGGTTGGCATTCCATCCAGGGTGTATCCTGCCTTAATGCCCGTAGATGCCTGAGATAGGCACAGACTCTCCGTGACCCGAGGGAAGATCGGATAAAGCGGTAGAAGATGAATGAATTAATATACTACACAGACGATGTATTGGGACGCCTGACTTTTCCATAGATTTGAAGCGCCATAATTGTATAGGATGTCTTGATAGAATTGCATTTTCCCATCATTTGAACTGGGAGACAAGAACCCGCTCTCGCAAGAAGCTATTCTGTGCACAAAGCCAGGAAGATATAGTTCCTACGGGCTGGAGTGGGAGATCTCCCGCCGCAGAGCCCTGACCTCAACCCTAATGAATGTCGTTAAGATGAATTGGACCTCTGACTGCGCTCCACATCAATACCTGACCTGACACTTTTGTGACTAAACGAACACAAATCACCACAAGCACACTCCAACATCTAGTAGACGAATCTAGTAAACACCGAATGGGGACAAAATGTGCGATGTCCAAAAAGCACAAAATCCCCTGCTCACGTCACTCATATGGACATTCTTGGATTCGAAATGGCCACTAAACCACTATTTAATCACATTCCTGATAAACGAGCGCAAATTTAAACAGGATAAGAATTAAAATTCAAACTTAACTTGAACTGTGACGTCGCTTCACATATTTTACAGCTAAGTGGGGGGGGCTCTCGAATTAACTCTATTATGAGGCTATAACTTTACTTTTTTTAATAATAATAATAAAGGATAATGGGGGACACGGTGGATTAGTGGTTAGCACGTTCGCCTCACACCACCAGGGTCCAGGTTCGATTCCCGTCTCAGCCATGTGTGCGTGGAGTTTGCATGTTCTCCCCGTGCCTCAGGGTTTTTTTCTCCGGGTTTTCCGGTTTCCTCCCGGTCCAAAAACATTCACGGTAGGTTGATTGGTACCTTGGAAAAATTGTCCCTAGTGTATGAATGTGTGTGTGTGTGCTCTGCGATGGGTTGGCATTCCATCCAGGGTGTATCCTGCCTTAATGCCCATAGACGCCTGAGATAGACACAGGCTCCCCGTGACCCAAGGGAAGATCGGATAAAGCGGTAGAAGATGAATGAATGAATTAATGAATGGTACAACCCAATTAGCTAAACTCTTATTCATAATAACCGGTGTATGATATGCATTCACATTTTCCACACTTATCCAGAACAGTTACCTTTGTTTGATTTATACGACTTAGTAGTAAGTAGACTTTGTAAGTAAAGAGTCTTGTTTAAGGATACAGCAATGGCGCTGGGAATAGAACTAATTACACTTTGAACAAAGGTCTAACACTCTTCCTACATTTTAAATCCTTCATATATGCAAGAAAGAGATATACAAGTATACATATTCAAGCGTGTTAGAATGCTGGGGTCAGGGGTCCGCCGTGATACAGAACCCCTGGAGCACTGAAGGTTAAGGGTCTTGCTCAAGGCCTCACCAGTGACAGTTTTCCAAAACTGTGGATTTGAAACCCCGACCTTGCGATCAGTAACAGAGATCCTTCAACTATTAAGCTACCGCCTTCCTTGTAAAGCAGCAAGCCGGGCCGAATGACTGAGATTATGTCTCGGATTGATTTTTGAAGGTATAAGAGAAGAACGAATCTTTTCAAACGTGTAGTACAGTATTGAGAAATTGCTCGCCGGACTTGAGAGACCAATGAGAAGCTTCGGACCACAGGAGAGTTAACCCAGAATCGATAGTGTCAAACAATACTTTAGGCATGTTCTCGTGTCGGGATAGTCATTTATAGAGACACTGACGTGCCTGAAATATCCCAAGAGAAGTGAAGTTTTTCTTCCTATCCTACATTTCCCTCAAGATCTAGTGTACGGTCATTAAAGTAAACCTGAAGTGTGCAATTCTACTTAACTCTCCCTGACAGAGGGTGTATATTCATGCATTCATTCATTCATTCATTCATTCATCTTCTACCGCTTTATCCGATCTTCCCTCGGGTCACGGGGAGTCTGTGTCTATCTCAGGCGTCTATGGTCATTAAGGCAGGATACACCCTGGATGGAATGCCAACCCATCGCAGGGCACACACACACACTTACATTCATACACTAGGGACAATTTTACAAGGTGCCAATCAACCTACCGTGTATGTTTTTGGACCGGGGAGGAAACCGGAGAACCCGGAGAAAAACCCCCCTGAGCACTGGGAGAACATGCAAACTCCACACATACATGGCCCGAGACGGGAATCGAATCCGGGACCGTGGCGGTGTGAGGCGAACGTGCTAACCACTAAGCCACCGTGCCCCATGACGGTGTAGATATGGACTTCAGATAGATCTATAAAGTGCATTTTATTTATAATTTTTCACTTCAGCGCTATTTGTTCATGTTTTCCCTCATTTTCCCAAGAAATCTGTTTATTTTTGTTCCACTCGTCCGACACTTTCATTCTTTCAGTTTCCTGCTATGTCACGAGTGAAAAACAAGCCGAGTCGCTGCTGGAGCCAGGCCCAGCTCCTTCTACAAGATCACTATCCGGGAAGAATGCTTGATTGGACCTTATAGAAGAAAAAAAATAATAATCATATATAAAACATCAGGTTGAAGAAAACAGGTGTTTGTTGGCCATAAGCCAGGTTATAATCTTTTATGAAGGTACTAATTCACAATATTTGGCAAATGAGGTCTTTTTAAAAACAACAGCGACCCATCAGGACCCATCTTTTAGTAACCGAACCTTCGACACATGAGAAATTGTCTACAGGAAGATTCTGCATATGACTTTGTTTATGGCTGAAATCTTTTAGCAACCAATTCCATATCGTGAAGGTAAACACGCAGTCCGGGTGACAGAGTTCGCCGAGGCAAGCTAGCTCGCCAGTGTCGAGCCAAGTCCCATTCACAAATAAAAAAATAAAAAGTTTAATGACTGTGAAATAAAAAAGTCACTTAAGATAAAGGACTTGTTCGAAAGCGGCCATGCGTTCACTAAGGCCAATTGAATTGGTGGGGGGGGGGGGGGGGGGGGGGGGGGGGGGGGGGGGTGGGGGGGGGGTGTGGGGGGGGGGGGGGGGGGGCGGTCTGGTTTTTATGTGAAATCTGATTTGAATTCGTTCTTCGTTCTTGCTTGGACTGGCCAGTAGATGGCGAGATAAAAAGCAGACCTTTGGTGGGAACGATTACGATACGATCCGTAGTGGATATTCTGTGGACGGATCCAATTATTTGAAGGCCTAAATTCAGGCTGAGACACAAATAAAATCTTCAACCTGTGGAAAACTTACTTATCTTGGTTATTTATCATATGTTTGTCAAGCCCCAGCACCACCAGGCTGCCATTGTTGGGCCCCTTTAGCAAGGCATTGTCTGGTCCAGGCGTGCCTTACCAAAATTTGTGGAGAGTGTAGTGAGCAGTGGTTAAGGTGCTGGGCTACTGATCGGAGGGTCAGGGGTTCGAGCCCATGTGTCGCTAAGGGTCCTTGAGCAAGGCCCGTAACCCTGTGTGCTCTGTATCAGGGCAAAATAAAAGCTATTCATTTGGCGCGTCATGACGGCATGACAAAACTAGCTGAATTAATAGCATGATATTCTTTGTGAAAGTAATTTGTGATACTATAAATTAAAGTAGAATTGTTTTGTTGGATAACATAATAGGAATTGGTTGTGGGAGGGGGGGGGGGGGGGGGGGGGGGGGGGGGGGGGAGGGGGGGGGGGGGGGGGGGGGTGGGGGGGGGTGGGGGGGGGGGGGGGGTGGGGGGGGGGGGGGGGGGGGGGGGGGGGGGTTTTGTCTTTTTCGTAATGGGGGTTGTACTACAGCCAGCCAATAAAAAGCCTTCAATTAGCATTATACCTGCACCTGGATCTGAGCCCAATTTTAATCTCAGTATGCAAAAGGAAATCATGTTTGTTTGTTTATTTATTTATTTAAAAGATTTGTTTAATTTAATTATTTGGCCAAAAAAGCTCTTATAAGGATCAGCCAAATATCCTCACAAACTCTAACCTGTCAGATATTCGTACCCTTGTGAGGACATGTTTTTATTTCTTAAATAATGTTGTATAAAATACAATGTCTGAACACACACACACACGCACACACACACACACACACACACACACTGCATGCATGTGTTCATTTGAAGCTGCCTCAATTTAGAATTCAGGTGCAGATCGCTTTGTTGCTCTCTGGACACAACAACATTAAATAAAAATGAGAACTGTGCGTGTGTGTGTGTGTGTGTTTGTTGTGTGTGTGTGTGTGTGTGTGTGTGTCTGTGTGTGTGTGTGTGTGTGTGGGTGGGTGGTTGGGTTGTGTGCCTCTTGTCATTTAAGATATTTTTCATCCGCCCGTCCCCAAACACTTTCCCTGTAATTATGATACTGCCGTATAGATTCTTCTTCTATCCCATTCGCTGTGTGTGTGTATGTGTATATATATGTGCATTTATTTATTTATTTATTTATTTATTTATTTATTTGTTTATTTGACACGCAGTCAAGAAACGTTCCCGTCAGCACTTTCAGAACATTTAGATCATCGCTGTCGTGCCGCATTTTATTTATCATTATTCACTTCAGCGCTATTTGTTCATGTTTTCCCTCATTTTCCCACGAAATCTGTTTATTTTTTTCCCCCTCGTCCGACACTTCCATTCTTTCAGTTTCCTGCTATGTCACGAATGAAAAACAAGCCGAGTCGCTGCTGCAGCCAGGCCCAGCTCCTTCTATCCTTCTAGATCACTATCCGGGAAGAATGCTTGGAAAAATTGGGCGTGTTACTAATAGATGGACTGGTTTAAGGGTTTCAGTACGGGCTGATTTGCCGTGTCGGGGAGTAATTTGTTACGTGTAACGGCGTTACGTAATTTTATTACAGAATAAATGTAACGGTAATACGTTACAGTTGGTAAGAAAAAAATGTGTCATTAAATTACTAATTACTAAAATACAAAAAGGGTTACATCCGGACAATTTCACGAGGTTTCATTTCGAAAAATAGAACCGATTTTTTTTTTCCCCGAGGGTTTAAAACTTCTTAGAATGTTAACTTAAAGTGACCAATTCGGGGATGAACAAAAGAACCCTCTTTCTTCTTTATCCAATCACGGCATGAGCAGTCTCTCTCCACAGCGCCCCCTAGCGATGCACATGTTTATCACCAGAATATTAACATAACAACGAAATAATAATTGAAGCTGTCTCAGGCCAGTATATATATATATGCTTCCTGGAACCTCGATTAATTATTACATATAATAATTATAATAATAAACAACTACCCATTTTCCTCTCACTTATTTATAATCAACAAGGCTTTCACGCTTCATATTGCCTATACATTCCATTTTGCAGGTTTCGTTGTTCTATAAGCCGAAACAGAACGCTGCGGAAAAATGTAAAGAATCAGATTTCAGTGCTGCGTTTCTTTCCTGATTCATGTGCAAGACATGTTGTATCCTGATCCACTTCAGGGTGAGGGAACATGAAGGAAGGAAAGAAGACTTAAATCCCGGGAAAAACAAGATTCCGCTCATGGGCCCCTGAGCAAGGCCCTTCACACCATATCTGCTCAATTGTACATTGTATAATCATCGTACAATAATAACTGTAAGTCCTACTGGATTAGGACGTCTGCCAAACATCTATGAACTTCCTGCCACTTCAGACCAATCAGATCATTTTCCTTTCCAACCATGTTCCGTTCCCTCGTTTATGTGACATGATGTGAACTTTAACTAAAGGTCTTGACCCGCAGTTCACTGCCGCTATATGCGGAAATAATTAAGAGCACGCTCTGTAGCGCCGCCGCTCTGTAGCGATGACGCGGCGTACGTACGGGTTCGGAGGCGTATTAGTACGGAATCATTTCACACTCTACAGGAGGCGTAGTGTCACGCTGCGAGACCCGGCGGACTACATTCGATATGCAAAGTGATAGCGGCCATCGCAGGCTCTCGGGAGGTCAATGAGCCGGAACACACGAGGCTTTCGGTGCATCTCGGTGCTCCTCATTCAGCCTACATGAGGGAATAGAGATGTGTGTGTGTGGGTTTAGGGGAAAGAAGAATGTCCACGGATACAGGAAGCGGCAAAACAAATATGTAAATAATGTAGATCAATAAAACTTACAATAAACGTAATGTACTCGAAACTTCCGTGGACATTTACTCTTTGAGTAACAGTATACGATTTGATTAGTGCATCGTAAAGATTTGCATACTTTCCATGAAATCCTTCTAATACTAAATAAGTGTTTACTTACCAACAAAATACTAAATATGCAATTGTTGGTTGTCCAGCGTTTAACCCCTTGTAGACAAAAAAAAATCACGTCAAAATGTAATGTATGTAGACCTCCGGTGCCAGTTTATGCATATTTGACACGTACCGTAGGTAATATTGGAGGCACTAATTGTGCCAATTATAGCTTCTGCTTGAAAGCAGACAATAAGGGGTTCATTATTTGGGAAGTCGGTGGTTCAAGCTGGTGGACATTGTTGGTAAGGTCCAACTAAGCTAGAGACCCAATGCGTCTCATCGTGATAATGCCTTTGTGCATAAAGAAAGCCCCATGGCCAACGTAGCTAAACAATTTTGGTTTAACCCCATTCCTCCTTACGCTACATCGGTATTTGAATTTACTAACACCCTTGTCCACAAGCGCACCTCAGAAATCCAGGGGAATCTTCTCAAAGGTTACTATCATTTGGCGGAGGGGTGTCGCTCAGTGGTTTAAGGTGCCTGGATACTGATTGGAAGGTCAGGGGTTCGAGCCCCGGTATCGCCAAGATGGGTCCTTAACCCCCTGTGCTCCGTATCATGGCCGACCCTGCGCTCCTACCCCGGCTTCCAAACAAGCCAGGATATGCGAGGAAAGAATTGCTGTAATGTACATGTGACAAATAAAGGCTGTTCTATTCTATAACGGCAAATGGGGACGAAATGTCGAATGGAAAGTTCCAAAAGCACTTTTGAATCCATTGGTCAGGTGTCCTTTGGCCAGCATGCCGAGGACACACCTCTAATCTTTTACGAAAAACATCCTGGGATTTTTTTATGACCACAAACGTTCAGGACCTCGGTGTCCCTGTCACTATTCTGGCAGGGTACACTGACCACAGGGTAAGCGCCCCATGCTGGCCGTCACTAATACCTCTTCCGGCAGCAACCTAGTTTTCCCCGGAGGTCACCCATTCAGGCTTAACCCTGCTTAGCTTCAGTGGGTAACCAGTATTGGGATCCAGGGTGATATAGCTACTGGCAGATGGGATGTACATATTTCAGAATCTGGATGCAACATAGAATATATCCAGTGCCTGATTTATATCCTGGCCTCGGTTTTTTTTCCCTCTCACAGGTGCTGAAAGGAAGTAAGAAGCTGTGCATGTCCGTACGCTCCATGGGCCGCATCCCGGGCGGTTACGTCACGAATCACGTGTACACGTGGGTAGACCCACAAGGCCGAAGCGTTTCTCCCCCTCCTGACCTGCTGGAGCACCGCAGCGCCACCCTGAACCGAAACCAAGGCCAACAGCGCAGCCACATGCAGCTGCTGCAGGACGGAGATGAGAAGAAGGTAAGATAATAATAATAATAATATGTTAGATTTATTTAGATCTTTTGTGAGAGGGGGGGGATCTCCTCGTCAGGCGGTAGAGCATCCACCTGGAGGATGCGACGGCAGTCATAGTGAGCCAGAATGCCCAACACACACCGGCTTATTGGTGGAAAGGAAACAGAATGATGAGACCAATGAGTAGATATAATGGATGGTTAGGAGGCCAGTGGGCGGATTGTGGCCGGAATGCCGAGGACACGACTCTACTCTTTTTTAGAAAGGCATCCTGGCATCAGGACCTCGGTTTAACGTCTGAAAGACGGTACTTTTTGACTCTATAATGTCCCCTGTCACTATACTGGGGTGCTAGGACCCACACAGACCACAGGGTAAGCTCCCCCTGCTGGCCACACTAACACCTCTTCCAGCAGCAGCCTAGTTTTCCCAGATGTCAGGTACTAACCAGGCTCAACCCTGCTTAGCTTCCATTGGCAACCAGTCTTGGGCTACAGGTTGATATGGCTACTTGTAGATGGGATGTACATATCTCAGAATGTGTATGCAACATACAAACTGAATAGTTTAATTATAAAAGCGTCGTCTGCTTTTCCCCTACTAGCTCGGGGCAGCTTGATTGTAGCCCGAGTGGGCCTTTATTTAACAAGTCTTAATTCTAAAAGGGATCGAATGTTGTACAGCATCTAAAATGGGGAGTAAATCGATAACCCAGAGGTCATTCATTCATTCATTCATTCATCTTCTACCGCTGTATCCGATCTTCCCTCGGGTCACGGGGAGCCTGTGCCTATCTCAGGCGTCTATGGGCATTAAAGCAGGACAAGCCAACAGGCCAACCCATCACAGGGCGCACACACACACACACACACCCACACACACACACATTCACAATCACACACGATATACATTCATACACTAGGGACAATTTTCTAAGGTGCCAATCAGCCTACCATACATGTTTTTGAACCGGGGGAAACCGGAGAACCCGGAGGAAAACCCCCTGAGGCACGGGGAGAACATGCATACTCCACACACACATGTCCGAGATGGGAATCGAACCCGGACCCTGGAGGTGTGAGGCGGACGTGCTAACCGTGCCCCTTCCC
Organism: Kryptopterus vitreolus; assembly: GCA_030449085.1. Lineage (NCBI taxonomy): Eukaryota > Metazoa > Chordata > Actinopteri > Siluriformes > Siluridae > Kryptopterus > Kryptopterus vitreolus. The sequence goes on along the minus strand of JACRUU010000006.1, from coordinate 13,281,016 downwards.
ATACATTCCAAATATATGACGACATGAATGATGACTTCACGAATATTAGAATTTGCTAATGGACAAACTGGCCCATCTCTCACGTTGGAGCTTGATCGTTGTGTTTTGCTGCTCTTTTATTCCAGTATCATTTGTTCATTCGTAAAAAAAAAAAAGTTGGCGCTCAAAAAGCCCGAATTTGTTCGCTTATTCAATGCCGCCGCTGTTATCTCCGTATAACAATACTCCGCAGCGCAAACCACCGATCGTAATCTCCCTGACATCTGAAAGCAGCTGGCACATTCCCTATCGGCTGTATCCGCCCGGGAATCTCGGAACTGAGCTCTGTAAAAACGAGCAGTGACTAACAGAGAACACTTCATTCAAGACGTAAAATAAATGAGCTCATGAGCGCTCGAGTCTCTCCGCCAGCGGCGGAAACAGAGATAAGCCCGCCGCGCAGCACGCACAATGACAGAACCCGGTTTGATTTTCCGCACAGAGTGTCCAGAGATTATTTTGTTCTGGCACTTGTTAAATATGTGCGCGCTTACAAGGCAGCCCGCATTTCTCAAAGCTTACGCAGGGTTCTCCGTGTCTCGGATGCAAGAATGCACGGAGTAATAATACAATAATAACAATACAACAATAACAATAATAGCGTAGACTCGTTTGTCACCGAGGCTAGTTTGAACGAACAATTTGATCATATTTGAGAGTATTTAGCTGCAATTAAAACACCTCGAAGGCCCGCCCCTTTTACCATGTTTAGGCTGCATTGATGTCAGATGTCAGTGCCATTGATATAAATATTAAATCTACATTTTATTTTGATGCAGTATTTATTATAGCTTGACAATATTATTTTATTATTTTATAATAAAACATTCATGGGATATGGTAGGCGTCCTTATCCAGAGCAATTTACAAATGAGCAGTATGGACCTTGCACAAAGGTCCACTAGAGGCAGCTTAGTGGTGGTGGGATTTGAATCTGCGATCTTCTGGTCCAGAGGCCAATGCCTAAATCACTGAGATTAGAGCTGGGAGATTAATTGTCATTATCAATTCAAGTTCATGGTTTTGTCGGTGTTGAAAATACGAAAATCGGTTTTACGGTTTATTTTCGGTTTGGTCCAGCAGGCTTCCTTAGTTCTCCCGACCCACACTTGTGAAATACAACATGGCGGCGCTCCGACGAATCCGAATCGCTCGTTTCCAAGAGGGGCGGGGTTTCATCAGTCGTATGGAAACGGTTCGGGTTTGCAACTTCAGACGTTCAACAAGCCAAAGCCCCACTGTAACCTTTGTCTAAAGTACTAAAGGAAGCACCTCAAACACAACCACGTTGTTGAATGGAAAAGTGTTTGTTGTGCTGTGGGATAAACATGACAATAATATGCCACTAAAACACAGACTAAAAACAGGTAAAAATAGCCGACACATTTTCCCTCGAAAATGGAATTTTGTCTAAAATAATCGGAGATTAAATTTTTTATGACAGGTCTAACTGGGCTAGCACCTCCGGCTCAATAAAAAAAAAAAAAAAAAATGCCAGCAATAAAATGACAGTTCGTTGGCGAATCCAGATCATTCATTCATTCATTCATCTTCTAACACTATATCCAATCTTCCCTCGGGTCACGGGGAGCCTGTGCCTATCTCAGGCGTCTATGGATATTAAGGCAGGACACACCCTGGATGGAATGCCAACCCATCACATACACAAATCAATACACATTCATACACTAGGGACAATTTTCCAAGGTGCCAATCAACCTACCGTGCATGTTTTTGGACCGGGAGGAAACCAGAGAACCCGGAGGAAAACCCCCTGAGGCACGGGGAGAACATGCAAACTCCACACACACATGGCCGAGGCGGGAATCGAACCCGGACCCTGGCGGTGTGAGGCGACCGTGCTATCCACTAAACCACCGTGCCCCCGTATCCAGATCAGAGATCAGAAAAGTACACAAACAAATTCCTGATTTCACATATTGACATTCACATACAACATTTCGATGCCTTCAGATCCTCTCCTTCAATCGAAAACGATAGAAATGCCTGTTGTGGATCGTTTATAAATTCAGGTTAAAAAAAAATCAATCCCACACAAATCTAATCTCACATGCCTGGCATTGCTCCTTGTGTAGTACTACTTTAAAAACCCCAGTCTTTTGTCAGCCACAGAGAGGCTAAATCTACTTATCTGACTTTGTGTATGTGTGTATGTTTTTTTTTGTTTTTGTTTTTATTTTTGGTAGTTTACTGCCAAAAGCCTTTCTCTCTAATAGGGTGCAGGATCTGCGCAAATATTATTTTTAGGGTGGAGCTTTAGGACTTGCTTGTGAGGCTGTAAATCTCTCCAAGGCTGGAGCTCAAATGGCCTCAGAGATTGTGGGTGCATTAGAGCAGAGGAAAAGAGTCGGTCCTTTCTTCCCTGCGCTGATTGATCGTTCTGTTTGCGGGGCAGTGTGTAAGGTAATTGTGAGAAAGAACCCTTATGGAATGCTAAATTGCATTCAGTTTAACTCAGTGGGGGTGTGATTATTTATATATAAATACCCTCACATCCCCCCCACTGTTAAAATCATGTTTACTTGTATGAGAATTAACATCAATAGTAATTGTATTATTGCACTGTATTGCTGTTTATGGTACTGTACTTTTATTTTTATATGAATATATTTTTGGGGTCTGGAAACGCATTATACGCATTTACTTCGGGGAAACATGGTGAACATTAGTTTTAGTATACAAGCGTTTTAGATTACGGGCATATACATATATATATATATATATATATATATATATATATATATATATATATATATATATATATATATACTGTGCTGTCAATCAATTCAAATATGATTGTCACTGATCAAGATCAAGTTTTTAAGCTGTACCAACGATCATGGTGTACCACCCAATGCATCATGGTGGATTTTGGTGCAAAATAATTATATAAATATGTATATATATGTGTGTGTGTGTGTGTGTGTGTGTGTGTGTGTGTGTGTGTGTGTGTGTAATTATATTGTACCAAAATCTGCCATGCTAAGCCATTCATGGTCCATTTATATTTTCTTCATGCTACATGTTGAATATATTGATTTCAGTAATAATAAACATACATTTGCTAAATAAATAAATAAAACAATAAATACATAAATAAATAAATAAATACATAAGCATTCATATTTGTCAATGTCCATGCTGAGCAAAGTATATGTATGTATGTGTGTATGTGTGTATGTATGTATGTATGTATGTATGTATGTATGTATGTATGTGTATGTATGTATGTATGTATGTATGTATGTATGTATGTATGTATGTATGTGTGTGTATGTATGTATGTATGTATGTGTGTATGTGTGGTGTGTGTGTATGTATGTATGTATTTATGTATGTATGTATGTATGTATGTATGCAAAGAGTAAATGTATATATGTATGTATAGAGTATGTGTGTATGTATGTATGTATGTATGTATGTATAGAGTATATGTGTGTATGTATGTATGTATGTATGTATATATGTGTATCTATGTATGTATGTATGTATGTATAGAGTATATGTGTGTATTTTATCATTGTATGGCATTATAAAATAAAGATGCATCAGACAAAGCAATCACTGCACCCGAGTAACCTTTCAGGGATGACTAGCACTGACCTTTATCTGACTTGCAGCGTGTATTGTCCTAGATTAGCATTCTCAGTCCGCTTAATGGTGAGTATTACACACCTCACTGTCTACACTATTCTTTCAATACTTTATTTTAATATTCTAAAAAAAAAACATTTTAGATTCTACTGAAATATACTTGTGTTTACCAATTCCAATACCAGTCTTTTTGCTTGCTTCTGTATTGTTGTTTATTCTACTGAGTGGTTTTTGTGTGTGTGTGTGTGTGTGTGTGTGTGTGTGTGTGTGTGTGTGTGTGTGTGTTGTTGACCTCACAAGTCAGTTGTACTGAGGAAAAAAAACTAAGTCATAACGAAAGGAGCTAAGCAAGAGAGAAAGCGTTCCTGTCGTTCTCACCCAGAGTTTTTTCATTGCGGCGTCCGGTGTCATATTATTAATGAGACATCCGACTCGGCGAAGACAACGAACACCGGCGTTCTCGAATACGTAATTGAGGCCCCGCGACTAAATCAAGGTCACGATATATTCTAGTTTTCCTGCTCTGTCTTGCTATTTTGAGCTGAAATTAATAAACCGTGGCCTTGTTTCGGTTCATTCTTGTCCTTCTCTGAACAACATGTTTTAATGAATATGCTTACTCGGCAGATATTTGCTGTGCACGCTGTATAAAAAGATGGAGAAGCTTAGCACGCCGTGGAAAATTCCGTTCCCGAGAGACGTTTTGTCTCAAAACACTGAAGCAAAACCACGGCGCTTGTTGTTTATATATCTGGTTATGCGTGTGCTGATACAGCACCCCTGGAGCACAGAGGTGCCTTGCTTAAGGGCCCAAGAGTCACAGCTTGGTGATTCCAGGACTCGAACCACTGCGCTATCCCCTCCTCAAATGCATATAATGTATGTATGTGGTGGAATATAAAAATATAAAGACTGACTCAGTTTACGAGAAAGTAGTTTTATCTATGTTTACATGCGGTCACCTTCATACGGATCGTGCGGATCGTCCTCCGATGAAGTTGGTTTTCGACATTTTCGAGGGTTGAGATCATTGAAGGTCTTCCTGACCTTGCAGCGAGAGACTTCCGCCCCTTCGAGCGTAAATGCCATTTGGTACGCTTCGGAGGACTTGTATGTCAAATGTATGTGTCCTTTGAAATGTCTCTGGGGCCAGTTTACTCTTCAAATCCCAGGCATGGTTGCGCATAGCACCAGATAGGCATGTTTTGTTTCCATTAAAATATACAGTATATAAGGGGGCACGGTGGTTTAGTGGTTAGCACGTTCGCCTCACACCGCCAGGGTCCGGGTTCGATTCCCGTCTCGGTGCCATGTGTGTGTGGAGTTTGTATGTTCTCCCCGTGCCTCAGGGGGTTTTTCTCCGGGTTCTCCGGTTTCCTCCCCGGTCCAAAAACATGCACGGTAGGTCGATTGGCACCTTGGAAAAATTGTCCCTAGTGTGTGTGAATGTGTGTGTGTGTGTGTGTGTGTATGTGTGCCTTGCAATAGATTCCATCCAGGGTGTATCCTGCCTTAATGTCCATAGACGCGTCAGATAGGCACAAGTTAGATAGGCACCCGAGGAAAAATAGGATATAGTAGTAGATGAATGAATGTATATATAATATATATATATATATATATATATATATATATATATATATATATATATATATATTAGTCAGATAATATGAATAAGGTCAGATAATATGAATTTATATCCATTAGTAGCTGGATAATGAAACGGGGAGCCTTATCATAGCTGACCCTATGCTCTGACCCCGGCTTCCTGGGATATGCAAAAGAAAGGGAAGGGGTAGCTCAGTGGTTTAAGGCCCTGGGTTACTAATTGGAAGGTCAGAGGTCCGAGCCCCAGTATCACAAAGCTGCCACTCCTTGGGTCCTTGAGCAAGGCGCTTAACCCTCTGTGCTCCGGGGACATTGTATCATGGCCAACCCTGCGCTCTGACCCCAGCTTCCAACAGATTCACTGTGCTGTATATGTGTATGATGTATATGTGACAAATAAAAGCAGTCCCTGCAGTCATGATTTGTGCTTCCTTTAAGCATTTCAAGGTGGAAATGCAGTGGCGTTTATGTGACACTCTCAATACCAAACATGCTAAAGAGCACACATTTATAGCCTAGTCGATTTATACCAGACAACCACACACATCCCGTTCCTCATTTAAGTCTCCGTTTTCTAATTTTCCAAGGCTATAGCCGCGTGTGTAACGCTGTAATCCTTCCCGACACAGCGAATCCTAATACAGTCCGAAACAAAAGTGTAAATATGCACTGCAGGTCTGGAGAAGAATGCAGATGTTTGTCTGTCACTGTTTATAGAGGTGGCTATTTGTCAGAGGAAGCGCACTGTTCACACGGTCGAGCGTTTCGCTGAGTTATTCAACGCTTTGCCACCTTGTTTGGCAAAGTGTTTCCTAAAGCAATCCCAATAATGCCTGACCTTGTCTGCTTGGGTGAAGCTCAATCCGACCAGTGAATTATTTTTACATTCTGAATGGCGACGGGCGAATAAATGCGGGACTTTTTTTTTTTGCAAAGTGCTTCAGTAATAACTGTAATATTTGGGCTCTTGACTGCAGGTCGAGTGTAAGTCAAGGGTTGGCGTTCCGTATTGCATGACGAGTTTATTGAGCTGCGAATCACAGCATCCTCCACACCATTCATGGCACCTAGATCACTCTGTACATTGTTGTGCATCTGTAGACATTATTCACTGCACACATACTGTGTCAAAATGTGGCAGGAATATTGCTGAATGATTCGTTATGCTTACTTTTCCCCTTTTGGTTGATTGTGCGTCTTCATTAGTAGCAAATGCCCTTGTTGTACCTTCTTGTTTTGCTGCTTAAGACGTCTTAAGTGCATCGCATTTAGGTTTAAAACTTCATTGTGTTTGGGATTGCGCCAGCATGTCTTGGCCGTGACATCAACACTGACTTTATCCAACATCGTCTTTAAGCGTCTGCAGTGAGAGAGTTTGCTGCCTAATGAGTCAGATAAAGTTAATAAGCGCTTGGAATTACATCTTCTGTCACTCTTCTATCACTGCGAATTATATATATATATATATATATATATATATATATATATATATATATATATATATATATATATATATATATATGTATGTATGTATATATAAATATATATATAGGGGAGGGGGTATGGTGATTTAGTGGTTAGCATGTTCGCCTCACAGGGTTCCCGGGTTCCATTCCAGTCTCAGCCATGTGTGTGTGGAGTTTGTATGTTCTTCCCGTGCCTAAGGGTTTTTTTTAGATGGATGGATGGATGGATGGATGGATGGATATGAATTGATAGATAGAGATGTTGATAGATAGATATATTACTAGATAGATAGATGGATGGATGAATGGATGGATGGATGGATGGATGGATGTATGAATGGATAGATAGATAGATAGATAGATAGATAGATAGATAGATAGATAGATAGATAGATAGATAGATAGATAGACATAGATAGACAGACACATAGATAGACAGACAAACAGACAGACAGACAGACATAGATACAGTAGATAGATAGATAGACAGATCTACATTCTATAAATGAAATGATTCTCAAATATTCAATATTAAGGATGTAATAGTTCTCTAGTAAATAACAACATAATATCAGCCTTTCGATATATTTTGAGCCATTCGACGCTGCATTATTAATGCTGTTTTGCTTCAAACTCTTTTTAGCTTAATAACGGCCTCCTTAAAGTTTTGCCAGTGCATGTTTAGAATCCCAGATGCCGTTTCGAGTAGAATTGTAAACTTTAACATCCATACGCTTTATTTAATACATACACACATATATATATATATATATATATATATATATATATATATATATATATATCCGCTATCCAAACGTAAAATGATGCGCTTACAAGACTCTTGAGCAGCAAACTTCCTGAAAAATGCACCTCTACAGTGTCTTTTTTTTTTCTTTTTTCTTTTAAGCCTTGTTCTAGTAGATGGACGAAGCGATCATGTCATCCTCATTTGGTCAAGATAGAGTGCTAAAGGGAAAATTGGATTTTCACTTAGCTGCGATTATTTACTATAAAAGTGCTCGAACATCTCTTTAAGACTCCCATTCTGTAGGCGTACGCGGTTAACATTGACCTAAATGAACTCTGACGGGGTTCTACCTCTGAAACTGCTAAAAGATCAATTGGAATGGGTGTGTGGACGGGGGGGTCTATGCTATATTCACCCGCATACATCAATGGATCGTTTCTCATTTCCCAGCCCTCTATGTAATAATTGCGTAACTTACAGCGGCGTGCTTTTCTGTCCCAGGTGAACCTGGTGCTGGATGATGGTCGCTCTCTGGGACTAATGATCCGTGGAGGAGCGGAATATGCCTTGGGGATCTACATCACCGGGGTGGACCGAGGTTCTGCGGCGGAGTGTGGAGGACTGAAGGTGAAGCCTCTGTTCTTCATTATACTTCGATCAAATTCTTAACCGACTTCCAGACTGCTTCTCAAATGCACAGCATCACTGTTGCGAATGTTTCTGATGTCTGCCTCGCTATACATCCCCCTGCGTCTATTGTTTCTTTTTGCCTCCCACTGACACTTGAGCCTCAATTTCCCTCTCCCTCACTTCCAGCCCCGCCATTCATCTTTTACAACCAATCTAGGCCTATACAGGTGTCTAGCACTCGCTTCAGTCAGCTCCGATGTGTGTTGGTCTTCAGATGTATCTGTTAGGCCCGCTCAGATTCTGCAGGTGGATTCAGCCTATTTATATCCAAGCCACATTCACATTCTGCCATCTAGCATAGCATTGAATAGCATAGCATAAGCCGCGGTCAGAGCGCAGGGTCAGCCATAATACAGCGCCCCCTGCAGCACAGAGAGTTAAGGGCCTTACTCAAGGACCCAAAGGTGGCAGTTTGGTAATATTAGTAAAAATTAATAAAAATAGTTTCGAAAATTCAGCCCCATTCATTTCCTATGGGGAAAAAATTCCCACTTTTTTTTTGCCCCCAGGGATCGGAATTCCGCCGGGTGATTCCTTATAAAAGTAATAGCACACCTCACACCATCGGGGCGCGCGATTTGAGGTACGATTCGTGACGTTCGCACAAAAACGGCGGGACGAGTTACGTGCCGAAAATTTGACCCAAGCCAGAGGTAGATTATAATAGTGCTGCTTTTGCACACGTCACTAATAATAGTGACTATTGTGTGTGTGTGTGTGTGTGTTTTTAAATACCCGCAGATAAAACCCGAGATTTCTGACTGTATTGTGGAATCCTGGATCACAGACATCAGACGTATTAGAGTTATTACTGTGGGGGGAAGAAAAAAAACAGACTTTTATCCAGTGCACATCTTTAAGACTTTCCCTTCTGTTATTTTGTGCTACGTGTTCAAGGCGTGAGTGTGTGTGTGTGTGTGTGTGTGTGTGTGTGCGCCGCGCCTGAGTAACAATGCTGTGTAATTTACTCAGACAACCTGCCTTTATTCCATTTTCACAGCACATTGCTTCTCCATTTGCTGCTTTGATTCGAGATGAATCTCATCATTACAGAGGGTCATGGAAATTTCAAGCTTGTGGAGGAATGGGTGTTTTCTTTTGGAGCCAGACGTTTAGATTTTAAACGATCAGATGCTCAGGCTGTGTGTGTGTGTGTGTGTGTTTGTGTTTTTTGTTTGCTTTTGGAATGAATCCTCTGTGTGAAACTGTGTGTGTGTGTGTTATGGTGTTACGGTAGCTTGTGTCGTCTGAGACAACACATCGCAGCACCGCACACCTGCGAGAAGAATAAGCTCACCCAGGTTTGGTCTAATTGCCGTTGTGTTTGTGTTCGCACGAGCACACAGACACTCGATGGCTCGTATTTACACTAGAACATGTCGCTCATTAGATGTCTCCACACACACACACGCACACGGAAAGGGAATTGATTGCGTTAGGGCTACGACAAATCGAATGTGTTGTGTAGGCGCTGTGTAGGAGCTACGCAAGTTCGGGGGAAATATAGACCGGATTGCTGATTTCCAGACAAACGACACACACACACAGTGTTAGCGGTATACAGATGTGTAGGATTTCTGTGGATGCGCTACCTCACAAGAGTCAATCCTGATTCAGCATGACAATGCCCCTGTGCACAAATATATCTCATATGTATATATATATATTCATTCATTCATCTTCTACCGCTATATCCGATCTTCCTCGGGTCACGGGGAGTCTGTGCCTATCTCAGGCGTCTATGGGCATTAAGGCAGGATACACCCTGGATGGACTGCCAACCCATCACAGGACACACACTCATATTCACACACACATTCAAACACTAGGGACAATTTTCCAAGGTGCCAATCAACCTATCGTACATGTTTTTGGACCGGGAGGGAAACCCGGAGAACCCGGAGAAAAACACCCCGAGGCACGGGGAGAGCATGCTAACTCCACACACACATGGCCGAGATGGGAATCGAACCCGGATCCTGTAGGTGTGAGTGTGCTAACCGCTTAGCCACTGTGGGTCATTCCCCCCCCAAGTGGTTGCTGTGTTTCTGCCCTGGTCTTAAATCAGTACCTGGTTTCACTAATACCCTTGTGGATGAAAGAGCACATATGTCCACACTAGTGCTACATCTTCCTGGAAGAGTGGCACTTATAACAGCAAATTGGGAATGAGGGTTTTTAAAAGCCCTCATGGTCAGGTGGAAGGTGCCAACCCATTTTGAGAAACCAATTTGAGATGCAAATGATTTGAGAGCCCTTATGCAGACGTATCTTTTACCATAGATTGAAGGTTTTGATTCATAAAGTACGATCAAAATAATGTCTCACACACTTGGTTTGGCTTCAATTAAACTTGAGTGTTTTGTGTTGTTGTTGTTGTTTTTTTCTTCTTCTAAGGGGATGGATGTCTTGTAAATTGTGCTTGGCTGACCTACTACATATTTTTCCGTTTTCTTTTTGGGGGTAAATAAAATGGATTTATACGAAAATAGAACATAAATTCCGATAGGAAGAAAAGTGAGGAGGATTCATTCAAACTGAGAACCCGGATAAAAGTCCACCATATATATGTATATATATATATATATATATATATATATATATATATATATTTATGATTAGCACGTTCGCCTCACACTGCCAGGGTCCGGGTTTGATTCCCGTCTCGGCCATGTGTGTGTGTGGAGTTCGCATGTTCTCCCCGTGCGTCTCAGGGTTTTTTTCTCCGGATTCTCCGGTTTCCTCCCCGGTCCAAAAACATGCACTGTAGGTTGATTGGAACCTTGGAAAATTGTCCCTAGTGTATGAATGTGTGTGTGAATGTGAGTGTGTGTGTGTGTGTCCTGTGATGGGTTGGCATTCCATCCAGGGTGTATCCTGCCTTAATACCCATAGACGCCTGAGATAGGCACAGACTCCCCGTGACCCGAGGGAAGATCGGATAAAAGCGGTTTTTTTTTAAAGCGGTAGAAGATTAGAAGATGAATGAATGAATGAATGAATGAATGAATGAAATCTATAATGTCCTGTAAAGATGCTTTGAACATCATTTGAGTCTTGAATCATGATTAGTCATCAATGATGCAACCCTCGTTTTATGATGCAACGACGGTCGTCTCCAAGGTGTTTTAAAAACGCCCCAGTGAAGTTTTAATCAAACAGAAACATGTATAAAGTTCAGGGTGACTTCCATTCCATTGCAATCGGGTGCTTTGTGACTTGCCCGCGCTGCCGTACAGCGTGTAGATCAGCTGCCATTTTTGCCCCGCGACGTACAGAATAATGATTTAGATACTCTGGATACTTAAGAGTCTGGGCTCCGCCAGGTCGCTCGGCAGCCAGGGAAAATCGCCGGCGTATTTAATCAGCTCTTGTAGGTGAAGCAGAATGATCCATTTTTAATGCATTTTCTGACGACCGGGCTGCATCTGTAATTGGAACTCTCTTCGCCTGCAACGTAACACAAAGGAAATTCAAAAAAGACACGTTCAGGCGCACGTCTTGATCCAAAAGCTGACTAGAAAGCAAATAGACTGCATTTTCCTTGTGTCGGTATTAGCGCTAATATTCCGGGTGCGGTTTCACAGCTGAGGCGTGAGATGGAACAATGACGGATAAGGGATAAATAGAGGAGGGGGGGGGGGGGGGTGGCGAGGCAGTGGACAGTGGACAGTGTGGAACCCGGTCGTGACAGATCGGGAAATAAGCAAGCAAACTCTTGATCCGGGACACTTGACATGTTGAGTGATGGCGCCGCTGCAGCCGGAGCGGGAAAGTCTTACACATACATTTCTATCAACAGGACGGAGAGACGGGCTTTCCGTTTTCACAATAAAGGTACTTTATACTTGTCTTGTGTTTCTTAACAGGGGAGTGAAATCCTTTCTTTGGTGTTCTGAAGCTGGGGGCAGGGGCAGACATGTTACAGCGCTTGTGGAGAACAGGGTGTTTAGGGCCTCGCTTTAGACCTGTAAGGGCGGCAGCTTGGGGAGACCCCCGAATCAGTAACCGTGAGCCTTAACCGGGTAACATTATAGGACATATTAAATGAACATATTACCTGGTTCTTTTAAAGTGGTAACAGATTTATGTTTAAGTCCCATAAAGACTGATGAAGTAAGTTGTTTGATTAAGAGCAATTAAATCTCTACAGCTATAATAGAGTTAACCAAAAAGAGGGAGCCCAAAAATGTATAGATTCCTGGTTTTGCTACTTTATTACTGGATTGTTAGATATAAAATCGGAATTGCGAGGAATAAAGTCAAAATGACAAGAAATTAAGTCGGAATTGTGAGAAATAAAGTCAAAAATGTGAATTAAAGTCGGAATGTGAGAAAAAAATAAAGTCGGAATTGTGAGAAAAAAGTAAAGTCGGAATTGTGAGAAACAAAGTCGGAATTGTGAGAAATAAAGTCGGAATTGTGAGAAATAAAGTCGGAATTGTGAGAAATAAAGTTAGAATTATGAGAAATTAAGTCAGAATTTTGAGGAATAAAGTCAGAATTGTGAGGAATAAAGTCAGAATTGTGAGAAATAAAATCAGAATTGTTAGAAATAAAGTCAGAATTGTGAGAAATAAAATCAGAATTGTGAGAAATAAAGTCAGAATTGTGAGAAATAAAGTCAGAATTGTTAGAAATAAAGTCAGAATTGTGAGAAATAAAATCAGAATTGTTAGAAATAAAGTCAGAATTGTGAGAAATAAAGTCGGAATTGTGAGAAATAAAGTCGGAATTGTGAGAAATAAAGTCGGAATTGTGAGAAATAAAGTCGGAATTGTGAGAAATGAAAAATAAAGTCGGAATTGTGAGAAATAAAGTCGGAATTGTGAGGAATTAATTTGCAATTGTTAGAAATAAAGTCGGAATTGTGAAAAATAAAGTCGGAATTGTGAAAAATAAAGTCGGAATTGTGAAAAATAAAGTCGGAATTGTGAGAAATAAAGTCGGAATTGTGAGGAATTAATTTGCAATTGTGAGAATTGTGATAAATTGTTAGAATTGTGAGAAATAAATTGTTAGACATAAAATCAGAATTCTGAGGAAGAAAGTCGGAATTACGAGAAATGAAGTCGCAATCGTGAGTAAAATAGTCAGAATTAGGCAAACATTTTATGTTAATAACGGACAGAAACGGACTTCTGTAAGCACCTGAAGTGTCACATGCCAAGGCAATAAGATGAGCGGATCTGATTATTTTCACTGCAGCATCACGCTGAAGGCGATGACGATGATGTACAAATGTCGTTAAAAAGAAGCCGGCGTTTCCTCCATTTCATTCATCCGGGGCGCCGGTGATGGATGGCTTTAATCCCATCGCCTCAATAAAGATTATGACCATTGTTCTCCACAGGCCACACCGGTGTATGTGTCAACACATTACGTGCCCCTTTCTTTTATATCCTGCCAATGTTCCTGGAGGATAAGGCAGGAAATAGATGGCTGTAAAATGCTAGAGGTCTTAATGGTTAATGCCTCCCATAGACTGTTAATGAGATGTAATAATGAGGTCACACAGCGGGAGCTCTGCGGGTTCGTTGGTGTCGGGATCCACATTGTCTCGCATACACACACAAATGACATCATGCACGCCGGGGAAGAATGGTGGTAACACACACACACACACACACACTCCTGGTTTTTTTCTTTTCTTTTGTACTACAGTCATTTGCAAATGTTGCTATATTGCTATGTTTGTGTTGGATTTATACACACCTGCATTCTTTTTAGTGGGGTGTTTTTATCATAAAGCGTTTTATAAAGGTGAAGGACAAATTTAGAGTTTTAAAAGAGGATGCTTGTCTTTCAAAACAAGTTCAACTATAAACAACACTAATTCTCAGACCTAAACATAATAAACAGTGTATAGACAAAAGTATTGGGACACCAATATATGTGATTCCAGCTATATGTGATTCGGGAGTGTCTGTAGTCAGAATGTCTGTGGGAGTAGAAAGGTGCTGTCGGGGTGTCTGTGGGAGTGGACAGTTATTGTCAAAGTGTCTGTAATTGTGCAGTTGCTATGCTGTGAGTTTAGAAAGGTGGCGACAGAGTATATATGGGAGTGTATAGTGTCACAGTGACTGTCATAGTATTTGTGGGAGGAGGTGGGTGATGTCAGCATGTCTGGGGGTGGACTGTTATCCTCAGCGTGTCTGTAGGAGTGCATCTGTCTGTGGGAGTGGACAGTTAATGGCAAAGAGTCTGTGAAAGTGGAATAGTTTGTGTGGAAGTGAACATTTAGTGTTACAGTGTGTACAGGATCTTTAAAAGTGTCTGGGAGAGTGGACAAATGCTGTCGGAGTGTGTGGACAGTTACTCTTAGAGTGTTTGTGGGAGTGGACAGGTCTGTCAGTGAGTCTGTGGGTGTGGACAGGTCTGTCAGAGTGTCTGTGAGAGTGGACATGTCTGTTAGAGTATTTGTGGGAGTGGACAGGTCTGTCAGGGTATTTGTGAGAGTGGACAGGTCTGGTAGAGTATTTGAGGGAGTGAACAGTTCTGGTAGAGTGTCTGTGGGAGTGGAAATGTCTGTTAGAGTGTTTTTCTGAGTGGACAGGTCTGTTAGAGTATTTGTGGGAGTGGACAGGTCTGTCAGAGTGTCTGTGGGAGTGGACAGGTCTGTCAGAGTGTCTGTGGGAGTGGACAGGTCTGTCAGAGTGTCTGTGGGAGTGGACAGGTCTGTCAGTGAGTCTGTGGGAGTGGACATGTCTGTTAGAGTATTTGTGGGAGTGGACAGGTCTGTCAGGGGATTTGTGAGAGTGGACAGGTCTGGTAGAGTATTTGTGGGAGTGGACAGGTCTGGTAGAGTGTCTGTGGGAGAGGACATGTCTGTTAGAATGTCTGTGGGAGTGGACAGGTCTGTCAATGAGTCTGTGGGAGTGGACAGGTCTGTTAGAGTATTTGTGGGAGTGGACAGGTCTGTTAGAGTGTCTGTGGGAGTGGACAGGTCTGTTAGAGTGTTTGTGGGAGTGGACAGGTCTGTTAGAATGTCTGTGGGAGTGGACAGGTCTGTCAATGAGTCTGTGGGAGTGGACAGGTCTGTTAGAGTATTTGTGGGAGTTGACAGGTCTGTTAGAGTGTCTGAGGGAGAGGACAGGTCTTTCAGAGTGTTTGTGGGAGTGGACAGGTCTGTTAGAATGTCTGTGGGAGTGGACAGGTCTGTCAATGAGTCTGTGGGAGTGGACAGGTCTGTTAGAGTATTTGTGGGAGTGGACAGGTCTTTTTAGTTGTTTTTCAGGAGTCTTTTAGAATGTCTGTGGGAGTGGACAGGTCTGTTAATGAGTCTTTGTGGGAGTGGACAGGTCTGTTAGAATGTCTGTGGGAGTGGACAGGTCTGTCAATGAGTCTGTGGGAGTGGACAGGTCTGTTAGAATGTCTGTGGGAGTGGACAGGTCTGTCAGATGTAGTCTGTGGGAGTGGACAGGTCTGTTAGAGTGTCTGTGGGAGAGGACAGGTCTGTTAGAGTGTTTGTGGGAGTGGACAGGTCTGTTAGAGTGTCTGTGGGAGAGGACAGGTCTTTCAGAGTGTTTGTGGGAGTGGACAGGTCTGTTAGAGTGTTTGTGGGAGTGGACAGGTCTGTTAGAGTGTCTTGTGGGAGTGGACAGGTCTGTTAGAGTGTTTGTGGGAGTGGACAGGTCTGTTAGAGTGTTTGTGGGAGTGGACAGGTCTGTTAGAGTGTTTGTGGGAGTGGACAGGTCTGTTAGAGTGTTTGTGGGAGTGGACAGGTCTGTTAGAGTGTCTGTTGGGAGAGGACAGGTCTGTTAGAGTGTCTGTTGGGAGAGGACAGGTCTGTTTGAGTGTCTGTTGGGAGAGGACAGGTCTGTTAGAGTGTCTGCGGGAGAGGACAGGTCTTTCAGAGTGTTTGTGGGAGTGGACAGGTCTTTTTAGTTGTTTTTCAGAGTGGACAGGTCTGTTAGAATGTCTGTGGGAGTGGACAGGTCTGTTAGAGTATTTGTGGGAGTGGACAGGTCTTTTTAGATTGTTTTTCAGTGGACAGGTCTTTTACAATGTCTGTGGGAGTGGACAGGTCTGTTAGAGTGTCTGTGGGAGAGGACAGGTCTGTTAGAGTGTCTTTGGGAGAGGACAGGTCTGTTTGAGTGTCTTTGGGAGAGTTCAGGTCTGTTAGAGTGTCTGCGGGAGAGGACAGGTCTGTTAGAGTGTCTTTGGGAGAGGACAGGTCTGTTTGAGTGTCTGTGGGAGTGGACAGGTCTGTTAGAGTGTCTGCGGGAGAGGACAGGTCTTTCAGAGTGTTTGTGGGAGTGGACAGGTCTGTTAGAATGTCTGTGGGAGTGGACAGGTCTGTTAGATGTAGTTTGTGGGAGTGGACAGGTCTGTTAGAGTATGTCTGTGGGAGTGGACAGGTCTGTTAGAGTGTCTTGTGGGAGTGGACAGGTCTGTTAGAGTGTCTGTGGGAGAGGACAGGTCTGTTAGAGTGTCTGTGGGAGTGGACAGGTCTGTTAGAGTGTCTGTGGGAGTGGACAGGTCTGTTAGAGTGTCTGTGGGAGTGGACAGGTCTGTTAGAGTGTCTGTGGGAGTGGACAGGTCTGTTAGAGTGTCTGTGGGTGGAAGTGAGGACAGGTCTGTTAGAGTGTCTGTGGGAGTGGACAGTCTGTTAGAGTGTTTGTGGGAGTGGACAGGTCTGTTAGAGTGTCTGTGGGAGAGGACAGGTCTGTTAGAGTGTCTGTGGGAGTGGACAGCTTTTGCCCCGTATATAATTACATACTGAACATACGGCACGACAGCCAAGTGTTAACATTTGCGCTATTGCCTGACTTACCACAACGTTGTTCAATTCAAAGAGGCTCAGAATTCACAAAGTTCAAATTACAAAGTAAAACTGTTTGTTCGTTTTTGTTTGTTTCGGGAAAGAAATGCGATTCGATTGAAGACGCAAACTGTGAGCTGCATCGGGAAATCGGTGCCGCATCGGCCGACGTATTTACAGTTCCCAGGATTCAGTCGTGTTTTTTCGCTGGGCCACAAGGGATACGCAGATTGCATTCGGTTGGGGATATGCAGTCGTCGTTTTTTTGGAATTGTTCGACAATTTGCATGCTAGGAAAGTATCGCCTTTCCGCAAGAATCGAGTCTCGCGCTTTCACGCGGCGCTTAACCAGAAAGCGATGCGAACGGGTTTTGCAAGGACAAAAAGTCAGATTTCCTACTTACATAAACAATCGAGCCAGAAGGTAACACCAGCATGATCCATAAAGCGCCCTGCCTTTACTTCTGTCATCGAACCTGAGTGATCGCATAAAGAGGGCACGCGTTAAGCATTCATTAATAGCATTATCATTAAAATGGTTGCTTAATTACCCTTGAGGTTTCTCCCAGGGTGCATGAGGTCAAGGCAAGAATCAATCCAGGAGTCCAGGAGGCTCTTTCATGCATGCAGTGTATTTGATAGGGTGTACACAATTTATTCATTTATTTATTTATTTATTTATTTTTACATATTCATTTGTTTATCTTCAGGAGTTACGGACTACTTCACCTGAGTACCAATGACTTTTTAGGTACATAAGAAATAGGGAGGGGGGGGTAGCTCAGTGGTCTAAGGCGCTGGGCTGCTGATCGGAAGATCCGGGTTCGAGAACCGGTAGGGCCAAGCTGCCGCCCTTGGGTCCTTGAGCAAGACCCCTAACCCTCTGTGCTCCAGGGGCGCCGTATCATGGCTGACCCTGCGCTCTGACCCCCAGCTACCAACATCAAGCTGGGATATGCCAAGAAAAGAATTTCACTGTGCTGTAACGTATATGTGACCAATAAAGGATATTATTATAAATAAGAGCAAAAAAAAATACAAAATCCGGATTTTATAGTCTTTCTGGAGGAAAACTGTATTTTATAAAAAATTGTATTTGTTACAAACGTTTATTACAAATGATTACAAACGTCTCACTGAGCCATGTGTGCTCAGGTCGGTTCATTTAATTTTGGCAGCGAATGTTTGTAATGTTTTTAGCATAACCACTAATGCTTTTTTTTTTTTTTTAATCCAGATTATTATGATAGTGTGCTTTACATTTGTGAAAATATGGCCGTCTGGAATCCTTGAAGGAAGAATTCAGAGATGAAAATAGATAAAGGGCATTTGGGCAGATATTGCGAAAGACAGGATTATTGGGAGGGGATGACTCGGCGGACGCGATAAGAGGTGGCGCTATGCGATAAATGAAGTACCTGTAGTACCTCTATCTTTCTATTGGACGCCGATTTCATTGCACAATGATCACCGCCTGACTCCACTGCTGCTCCTCAGGTGGGCGATCAGATCCTGGAGGTGAACGGGCGGAGCTTCCTGAGCATCCCGCATGACGAGGCGGTGCGCCTGCTCAAGGCTTCGCGCCACCTCATGATGACAGTGAAGGACGTGGGGCGACTGCCGCACGCCCGCACCGTGGTCGGCGAGACCAAGTGGATTGCCAGCTCCCAGATCACAGACAGCTCGGCCAGCAGTAGCGTAGCAGGGTGAGATCAACCGTTTTAACTTTTATAGATTCTCTGCTACATATTTCATGGAGAGCTTCGCTGTGTCTGTTTGTACGATCTATCGCTTGCTGCCTCTTCTAAGTACCTAATAATAGACATCATAAGTCTTGAATGTGTTCAGTACCCGGAGGCAGTCGCACCACCTGAAATGTGTGTGAATGGAGATATATAGTAATATTATATGTAGGCAATGTAGAATATTAGTGTCATGGTGTGTGTATGTATATATATATATATATATATATATATATATATATATATATATATATATGTTGTGACATACTATCGAGAACACCAGTATAAACCATAAAAATATATGAATATACATATTATTATATTAGGGCTGTCACACAATTAACTCAAGTTAATCAGACATTAATCGCATATTCTCAATGTACCATAAATGAATACATGTTTTTACTACTCCAACTAATGGTAACAGATATATATATATATCAGTTTCACTCAAAATCTCTTCCTTTAAAAAATTAATTTCACTCTTGGAAGTATTTTTTTTTTATATTAGTTTCTTGTTCATGAATTAATTTCTTATTAAATTTCTATATAAATTTTTTTCATGGTTGCTATAATTGTTAAATATGGTACGTGGCTCCTTTAAGAATTGTGTTCTGCTTTTGGTTGCTTTTGATAGAAACCTATATACGGATTTTCCATATACTTTAGGTTACAGCGCGTGACATTCCCAAACACGTATTTACCGAAGCGCATTTTTTTTCTTTTGTGAATACGATGCGCTTCGGTAATAACCGACACGTATCACCAGTTTATATAGAAAGCAACCGGAACAGAATTCTTAAAGGAGCCACGTCCCATATTTTACAATTAAAACAAGAGCTAAAAAAAAATTAACATTGGAATGAACACTTATGCATGAATTCTGTATGCTCTGTACTACCGGGGTGAAATTGATCTCTCCTGATAAAGTCATTTCAGCTCAATAGACTGTAAAAAAATGCGCATGGTTAATTTGCTGAGAAGTAATTACGTAATGTAGTTATGGTAAATCCCTCCCGGTTGAAACGAGGTGATATTTAGTCCTCACGTCTAATACATCATCCATATTTGAGCATTTTTTTTTATTTTTTTATTTTTTTATCGTTTTTGTTGGAAGCTTGTGTTATTTTCACCCGCGTCTCTGCCTCCGTAAACAGCCCGTGGGTGTTCAGGCCGTGTGTGTTTGTGCCTAATAAATTGCCAATTCTATGCTTAGACATGCTGATTTAATTTGAGTCCTGAAGCCGCTCTAAGGTTGAGTTTAAATCAGCAGGCCTAGTTATAGCGATTTCTCCTTCTATTCTTCTCCCTCACCATATCCTCGCACCCGCCCCCCAAAACCCCCACCACACACACACACACACACCTCCAGCAGCCCTGTGGCGGAAAAGAGATGTGAAAACGCTGCAGCCTGTTCCCGGTGTCACTGCTGTACGCTTTACTGAAGCATGAATTGAGGCATGGAACCCACCTCAGTGCCTTTATTCCTTAGGCATCTCCCAGGCTTTATTTTTTTTCTTTTTAAATGATGTGTGTCACCAAAAGTGGCTTATGCTCAGAGAATAAGCTTTTATATGCAGGTTTATAAACACTGTGTGTGTGTGTGTGTGTTTTTTGAGAGTCGGTGGCGAAATTGTCCTTCGCGTCCAGCGCAATAAGTCCCATAAATCTAAACGGCGCATAGCTGATGGAAGTTTAGGTGTAATTGCGGGCCAGAGGAAAAAACGCAAGGTGGCATTTTATAAAAGGGCCATTTATTAGCTTATTTCTTGGCTCCGCTTGAGTGCGCTAACACCTACACGAAACAGCCAATAGTCCCAGAGGACTAAGGATATTCGTACCGTTATGGTTTCATCAACGTTGCCGAGGGAGGCTTATTACGATGCCGGAGACGGAGTCTCGCGTTTGCCAACACACAGCGAGCGCTTGAACTTTTGTTCTTTTCTTCGCCCGGCTAACGACGATCCTCGGCAAACAGGAGAAACAACAAAGTGTAGACACAACTCTAGTATACGCAATAGTAGATATATTTGATCGTTCAATTTTCACTCGAAGCTACCTTTGCATAAGCATCACCTTGGACATGCTTTCAAGAAGAAACAAAAGAAAAAAATAAATAAATGATTTCAGAACAGTAATTATAGAGCGGGGGGGTGGGGGGGGTCAAACTATTTGGCTCAGGGGCCACACTGACTGAAATTTGTCAGACAGGCCACCAGATGCTTACATGTAAAACCTATACTTAATATTAATACTTAATGTAATCTTAATACTTAATATATCGCCTAATGCGCCACCTGGTGGAGCATCAAGGTCAAATGAATGTCAGTCATAACTATGATATGGTCTGATTTGGACAAATCTTCGGAATAGAGAAGGACCGGCGGAGGCGGGAATCTTCACATGTATGTGTGGCTTGCGGGAGAATACAGTAATTCGCGGGAGTCCCGCAAAATGGTCTTAACAAATATACAATTATTATATAATTAATATATATATAATATATATATATATATATATATATATATATATATATATATATATATTTAAAAGAATACTAAAAACTGTTATGAATCGACTGCAGAAAGCAACATTGTCAACTTATATGAAATGAAATGAAATGATATACAGGGACAAGGTCGGAAGCGACTTAAATATTGCCTGCCGGAGAAAAAGAACATATTTATGCATGAGCGGGCGCGGGGGCGGGACAAAGTAACGTATATTTCTACAGGAGAAGGTGGGAGCGGAACAAAATCATGTATATTTTTGCGGGATGGAAAAATCCGGACGTGGCCCACGAGCCGTAGTTTGCCCATCCCTCTTCTATAGAGTATTTACCACAAGAGGATTGAAACGACATCCTGTAGAAAAAAAATAAAAGTATGAGCCGGAATTGAGTATTAAGAGGAAATGGAATTGCTCATGATCCAAAGTATTCCGACTCACTGGTCAATACAAATAAAGCTATATTCGCCTTGTGCATGTAAACCGGCTAGGCTAACGCTAATGTTTATGCTATGTTTTTCCACCCACTGTTGATTAACTGTTGCTTTTGAGAGTATTTATATCTCATTATTTTCCCCCTCTCTCTCTCTCTCTCTCTCTCTCTCTCTCTCTCTCTCTCTCTCTCTCTCTCTCTCTCTCTCTCTCTCGCTTCCTCCCTGTAGTCTTTCTATGGATCAGGGGGCGTCAGCCTCAGGAAAGGTGAGTGCTGTGTTTCTCCATCTGAGCGCAATGTTTTCTCGCGCATTTCTCTTGTTAACACAAGCGCTTTTCACAGCGGTGCTGCCGAACACACGCGTGTTTTTCGCTTGCAATTACCTCACCGCAATTAGCACTGTAGAGCTATTTCGAGTATTTGTGCTTCCCGCTGTTTACAGTACAGGGTAAACGTGCTTTTAAAACGACTCTCAAAAATCTTGTGTATGTATTAAGGGTAGAAAAGAGCTTTGTTTGCTTTGAGTCATAAAATGCCCGTGTGCTACTCTACTTTAGCGTAGCGATATGGCGTCAGCGGAAATGAAGTCGTCGTAAAGTATATTGGATGCGTGCGTAATGTATTAGATTCGGTCTGTTCGCAGTCGTTTAGCAACAATGCCAGGACGATAATGCTGTTAGCGGAATAATTAAAATGGGAATGGGGTCGCCGTGACAGGTCATCGCCCGGTGGATTATAGACCGTGTGAAAGATTGTAGGGATACGTGGGTTTCATAGGTTTACGTTTATGTTTATTTCTGCTGTATGCTCGGCAAACTGTAGGATGTGTGGTTGTCGGTAGGAAGACCAGTAGTCCATGAGGTGGTGGGGTGGGGGATGCGTTTCTGATTACCACAGTTGGAGGTTATTTGAGTTTCAAAATCCCGGGAATTTCACTTAATATGTTTGCTGTGAACAAAAAAAAAGATTAGGGTTGGGCGATATATCAAATATTGGCGATAAGGTTGCAATAATTTGGTGGACGATGCAAAATTTGAACATATTGTGAATATCAGATGTTTCACTTTCTTTTTATCACATTAGCAAAATGGAAAATGACAAATAACACAGGTATGGGTAATGCATTAGTCTCCAATAGGAACATTGTTGTTGTTGTTTTTTTGTTTTTTTTTCTGGGAGCTTTCTTATTATTTAAAAGCAAATGCAAACATATCATTTGGTAAATATGGTAAAAATGGCTTGTGTATATATACATATATATATATATATATATATATATATATATATATATATATATATATATATATATATATTCATTCATTCATAGTGTGTATATATATATATATATATATATATATATATATATATATATATATCTATATACACATGCCATGGAGGGGCACGTTGGCTTAGTGGTTAGCACATTCGCCTCACACTGCCAGGGTCCGGGTTCGATTCCCATCTCGGCCATGTGTGTGTGGAGTTTGCATGTTCTCCCCGTGCCTCACGGGGTTTTTTTTTTTCTCCATGGGTTCTCCGGTTTCCTCCCCCGATCCAAAAAAAACATGCACGGTAGGTTGATTGGCACCTTGGAAAATTGTCCCTAGTGTGTAATGAATGTGTGTGTGATTGTGAGTGTGTGTGCCCTGCAATGGGTTGGCATTCCATCCAGGGTGTATCCCACCTTAATGCCCATAGACGCCTGAGATAGACACAGGCCCCCAGTGAAACGAGGGAAGATCGGATATAAGGGTAGAGAGATATAGCGGTAGAAGAAGAGGAGTGAAGATGAATGAATGAATTAATATATATATATATATATTTGCCCAGCACTACTCAGAATATTGGTCTGTATTCTATTTTATGCTTTCCCACGTGATTGGCTGTTTGGAATTTCACAAGTTGGTTCACGTTCCTCAAGTCTCTTGACGAACAGAAAAAATCTCCCTGTCCCCATCCCATTGTCAGATTTTAATAATTACAGTGTTGTATCTTATGACTCATGCATTTGTGCTCATGGACTGTGGATTTTTTTCTTACTTGTTCCATGTCTACCATAACCTTTCCCTTCCTTTCTGTGGGCCACTGGTCACCCTGACCTGGCACAAATACACTCTGTTCTTTTTGTCCCCGGCTCTTTTTCTTTCTGACTCGTGGATTTAAAGAACACTGTATGTCGTTTAAGCCTTATCCTACATGTGTTTGTTCGGAATACCCACAGCACCCATATAAATCCCTGTATAAATGCAGGATCGATGTTGCGTTAGTACGCTGTAACATCTTCCTTCACTAAAACTAAAAGGCCTTGTTCTAGTATTAAGGGTTTCAACATGCTTTTGCGCAAGATCCACGGGGACGGTCTTCGTCAGGATTGAAGGAGTAGTCAACCCTGATCTCGACCCCAGTGAACCCCTTTGGGATGAAATGCAGCAATAACCTTCGATACCGCAAATCCAGCTCAGAAATATATTGTAACACGCTACACTTAAACGTATAAGAACAAAAAAAGCTGATATCTTTATCACTCTAATTAGGCACACCACATTTATGTTTGATTCAGGTAATGCGACTTAAGAGTCTTCTATCTATAGGCTTAATAGCTTTACCCGGAACGTGTGCTTGTCCTTAATAAAGCAGTCGTTAAGAGGCCCATAATGATCAGAGTGAGCAGTAAAGTTTTACCAAGCTTTTCCTTATTAATCACTGTATCATTGCGCTTGGTCCATATAACAGTGACTACACAAAACAACACACTTTGTCTGGCAGTGTACAATCTTCCGTTTTATTTACAGCACTTCTTTATTCATGTAATTATACAATCAGCACATTGTGTAGCAGGGCATAAAATCATGCAGATACAGGTTTGAGAGCTTCCTCGAGTTAACTTTGGCATCCTGTGACGTAACGGTCCTTAATACTACCTTAATACATACTTCCTGTACGTCGCCCTGGATAAGTCTGCTAAATACCGCAAATGTAAATGTAAATGTAATAGGGTGAGTATTTTGAAATGGTTTCTTCTACAAACCATTACAAAGGTCGGAGAGTTGCGAGAAAGAAAGCCGAAAGGAAAGAAACTATTTCAGGTGGGCAGAAATTACAGAATGACCACCATCTTGAAGTGAATTGGTTGGCGATGGTGTGGTGAATGCGATCTTGGCACACTCTCAAACGCATTATTGGAATACTACAAAGTGTCTAAGTACAAATTGTTATTTACTAAGCGTGTCCATTATTGTCACATTAAAACAGCCACGTCCCATATGATATATGATATATGACATTTTGACAATTACGCTGACTTCAGCATCATTCATTCGCCTTCCTAGAGACATCATTTCTATTTCATATAAATAATATAAACGAATAGATTCGTTTAGATGCGGACAAATTAATGGTGCAAATCATTTAAATTAGTAATTAAATGCCGATTTAATTATGGGAAGGAAGAATCAAAAGGGAACCCGTCCTCACCTTGGTGACGCCGGATAATCGTGCGGATAGATTTCCTTCTACAATTATGTACTGAACGGTGGCACGGTGTGTAGCCAGGAAATGCATTATTAATTAAGTTGCCATAGCATTTGTACTATGTGTATCGAACAAACGAATAAAGGATAAAGGAACTTCAGCGCATCCACTCACGCTTCCTAAAATTTCCCCAGAATTATGCCTACTAGCTGTGCATTCACAACAGGTATGATCTCCTCACTATATTAACGTATATATTTCCGTATGGAACCTTAAGCAAGCGCATCCCATTCTCAAATCCGTGATACGGAATAAAGCGCATTTTTCTTTTGTGAATGGGATGCGCTTCTGTATAACCTAAACGTATCACCAGTTTATATGGAAAAGCAACCGGAACAGAATTCTTAAAGGAGCCACGTCCCATATTTTACACTTAAAACCACCACTAAACAAAATAACATTGAAATGACCAAGGAAATGATAGTCAAATAAATATTAAATAATCATTAATTGTATTAAAGGGAGATATTTTGAGAGCAATTGTTATTCTTAGCTAGAGTATTAGAAACATTCATTTACGGTACATTGAAAACGCTCGATTAATCCCGAGTTAATCACGAGGCGGTCGTGCGATTAATCGCGATGAAGTATTGGAATCGCTTGACAGCCCTAATTTAAAGCTGTATCACTATCACAGCGTCCCGCCATTTTGATTGATCAGGAAACCGGAGACACTTTCATTCCGTTCACTGTTTCCTATTTTACTGCAAGAGTTCCCCCTTTCCGACAGACCGCCTTCAAATAACTAACCTTCAGGGCCCAAAAAAAAAAAAAAAAAAAAAAAAAAAGTACATTCTGTTCTACAAAAGTACAAAAAGTTTTCAAGCTTTTAAAGGAGAGAAAAACTACTGAAAGGGATATAATGGTGGGATGAAAACGAATGGAGAGAAAGACAGGATAACACAAGGGTGACCAGGTTCCGCTCGAACAACATGAGATGTCTTTCGAAAAGCAGCACTTGTTGATAAAACCTCTGCCGCCATTAAACAGCGATCCATGTAATGCACGGACGCGGGTGAGGATAACGAAGCCCCTACTATTAATCGCTTACACACCGGTGCGTATAATTCCCGGCCTTAACATCGTTATATTACAAAGATTATAGAGTACCGGCTTCACGGACGCACGTGAATACCGTCCACTATATAAACGAACCCGACTCCTGTGTCCCCACTAAATCAATTTTAAATGTAGCCACTGGGATTCCATGTCATCATTTGAGTGCCTGATTATAGCGATCATAAATAATGGCGCTCTTTCGAAGTGTACAAACAACGATTTAATTTCCAATAGGCATATATTAAAGCGTTGCGGCTGACAGGAAATAATAATAATAATAGGCGCGTGAGTAATTGCAGATGGTCTTGCCGCTACCGCTTTGATTAATTGCAGGTCAGTGGCGGCGATACGAGCTTCTGCATGGGGAAAAACACACACACAGATAATTGGCATAATCTTTAAAAGGAAGATGTCCCTCATGTAATTTCATTACAAAGCCCCTGACAGACACTTTGTCTCTCTCTCTTTCTCTCGCGCCGTCTCTCTCTCTCTCTCTCTCTCTCTCTCTCTCGCTCTTCCTCTCTTCCTCGGCAGCGAAATTTCATTCACTGGGAAACTCACATAATTAAAGGTTTAAGAGAAAGTCACCATCACTCTCAAATACGTCCCATTTGTGCCAAAGCAGGAAATGAAATGATGTGATATACAGTAAGAATGTGGTCTTAAAGCACTATTGTTTCATTGTAGTATTCAGAATAAAGGTACGCATATTTAAGCATATTTAAGGAAACAATTGTACCGATCTTTACCCCAAAGTTTGCTAGAAGATGATTTCTTTATTGTTGAAAAGGGAAACAAGAACTTTGTTCTTTAGGCACTTGCATTTAGAAATGTAACCGAGATTCAGCAATTTGGGGAAATATAGGAAAAGGAATGTGATTGTGTATTGTGTATAGCTGCTTTGTGACAATGACTATTGTATAAATAAATAAATAGAAAAAATGCTCTACAAATAAAATTGAATTGAATTGAATTTTTAACCATGGACTGTAACAGAACTGTTTTATCACAAAAGGAAGACAATCCGAATTTTGAAGATTTTTATATATATATATATATATATATATATATATATATATATATATATATATATATATATATATATATATATATATATATATTCCTTTTTTAATTTTTTTTTTCTCTTCCCTTGGGTCACGGGGAGTCTTGTGGCCTATCTCAGGTGTCTATGGGCATTAAGGCAGGATACACCCTGGATGGAATGCCAACCCATCGCAGGGCACACACACACACTCACACATCACACACACATTCACACACTACGGGACAATTTTCCAAGGTGCCAATCAACCTACCGTGCATGTTTTTGGACCGGGGGGAAACCGGAGAACCCTGGAGAAAAACCCCCTGAGAACATGCAAACTCCACACACACATGGCCGAGACGGGAATCGAACCCGGACCCTGGCTGTGTGAGGCGAATGTGCTAACCACTAAGCCAATGTGCCCCTCCATGGCATGTATATTGTGATAAAACGGTATTTAAACAGTATATTTAAAATATATATATATATATATATATATATATATATATATATATATATTAACTCAAATAACTTAACTTAAACATGACTGAGGTTATTTTATTCCAGTAGCACCTTTCATGTTGTGAGTTATGTTGTTTAACTTGTAAAGTCGTCGTGTTTAGTCATTTCCATATTGCTTGTTTTTTTTTCCCTCGTATGCAGTGTTAGAGAAAGTGGCCTAAGGACCTAATTTAGTGCCTACAATATGACTGTGGAAGTGTGTGTTTTTTTTTTTGGAGGCACTACACAATACTGGGGTTATCGTATCAGTGCTGGATATTTACATGACATGATTATCAGAGGAAAACAAAGACAATATCCTTGGCAGTGATTTGTACATGCTGTAGTCAAGAAGGATTCAAATGTATTCACCGTTTGGATTACTTTCCCCAATTAATCTTAAAAGTCCCTTTATTACTAGCCAAAGATCGTATCAATTGAACGAGATTAGCATTGAGTTAGCATCTAATAAACCTAGCTTAAGAACCTAGTTAAGTTTGCTGGGAGTACTTGTCTATGTTTACATAAGTTAGTTGTTGTTTTTTTAGTATATTATTAAGTTGTATTCATTTTAACATTTAATATCTGGTTGAAATGATCTAAGTAGCAAACATTCTTGCTAACAGCTAATGTTGTCGTTTGCGCTAATACACATATCCGGAGAATTTGATACATTCAAAGGAAGCCAGTTTATTTCCTTATTGCCTACGCTGGTTTTTCATAGCTACGTACAGTTTTTAATTGTGTACTTTTATCTATAATTTTGCACGATTATAATTCATAAATATTGGTTCTGAGTGAGTCTTTGTTTATGTTTCCGATATGTGCGATTTACTACACTGGAACAGAAACGGAAAAAAAAAACAATGAAAATGTCCAGGAAACCAATGTAAAAAATGATACACATGTGTAAAACCTGTCTCTTCCTTTCCCTAAGCCTTGATTCGTTTACAGATACACCGAATCCCATTCGGCTGCGTATTAACGCAAACCCGATTTCATCTACCGCATTATTCCGCAATACTCCGGATCCTTGCTTTGACTTTGATCCCCACGCCACAAATAAATCTTAATCACAAATTCACTTCTTGCCAGTTTCCCTGAACAAAGCCAAAGAACTCAGTGTTTTTTTTTTTTCTTTTTTCTTTTTTTTTTTTTTTTTTTGCTGAGTAAGGCACTTATCGTTATAGATCGTGCTGTGATATTGCGAGAGGCTCAACTGGACTGCAGCTTGCTAGAGCTTTAACCTTCACGATACCGATTTCTCTTTTAAAAAGAAAAAAAAAAAGTAAAAAAAAAAAAAAAAAAAAAAAGAAAAAAAACAAAATTGAGGAACATCAATTTGCCCTAAATCGCATGCCTGTGCCGACGCTCGCACAATTACACACGGATCCTCCTCTGTTTCCTTTCTTCGGGTGCGGAGAAATGATACATACGTGTGTCCTTGTGTAGGAAATGATAGATTCTCTGATAGATTCGCCCACTTGCGCTCATCTTTTTTAATTCTGTCGTTCTGATTCAGTGCTGAAACAGAGATTTATTCTGTTGCAGGAAGTCCAGCCTTGGTTCGCCGGCCTTAATGCAGTGCATCGAAGGGGTTTTAATCTTGATTTAACCTTACAATCGTTTGCATACATTCAAGCACTTAAAGAACGCTAGTCAGGGATTCACTTTGTAATAGAAACAGAAACGGGGAGAGGAGATCCCGTGTTTTAATCATAAACTGTGCTTAAATTCAATATAAACTCTACAGAGGGTTTATAATCCAAACAATATGCGGAAATATACAATGGGAAATTGACTTGCTTTTAGGTTCTTTATATGGGGCACAGTGGATTAGTGGTTAGCATGTTCGCCTCACACCGCCAGGGTCCGGGTTTGATTCCCGTCTCGGCCATGTGTGTGTGGAGTTTGCATGTTCTCCCCGTGCCTCAGGGGGTTTTTCCCCCCGGTCCAAAAACATGCACGGTAGGTTGATTGGAACCTTGGAAAAATTTCCCAGGTGTATGAGTGTGTGTGTGTGTGTGTGTGTGTGTGTGTGTGTTCTGTTCCCTGTGATGGGTTGGCATTCCATCCAGGTTGTATCCTGCCTTAATGCCCATAGACACCTGAGATAGGCACAGACTCCCCGTGACCCGAGGGAAGATCGGATATAGCCCTGGTAAGGTTGAAGGTTGTTCGGTAGAGAGATGAATGAATGAATATATATATATATATATATATATATATATATATATATATATATATATATATATTAATTAAAAATCATTAAAAATCAAAAAATGGGACACAAAAAAATTTCATGTCCTCAACTGCGTATCTCCGAGTGCACAATGTACGAGATATGCGATATAAGTAATTGTATCGATCCAGTCACGTCTACTGAAATGAGCTTTACGCTTATCTCTGCTCTTGGAACAAAATAAACCAATTCGACTTTACAATGCTGGGCGGTTGGGGGGGCGGGGCTTTGGATCCAGTGCTACTATTTATCAAGTGCTATTTTATAAGCTGGGACGCACCGTGAGCAGAAGCTGGATTTTTCATTTAAGGCAAATAATGTGATTGTTTCGATCAGGACCTTTCATGCGACAGTTAATGCAGGAGGGTGAAACCAAATCACTGCCAACTGACGGAGTCCTCCTTTGCACCAGGAGCGCATCGGGTGGTCGATCATTTAGTCAGAAAAAGCCAAAAGCAGGGCGTGCAGTGTTAGGTTCTTATAATCATAATATGTGACATTATCCATTATCTCATTATCCAAATCTCTGATGGATTGCTAGACATTGAGGTTTGTATGGTGCGCTCTAGTGATTAAAATCCGCCGTTAAAGTATTCCTCGTAGTGTTTTATGTCAATATTCCTCGTAATATTCCACACTTTATGTACATTATCTGTAACATGCTCCATATTTAGTGGAATATTGTCAGAATAGTCTCATACGGTCTGTCTATAAGGTTACATGTATAGTGTTGTTGTTGTTATTGTTGTTATGTCTGTACTTTTGAGATTCCCAGCTGGGACCTGCGATAGTCGAATCTGATTGGTCAGAAGGCGTGGACGCACTTATGCAATGCATTACAGCGAATTTGTTCCATCGTGTTTCCCGGCTTGTTTTTAAAAGCTGGCGTCTGAGTTCAGGGTCAGCCATGATAACAGCGCCCCCTGGAGCACAGAGGGTGAAGGGCCTCGTCCAAGGACCCAAGGGTGGCAACACCGGGGCTCGAACCCCCGACCTTCCGATCAGCAGCCCAGTGCCTTAACTACTGAACTGCATTCTCCCCACTGTTCAGCACAGTAGCTCTAGTCTGAACATGGAACAGGATTCCAGTGTGTCTTTTTATGAAGGTCCCGGTTTCCTTTTACACTGACGAGAGAGAGAGAGAGAGAGAGAGAAGAAAAGGAGAGAGACCATCTTCAGGCTTGCAGATATATCACAACTATATGTTCGTAATCATTTTAACATTGCGAATATGAGAAATCTTATAAATATAAATAAAATGATGGTGTTTTGCTTTTTTATAATAAATAATGCACTTTTATTGAATTTGGCAGACACCCTTATCCAGAGCGATTTATATTTATACATTTATATAACGGAGCAGCTATGGGTTTAAGTGTCTTACGCAAAACCCCAGGAGTGTCGGCTGAGCATGGCTGGGATTTGAACTTACGCCCTTCACTTGGGGTTGGTAATAATGCTAACTAGAATGCAGGGGATAACAGGACCTTTTTATATATATATATATATATATATATATATATATATATATATATATATATATATATATATATATAATATATATATAAACCTAATACGTAAGGTAATGACGATGATATGATGGAAAAAAGCCACAGGGCAGGTTTTTAAAGCCTTAACAATTTTACCATTTTCTCCAGCTCTTGTTTTCGTGACTTTTCCGGAAGGTTCTTTTCCCTCTTGCCATTAATTTTTTAGCTTGCCCAGTAAAGTAAGTCCTTTATCAGCACCACAACCTTTTGGCCATTGCTCCTATTAAATATTTAACTAACTACAGCAGTCCTGGACACAATGTGGTTGATTCTTCCATGTCCTTTTACCAGAATTTTTAGCGCAACCCCCTTCATAAAAATAAGCCTTAAGTTCCGGGAATGCCATTTTGTGTTGAGCTGTATGTTGAGAAGGGTGGCAATAATTTGAGCGCTAATTGATCGTGTTTAAACTACAGTCGCTGATTCCGCAGCCTAAGAGCGTCGCCACTTTTCTCCTCACACCATATATTTCAGCTACGAGGCTGTAAAGACGATTCCAAAGAAAATCCCTTTTCAGCAGCTTTATGTCTCCGCGTCTGCCGCCGGCCCCTCTTTTTCCCCTTCGTTTCACTTAATATGGCCAAAGTTACCCATGCGGTGCCCCAAATAAAGCCAAGTCCATAACGTTAATACTTCACTTCAACCCAAATGGATTTCAGCAGAGCGCAGCAACGCGGAGAAAGTGCAGGAACGAGGGCCCGTCTCTTTTGTCGCGCGGCTTTCGAGTCGGCGACAATTACACGTCGTCATGACTAAAGAGATCGCCAGTCAGATGGGACCACCGGCGAAGGAGCATAATGCCATGTTAGAGATGGCAGGAAATCGATCCGGACTTAGCTGTCACTGTCCGTATGAGATTATATCACTCTGTTTATTGATTGTTGACAGGCAGATGACCACTGGTGCTTGTGCTGTGTGCTGTTTGGGCTCCGAGGTTGTAAAGGATGGCTGACATAAATATTATACAGATATGATAAGAATAGTGAAAATTTAGGAATTGTTGAGTAGAAATGTAATCATGGTATAAAATTAAATAGATTATTGCTGCAATATAATATAATATAATTATATAATAATAATAATAATAATAATAATAATAATAATAATAATAATAATAAACCCTACAGTGAATAGTGACAATAGGGGAGACAATCATTAGAGTCTCTGTTCCCCTTCATCATTTCCACTTACACCACATGCTGTCTCTGCAAAGCCTACTGTATTGTGACGGACCCACATACACACACACCCACACAAACCACACACACACACACTAACACACACACCTCACACACAGTCTATATCCTTTTGTCGTCTGCAAAAGCGTACCAGACATTTGCAGACTGACGGCCAGGCGGTTTAACACCAGGCGGTTTAACACACTATATATATATATATATATATATATATATATATATATATATATATATATATATATATATATATATATATATATATATATATATATATATATCCTGATATATAATATACTATTTTTCTTTGCTTATTATTACTTGTTATATTGTCTGCGCTATTTCTTTCTTTTTTTTCATTATATTTTATTAAGAAGCATTTCACCGCATGTCATACTATGTATGTGTATGTGACAAATAAAATGTATATATATATAAATAAAGAGAGAGAGAGAGAGAGAGAGAGAGAGAGAGAGAGAGAGAGAGAATAGGTTGTATATTTATTGTTAACAGTTCATTAAAAAAAAAATATATATATATATATGTGTGTGTGTGTGTATATATATGTATAATATGTATGTATGCTATTTACTTTCTTAAATACAAAATGTAAATCCTGGATGAAAAGCAGAAGGGTTGTTTTTTTCCCAGTGTATTATTAACCTTAGATTATAACATTACATAGGCCATTACTAATCATTATTACAGAATGGAAACCATTAAACCGACCGTATTGACATAAATCTTTGATTGCATCTGGGCAAAATGTACAAAAATCATCAATCATCGACTTTCATCGATTTTGAACAGCCCCTATTTATTGACGCATCAAAAAATAATGTAATAATGTTGGAAATAATGCAAATACAATGTAGATGTCTAATAAAAGCATAAATTATGTTTTTAAAAGGGTTCATATTATATCTATAAAAAATATTTTTTTAAAAAACGTAAAAAAGTTCATTTCATCTGGTGGTTCATCTGGTGCTTTTCTAATCGCTCATTCCAGAGTAGCCAGACGAAAAAAAAAAAAAAACCAATTGACTCAGTTAACTTTGATTGCGTTTTCATTCCATGCAATCGCTCCAGTAATGACCCATTACCGTCTCCCTGGGTTCGACCTTCATCAAAAGTCCAGCGGTTCTTGCCAGAATGATTCGTCCGGCCCCAATACCGACGGGCATGCGTCAGGAATGTCATGTGGCTGAAATGTGATATTATCTACAGAGGCCAGATTTCCCAATAGTGCAAACCAGGAGTGAGCATCAGGACTTTTTAGCCAATACAGCCAAGCGAGCATGGACGCCTCTGTTGTCTGTATCGATCCAGCTCAAATCAGCTCTCTCTCTCTCTCTCTCTCTCTTTCTGTTCAATAAATCAGGTGATCTTTTCACCTCATAGTCCCCACTAAAGAGCATCTAAACAATTGGAGCCAATTTCATTTAATAGCGTGTATTTTGGAGAGAAATAGAGGCAGGAATGCAAACGGGGGTCGCTGATGACAAATAAAGCAAAGCTGTTTTGTTCTGATAGCCAGTGAGATGTCAGTATTCATATATATGTCATTATATACATATAGATGTCATTATATTATATATATATATATATATATATATATATATATATATATGCACCAGTATACAGTAGGCTGGAAACATTCATCTTCTTCTACCGCTATAGCCGATCTTCTTCCCTCGGGTCACGGGGAGTCTGTGCCTATCTAAGGCGTCTATGGGCATTAAGGCAGGATACACCCTGGATGGAATGCCAACCCATCGCAGGGCACACACACTCACATTTCACACACATTCATACACTAGGGACAATTTTCCAAGGTGCCAATCAACCTACCGTGCATGTTTTTGGACTGGGAGGAAACCGGAGAACATGGAGAAAAAAAAACCCCCTGAGGCACGGGGAGAACATGTAAACTCCACACACACACATGGCCTGAGACGGGAATCGAACCCGGACCCTGGCGGTGTGAGGCGAACCTGCTAACCACTAAGCCACCGTGCCCCTATATATATATATATATATATATATATATATATATATATATATATATATATATATATATATATATATATATATGGTTAGCAGGTTCGCCTCACACCGCCAGGGTCCGGGTTCGATTCCCGTCTCAGTCATGTGTATATATATATATATATATATATATATATATATATATATATATATATATATATATATATATATATATATATATATAATCATACATACACTGTAAATAATGTGTGGTAGGATGGACAAGTATAATAGGATGGGAGGAAAAAATACAGCAAATATTCTATGAAAAACCTTTTTAACAAAAAAGGAAAAACGATATAGAGTTTGTATGATGCCTTCCAAAAAAAACCCGGCTGAGATGAAGGCACCTCAGAAGGCAGCATTTTATGTAAACATAAAGGCGTAGGCAGGCGGCTTCGTCTTTCTTTGTCACCGTCTCATCGCCTGGAAACTTGAAGGGTTTTTTTTTTCTTTTCTTTTTTTTTTGGGGGGGGGGGTTTGATTGAGGAGCTAATTTTAAAACGCTTCCCTCTGAGGAGGAAGGCCCGGGAAGAGCAGGATAGAGATATGCGCTTCAGTGAAATATCATCTTTTCCACTTACGATCGAATGACCTCTCGGCGGAGCCACTGAAAACAGATCTTTCATTTATTCCCATGGAGACGGAAGTGAGCCAGCAGGTGATTTTCGGGTGACGGGGATATAATTCTTTGTTTGCGGCCAGAATTCCAAAACTTTTAACCAAAGGGATTGTGCTAGACACGAGCTGTACCCATCTGCAGAAATGAAAGAGAAATGGGTGTCATTATAGTTCATAGTCCTTCATACAACCATCATGTGGCTTCATAGTCCTTCATAGAACCATTATGTAGCTTCATAGTCCTTCATAATAATAATATCCTTTATTGGTCACATATACATTACAGCACAATGAAATTCTTTTCTTCGCATATCCCAGCTTGATGTTGGTAGCTGGGGGTCAGAGCGCAGGGTCAGCCATGATACGGCGCCCCTGGAGCACAGAGGGTTAAGGGTCTTGCTCAAGGACCCAAGGGCGGCAGCTTGGCCATACCGGGGTTCTAACCCGGATCTTCCAATCAGCAGCCCAGCGCCTTAGACCACTGAGATACCCCCTCCCATTCATAGAACCATCATGTGGCTTCGTTTAAGGTCTCCATGTTATTTGTATAGCGATGTGCAAGAATTTTATTGTATTATTATTATTATTATTATTATTATTATTATTATTATTATCTCTGCATTTTCAGACGGGTTTTTATAAAGGAGTCGCCGGTTCTCAGGTGACTCTCTCCAGTCTGGTGAACCAGAGTAGAGCCATGCTCGAGGAACAGGCCAGGCACCTCCTCACCGAGACCGAAAGACAGACCATGAGCTACTACATTCAGGAATATCGCAACGGACACATCGGAGTCGAGCAGCTGGTCATGGCCCTGTTTGAGCTCCTCAACACACATGCCAAGGTCCGTCTCTTTTCTCGAAGAGGATTTATCGATCGGCACGCTTCAGCAATCTAGTTGCTTCATCCTTTAATCCTTTGGTGATCCTGCTATAAGCCCAGCACTATAAACGCCGATTAGATTTCCACATAATCATAATAAGCATAATAATAATAATAATAATAATAAAGCTGAGCTGCTTCCTGTAATTGTCGAATCAAATACATCTCGCGCTAAAAGCCGCACCTAGATTTAAGCTGACTTGAAATAAGCGTCGGCTTGACAATATTACGATAAAGCGAACTAGTCTTTGTCAAATTCAGAAGGGGAGGGGGGGGGGGTCCTAATCTCATGATGGAGGAACCAAATCCTACACTGTAGGGCAAAGCGTTTGTGGATATGCGACCATCACGGCAAGGCAAATTTATTTATATGGCATTATTTACAGGGTTTTTCATACAATTCAAAGTGCTTTACATAAAAGGAAATAGAATGATAGTTAAAAAAAAAAGAAGAAATAATAATAAGTACATCTTGAGCAAACCGTTGTTATGACACAGTTTTATCGTATATATTTTTATTTTTTTTAGAAAGTCCAAATATGAGACAAGACAATACCTCTCTGTAGGATGGAGTGCCCCATTCCAAGTGGAGCCCTATTATATCTAAGGATAATAGATTACTAACGCTTTCACATTATGTAGCCTATTCTTCATTTCCAGGGATTGTAGTACAAAATGTATTGAATGGGATAAAATAAAGGATTTTTTTTGGTTTAATTCGGGTTTAAATTATGATTATGAATAATTAGTCGTTAGCTAGTGAAGCCGTTACTAGTCACATGACCCTCGTAGATACCCTCAAACGATACACAATTCTCAAACGTCCTGTCCGGCTTCTGAACTTGTGTGAATATGGGAACGAGGACTTTGCTTTCTCAGCCATCTTGGAGCCCGGATGAGTCACTTTCGTACTCATCATACACACACACACACACACACACACACACACACACATACACACATACACATACACACACTCACAACACACATACACAAACTTTAAAATAACATAATGTATAATTCTTTTAGATTTAATCTCCCACACAAACTCTAATGATAAGTGCATGTATTTAAGTGTGTGTGTGTGTGTGTGTGTGTGTGTGTGTGTGTGTGTGTGTGTGTTTGTGTGGCTCCAGTTCTCTTTGTTGACTGAGATGCGCGGGCTGGTCAGTGCTCAGGATCTGGAGCACTTTGATGCGCTGGTCCTCCGTCGGGAGATCGAAGCCCTGAAAGCTCGGCAAGGAGCAGCGGGAGGAGCAGCACTTCACACCGACTCCTTCTCAATGGTGTCCTACCCCGACACACTGGCCTCCTCCTCGGGCAGCTACGTGACCAGCACTACACTCAGCTCTGCAAGGGTATGCGGAACACGGTGTGTGTGTGTGTGTGTGTGTGTGTGTAATAGGGTATTACCTCAAGTCTGTGTTAGAGAGGAACTTGGATCCTCTTCGGAAATGTGACGTTCTTTATTATAACGATGCTGTAATATTGAGTACGAGTGTGTGGATCTCCGTATACTCAGCTGTTTCAAACTCCGATACAGTGCAGAATGTGTGGGTGTAACAGATGGATAAGTGCTGAGTTCCTGCTGAATGTTCTAGCCTGGAGTACCAAATCCTCCATTTCAGACGTGGTTTAACACCAAATATTCCCTCTGCTTCCAATTAGGAGCGACTGCTGTGGTTGATTGATATGATGGAGGTAGGAAAAAGATATAGAAGTGTTTGCAGTGGACTGACATAATGCTTTTTCCTCACCCATAGCCTACACACACACACACACACACACACACACCTTGTGCCTGCATCGTAACACGTAATAATACAGAGAAGTAATGCTGCATCTGACATGTAACCTAATCTTAAACACAGGAACCGTGTGTATGTGTGTGTGTTTGTATGTGTGTGTGTTTAATCTGTTTTTCGGATTGGAACCAGCCAAATGTCCTCATAAGGGACATCTTAGTGGGGACCTTTGATATGCCTCCATGTACATGTAAATTTTTTTCATATATATATACAAATATATATATATATGTGTGTGTGTGTGTGTGTGTGTGTGTGTGTGTGTGTGTGTGTGTTTAATCTGTTTTTCGGATTGGAACCACCCATATGTCCTCATCTTAGTGGGGACCTTTGATTCTCCCCAACATAGTACATAGTACTATATACATAGCACATAGCCTCCATGTACACACACATTTTTTTCGTGTGTGTGTGTGTGTGTGTGTGTGTGTGTTTAGTCTGTTTTTCTGAATGTCCTCATAAATCTTAGTGGGGACCTTTCATAAAAGCATGAAACGTGTGTGTGTGTGTGTGTGTGTGTGTGCGTGTGCGTGTGCGTGTGTGTAAATACAATTTTTCACACACACTACACACGCTAACCACTACCTAAAAGCTGGATTAGTTTTACCAGTGGATGTTTCTTATTTTAATGGATTTTGCTGATTCCGACACAGTCTGTGTAATCTGTCCACTATTTATGACACTATTTATTCTCACTGGTTTAATACCACAGAGGGTATGTCGTTTCTGTCTTTGCGATACTTTATATCTTTCATTTGGAAACATGTGTAATATATCAAATTAAAAAAATGAAAATAATTACAAAATTGGATCAGTACTAATATCAGTAAGCATTTTTTTGGCTTATTAAACATATATGGCACGCAGTAAAGATACAAACTAAAGATGTACCCTTTATGCTAGAGCACCTCCAGTGAGAAAGAAAAAAGCGCAATGGTATATGAAGGCAGGATTGGAAAGACCTAATGAGAACGCTTTATAAAGTACAAAACAAAGAACAGGTCATTTAACACAGTCATTTAACACGGATTGGTACAATTGGTTCAGTGGTGACCCTGAGAGCGTAGCTCTTGGTTTTATGCATCACGAATACTGCGAATTCTACATGCCCCACAGCCATCTATAATCAGGTTCAGATATTAAATTACCATAAGGTCAGCGTGAACATGACTGTTGTTCGTAACAGAGTGCTGTGAAAGGCAGAAGGTCATTTGCTGCTACACACATTGCTGTGTTTTTCCAAGTAAAACATATCCAGCTGACATAGGGTCCATTATATCACATGTACTGGCATGCTCTACATATAGAGAGATACACACCTTTACACCTGGGCGACGGATTCAAGGAAATAAACACCATAATATTACATACTTCAAGCCACAGGATCACTCAGGACGGAAATGTTTCTACTAGGTCTGTCATTCGATTCGAATATTTAATCTTGTTTAATCGGATGTTATAATGTATAAACAGATGTTATAATGATATACATTTCTCTCAAAATCTCTCCTTTTAATGAAAGTAGTAATTATTTAATATTTCTTTTACTCCTGAAATGATTCTTTTAATATTGTTGATTTAATATATGTTCAATTTCCTGTTCATTTCAATGTTATTTTTTTTAGTGGTTGTTTTAATTGTAAAAAATGGGACGTGGCTCCTTTAAGAATTCTGTTCCGGCTGCTTTTACATATAAACTGGTGATACGTTTAGGTTATTACGGAAGCGCATTGCATTCGCTTATGGATATGGGAATGCGATGCGCTTCCGTAATGTTCCATATGCTATTATACGCTAATATAGTGAGTAGCTCAATAGCTAGTAGGCTAATATATAATTTCCTTATGGACATGATGTAAGGTTGTCAGATGTTTTGTATAAATGTTCTCAATAGAGGGAAAAAGTTCCTGTTGGGCTAAATATTATAGTTTAGGGGACACTGGAATGTTCCTTCAAGTAAATCTCTTTTTGACTTGACAACGGTGCTAGGGTTTATTATCTATGTGCCTTGTGAGAAAGATCGTCTCCGAGTGTATCTACTTTTTCCAAGTTGGTACCTCTTCTCGCGCTCATTACTGCGGCGTTGTCGGACCGCCGTGCAAGCTGCCAGGCTGAAATCGAAAGAGCATTAGCAACAGTGAAGCGCGGCCTTGGCAGCACACGCCGCTTCGCTCTGGGACCCGCGCACGATGATCAGATTGGCACTGCAGTCAGAGTTCTGCCGCCCTCGAGCCAAAGAAGCAGAGCACACATCTGTCACAGCCTGTACAGCCTGTTTTCTGACAAAAAAAAAGTTCTAAGGAAGAAAAAAAAAAAACGTTCCGCTCCGGCGGAGCTCATGTTTGGATTGTCACGGACTGTGGACAAGCTCGGGACCTAGGCTGACTTAGTGCACTAGAATTTCACACATAAGATTAAGCGAAGGAAGGGTGAGCGAGAGCGGGCGGCAGCAAAGGGGGACAGATCGGCTGAATTCATGCATAGAGGGTGAGGATAAGAGACATGTTTGTTCAAGTGAACATCTCAGTCGTCATCTACGGTCTATAAAAAAAAAGAACACTTTGCTAACCCTTTATCTGGGATGGAAAGGAAGTGTGTCTTTTTGCAACATAGCCGTTTTAACAAACGCTCAGCGAGAAGTCTCGCGCATGTCCTATGCGGAAATCCGCTGCGTTGACACAAAATAGACTCATAGCACTTATATTAGACAGCCTGTTTTCTTTTTCCTGAAAGTTTATGATTAAAAAACAGAAAGTATATTCTGAATCGGACTCCGTTTGTGTAACTTTAAATGAGCTAAATCCTATAGGGCCCGGATTAGAGTACATTTACATTTACCCCCCCCCCTCTTATCCAGAGGGGCTTACATTTACCGCATTAATACAACTGAGGTCCTCGCTCAGTGGCAGTTCAGGGATTGTGGGATTTAAACTCTTGACCTTTCTATTAAAAGTCCAACATCTTAACCACTAAATGATGACCTTTCTTGTGGACATAAAAAACATGTCTTGTGGAAAGACAGTTGTGGACAAAGTGCACAAACTGCATAGTTTAAGTTGGTAAAATAGTACTCCAGTAAAAGTGCCCTGTCTAAGGCGGTGGTTGCTCAGTGATTAAAAGGTCCGAAAGGTCGCAGGTTTGAGTTCCAGCACTGCTGAGCTACAACTAGCGGGTCCTTAAGCAAGGCCCCTAATTGATCAGTCTGTCCCAGCCAGTGCATTCCTATTTCCGGTATCCCTAAGCCCGGATCAATGGGACGGGTTGCGTCAGGAAGGGCATCCAGCGTAAAACGTGTGGCAAAACTAATATGCAGACCATCTGCTATGGCGACCCCTGGTGGAAGAAGCCAAAAGAACAATAAAAATGCTAATTTCGTAAAAGTATTCGCTTTCACATATACTTAAGTGAGATTTATCAGAATAGCGTTTATATGTCACATATACATTACAGCACAATAAAATTCTATTTTCGCATTTCCTAGCTAGGTTAGAAGCTGGGGTCAGACTTGGTACAGCGCCCCCTGAAGTATTGAGGGTTAAGGGCCTTGCTCAAGGACCCGACAGTGGCAGCTCGGTGATACCGGGGACCTTCCGATCAGTAGCCCAGCACCTTAACCAAATGAGATATGCCTTCACTCTCCACCATTATGTCTATATAAGACTCTCACTTACTACGTTTGTCTGGATTGTTACGAATTACATGTACTACATGACTGTCTATCGCGGTATAAAGAAGGTATAAACAAGCAAGTTAATGATGAACAAACACAATCAACACAACCAGGTGAAAGACAAGGACAGGAATAGGGCAAGTTAGGGCACAAAAGCTTTGTGCATCTACAGTGGGGGTGGGCAAACGTTTTTGCTCAGGGGACATTAATGTTAATACTCGGAGGCACGGTGGCTTAGCGGTTAGCACGTTCGCCTCACACTGCCAGGGTCCTGGTTCAATTCCCGTCTCGGCCATGTGTGTGTGGAGTTTGCATGTTCTCACCATGTCTCAGGGGGTTTTCTCCGGGTTCTCCGGTTTCCTCCCCGGTCTAATAAACATGCACGGTAGGTTGATTGGCACCTTGGAAAATTGTCCCTAGTGTATGAATGTGTGTGTGTGAATGTGAGTGTGTGTGTCCTGCGATGGGTTGGCATTCCATCCAGGGTGTATCCTGCCTTAATGCCCATAGACGCCTGAGATAGGCACAGACTCCCCATGAGCGGTAGAAGATAAATGAATGAATGAATGAATATTAATACTCAATGTATCAATGCGCCACCTGGTGGAATGTCAGGCATAATGCAGACCAAGGGGACATTTATTTATTTTTTTTTAATAACCACACTGGCCTTTTTTTGTCTATTGCTATTTCTAAAAGATCTCGCAATGTCGTTCCAAGAAGGACGTCACAAACCCATGAAAGGACCGTTTCTAGTGTAAAAAACACTCCGTTCGGCGTCATCCGCGCATCTGTTCTAACTAAAGCGTCCGCAAGGAACATTACCATAAAATCAAGCAAACCATCCACCTACTTTAGCAGACAGGTCTTTGAAGCTAAATGCAAATGAATTAGCCATGAGTGCTTCCTGTACTTGCACTGAGCAAGCAATTAGCGGTAATTGATGGGGCTTTTGTTTTGCTTGGGGAGCGCTTTAATGAGGGGAACTGCAGGCGAGTATTCACCGGGTTGTGAAGAGGCAAATCCCAGGATCTCCCTGCCATTCCAGGCACCTCTTCATCTTAATCAGGATTATATTTTTCCGTGAAGAAGGGGGGGGGTTTTCATGTAATAAATCTGGTCGGTGGATGAATACGTAAGAGTGGGGGACATTACACAAGACACTATTAGGGGTTTAGGTGGGTTTCGTTAAATCAGATGGACATTTGTTGTGCACGTTTGTTGTTCCTTTTTTTTTTTGACCTCGTGTTTTCAATCTCTTCCTCAGAATGACTCGAGTGCAGTCGAGACTAACGGAGAAGATGCCCAGGAGAGTAGAAACGCCCTTCCGGACGTCTCTCTGGTGAGCCCTGAGACACGGTTTGAGCATGTACGCAGGGCTTGGGTGGTAAAAGCCATGACTGCATTGATGGCACATCTAAATTAGGAAGGGCCAAACGGAAAGGGCGTCATCAAGTGTTTTTAGCAGGGTGGTTTGGTTGGATGTGAACAGGGCAGCAGGAGGAATACCTCAAGAGTCTTTTTCATCCGGTATACTATCAAGCACACGTATGAAATGGGACGGACCAACACTGGACCTGGAATTGAAATCCTATTAACAGGAAAAATCACTTAGCTTAAAGGACAGGGACCTCCTGACCTTCATACAAAGTCTGTGATTGGTCCGAAACTTGCAGTATCCAAGCAATAGGACCACCACGTCGGACCACAGTCCCGCTAAAACGTCCAGTCTGGTTGTTTCTAGAGAATTTTCTTTTTTATTTTAAAATTGTATAGAAGTGATTTGGAATGGGTCTTACGGGGATTTCAGACAAACACAAATAGTTTATAGACAAGTATGAGGGACGTGGTAGCCCAGTGGTTAAGGTGTTGGACTCTGGACCGGAAGATCACGGGTTCAAACCCCACCACCATCAAG
Source organism: Kryptopterus vitreolus (assembly GCA_030449085.1). Lineage (NCBI taxonomy): Eukaryota > Metazoa > Chordata > Actinopteri > Siluriformes > Siluridae > Kryptopterus > Kryptopterus vitreolus. The sequence continues at coordinate 13,237,343 of JACRUU010000006.1, read as the reverse complement.
CTGCCATTAGTGGGCCCTTGAACAAGGCCCTTAACCCTCAATTGCTCAGTTGTAAGTCGCCCTGGATAAGGGCGTCTGCCAAATGCTGCAAATGTATGACATTCGTTGACCTGTAAAATAGTGTATATCGGCAAATTGCTGTGGTATAAGAGGAATAAACTATTTGCGGACATTGTCGGGAAAAGACTCGTTCGTCAGGGTGGTATGGCTTCAAACCAACCTTACTGTTGATTCTTTTCCTATAACAGTGTCCCATTCTGTTTTATTCCTTAATTGCCGTCCAATCAAAGTAGACCCTGTATCGACTTGATACATATTTAGAATCCGAAATATAGTCGTAATTTCATTTGACATGCTTTATTGAACCCGTATTGAGGGGGAATTCTTTTCTTCAGCTTGTTTTAGAAGTCTGGAGCAGAGAAGGGTTAAGGGCCTTGCTCAAGGACCCAAAGGTGGCAGCTTGGCAATACCCGGGTCTCGAACCCCTGACCTTCCGATCAGTAGCCCGGTGCCTTAAACCACCGGGCTGCCCCCCCCCCCCCCTTCCCTCCCAAATACCATTCTGAGAGATTAATAATCATAAACGCGTATTAAAACCTGCCCGTAGACTATTCGTAGAATCTAAATGAGTTTTGCGTGAGTTTTCCCTCCCAAAATGAAATGTCAGAATCGTCGCCTGTGATAATAAGAGTACATACGCGGCAGGGAGAGATTAGCCCGAAAACGCCGTGACGTCTTTGTGTAATGACACGGCAGCTCGGCTTCCCGTGTCGCGAGGGCCAAGCGCGCAAGACAGGTGCTCTTTTGTCAACGCGGGTAAGTGATGTGTTAGACCTCTAATGAAAACCAATCAACTCGTCACAGGCGTTTCCACGGCAACGGACACCTTCCTTCAGGCTGGGATTTTGTGCGACTGGAGTTTTCCAGTGATTTCCGTGGGCCTGGAACACTCACACAGCTCCCATTCACTCCTTTGATTAGTCTCTCTCTCTCTCTCTCTCTCTCTCTCTCTCTCTTTCTCTCCAGCCACTCCATCCATGCAATTTTTTTCCCCCTTTCATAATTTTTTCTTTTTGTTTTGTTCAGTTTCTCGCTGTTTTTTTTCCACTTTGAATGAGCGAATTATTTTTTTGCATACACCGTTCTCGCGCTTGGATGATTGATGCGATTTTGTATGTCGGGAAATCATTTGTTCCGTGTGATTTCTGTTCCGGAAAAAAAAAAAAAAAAACCTCCATGAGAATCTCTCTTTTTTTTTTTTTTTTTTTTTTTTTTTAGTATCAGATGTTTTAACATATGCGATGGCCTGTTCTTCCGTCCTAGGATGAGATGGGGTCAACATCAGAATCCCCACCTTCCTTCAAGCCCCCCCCTCCTCCGCCTCGCGTACAGCGCCGCCCCAGTCGTAAACCCGCCCCCGTTCAACGCCCTCCTTCCGAAGCCTCAAACTCGAATTTGCATATCCCCGCCCCGTCCCACTCACCTACCAAAGACCAATCCAAACATTTCTCCGACTTCCCCAAGAAAGAGCCTCCGTTGGCTCATCTGTCCATGGTGGGTCAACACGCGATTGGCCCTTTCCCGCGGGTCCAATCCCCCAACAGGTTAAAACCCCCTCCCGCACCGACAGTCCCGGCTCCTCCTGTTCCGCCTCCTCTTCCTCTCCCGAGTCCGGAGAAACCCAAATCCACTCCCTCGTCCCCGTCCACCAGTCAGCACTTTGTCATGGTGGAGGTGCACAGGCCCAACGCAGAGCCTGACGTCAACGAGGTCAGACCGCTTCCCCAGAGCCGAGGTGAGGCAATCCAGCATATCGCACAGTTGATGCTCAAAACACTTGAACTGGTCTTCGATAGATAGGATGCTTCCATCCCGAACACAGCCAATTTAATGTACGTATTCCTCCAGTGCCTGTTGATGCATATTTAACACGTACCATAGATCATATTGTGCAATTATAGTATCCGCTTGAAAGCAAAATCACTCGTAATTATTTTTTTTATGTGATTGTAAATAAGTTCAGGCAACGAGGGGTTGAACCCTTGTTATTATGTTTTATTGGTGATATTTTCGCCTCGTATGGTATCTTTACTCAGCGAGGAAAAGCCTGTCACTGAGTTATTGCTCACAGTTTACCATGAACATAATGATTTGTCTTCAGGTCGTTGTATGGTAAAGTTTGTTATATTTTCCATGGTATTTAGGTGTGAAATGATAGTCATGTTGTTTTTCCTTTCACCTGTAACAAGCCTCCAACCTTTCCAGCTCTGAAACAACCCCAACCCATTAAACACCTCTATGTGTATTATCCATGAAGTGCAAACTTATTCGCATGTTGCGATGCCCACAAGGCCGAGTGCCAAGATCAGGAAATGCACAAAAGCTGAAAGGCAGATATTACAGTGACAAATACAAACATTGTATATTAAATAATATATAATATACTTTTTAGAGCAAATTTTTGTTCTCTGTATGGGCTCTGTTTATAGGGGTTTCTTTATTTGGTTTGTAGGGGGTTATTTGGTCATAAATGTAGTATTTCATTTAATATAAATTGCTGGGGGCACGGTGGTTTAGTGGTTAGCTCGTTCGCCTCACACCGCCAGGGTCCGGGTTCGATTCCCGTCTCGGCCATGTGTGTGTGGAGTTTGCATGTTCTCCCCGTGCCTCAGGGTTTTTTTCTCCGGGTTCTCCGGTTTCCTCCCGGTCCAAAAACATGCACGGTAGGTTGATTGGCACCTTGGAAAATTGTCCCTAGTGTATGAATAGTGTGTGAGTGTGTGTGTGTGTGTGTGTCCTGCGATGGGTTGGCATTCCATCCAGGGTGTATCCTGCCTTAATGCCCATAGACGCCTGAGATAGGCACAGACTCCCCGTGACCCGAGGGAAGATTGGATAAAGCGGTAGAAGATAAGTGAATGAATATAAAATGCTCTTGATGGTAACCTTTATTTGCTGATCTAGTAAAGTGGTATTTTTTCCAGACGTTTCGCTCTCTGTATAGGCTCTGCTACACGCTGAATAAAAATAATCCTTTTAAACTTGTATTGCAATGTATTCCACACACATGCAAATGACATCAGGTACAGGTTTGCACACAAACACACAAGAGTAGGTTTTTCTTTCATTATTTGAAAATTTATTTTCCGTTTGAATACGTTTGATAAATGTCGACCATTATTTGTGGTAAACAAGTCTTTTATTCTTTGATTGCCATGTTGGAATACAGTACAAAGAGACAAAGCAACCTTTTGTGACACCTTGAATCACACATTTGATTATTCTTGTCGATATATATATCTATGGCGTCTATGGGCATTAAGGCAGGATACACCCTGGATGGAATGCCAACCCATCGCAGGAGCACACACTGGACACACACTGACACACACTGACACACACACACACACACACACACACACACACACACACACACGCATTCATACACTAGGGACAATTTTCCAAGGTGCCAATCAACCTACCGTGCATGTTTTTGGACCGGGGAGGAAACCGGAGAACCCGGAGAAAAAACCCCTGAGGCACGGGGAGAACATGCAAACTCCACACACACATGGCCGAGACGGGAATCGAACCCGGACCCTGGCGGTGTGAGGCGAACGTGCTAACCAAATATATATATATATATTTGTTTGTTTGTTTGTTTATTTATTTTACACACTACATAAGCAAAAGTTTGTGGACACGTCACTGTATGTTTGTTTTGAACATCCCATTCCACATTTGCTATTATTATATTATATTATTCACTAGATTTTGGAGTGTGTGTGCTGATTCAGCGCTTTAGTAAAAAGCATGCACTGTATAGCCGTTCTGTAGGGTCGAAGGTCAGTGCTCTGTAAAAGGCCGATCTTCTACTGAAACACATATATGTTTTTTGCACAGGGGCTGGAACAGGTTCGAGTCTCTTTGTTCGAGTGAAGGGAAAATGAATTGCTGTTGCGTACGATTTTGTTCCTCCAGCGCTGTTCGAATCTACATAGATATAAAAGTGAAAAAGTCAGGTGTTAACAGTATAGTGTACATAGCATACTGGTAAAGAAATATGCATATAAAAGCAAAATTATTATTTCTCTCCTCTTCTAAATGAATTGGAGCTATCTAGAGAAATTATTATTATTATTATTATTATTATTATTATTACTATTATTTTCCTTTGATGTGCTTTTCTATTGGTGGTGTCTGTTTAACCTTGCGACTAATTAGTCACCAATAACAGATCATATTTGTATTTATTTATTATTAGCATTATTTTATGTATTATTCCCTTTTGTTATTTTGGATTTGTTTGCATATTGTTTGCTTTCTGGGGTTAGTTCCCCTGATGTTAAATTCATTAGATTAGATTAGATTGGATTGGATTGGATTAGGTTAGATTAGATTAGATTAGATTAGATTAAATTAGATTAGGTTGGTTGGATTGGATTGGATTAGAGTAGTGTAGAGTAGATTAGACTGGATTGGATTAGATTAGATTAGATTGGATTAGATTAGATTTGATTTGATTGGATTATATTACATTACATTACATTACATTACATTAAATTCGACTTTATTGTCACTGCATATGTGGGTACAAGGCAACGAAACACACTTTGTTAGTGTGTGTGTGTGTGTGTGTGTGTGTGTGTGTATATATATATATATATATATATATATATATATATATATATATATACTATATATATATATATATATATATATATATATATATATATATATAATGATTCACTGCTAGTCTGTCATCAGTGTGTGTTTTAGTAAGGAAACAGCTGTAGGGAAAAAGCTACTTCTGAACCGGCTCTTGGGCCGGAGGCTGCTGTAGCACCTCCTAGAGGGCAGGAGGGCAAAGAGTCTATAGGCATGCCTCACTATCTTAGAGATAAGTTGTTGGTTGATTGTGTTCTTGGAAATCCCGTTGTATATTCGTACATCATATTGATATTGATGCAAAAAAGGTATAGATATGTATATTATAGGTTTTTACATTAAATACAGGCCTGTCTTGTTAAACACGACGCAAACTTTTCTGCCTTGGAATCGGCCTGGAGCGTATTATTATTATTATTATTATTATTATTATTATTATAGATCTTATGTAATAATAACAAACGCCACATCACCATAGTAATAGCCGTCACGGGTGAAGCGTCGATTATGATGATGAATTTGTGTTTTTCAAAGTAGCAAAAGCTGCTTGTGTCGAAATCTCTACATTTCCTAAATAAACTCCTTTCCGCTTTCAATAAATAAATCAATAAATACATACATACATAAATAAAGAAATCAAATGACTCGTGTGCGTGTGTCTGCACTGCAGGATCCACTCTGTCTCAGCTCTCCGACAGCGGACAGGCGCTGAGCGAGGACAGCGGAGTGGACATCGCGGAGTCGGGGCGCCTGAGCAAGGACAGCAGTCCGCGTCCTGCCCGAACCAGGCCTCTCAGGGAGAGTGCAGGGGGAGGGGAGGGGAGCGGCGTGAAACCGGTGAGACCGAGAGTAACAGAGAGAGAGAGAGAGAGAGAAAGCGAATGAGAAAGAGAGAGAGAGAAACCTCAAGAGGAGGAAAGGGAAAGATGGATGTGTAAGGGCTGTACATCTGAGCTGAGATGAAATATCATGCCTGGTGATGTCACGCTTTGTCGCGCTTTTATTTGTTTCTCATTCACAACCTTTTATTTTTCATTTCATCTGTCATTAAAAAGAAATAAAAAGGATCACTCTTGACTGAGAGAGCACACACACACACACACACACACACACACACAATGTAATATTGCGTTACAGACAGAACACATGGCCGCAGTAGACGCACAGATTGTCTCCTTTTTGTATTGTCAAAATCCCTGAAATCAAAGGCTTATGAAAGGCAAATGTCTCTTGTTGTTGTTTGTTTGTTTGTTTGTTTTTGTGAGTGCCTATTCATTATTATTCTCATCTTTCTGCTTCCTTCTGTGTAAAAATACGACTGCGAACCATGACAGCCCGGGCTGCTGGAGCCCATGTCGACTCTGGTGCGAGTGGCGAAGAGCGCCAGCACGCTGGGGATCGCGATCGAGGGAGGAGCCAACACGCGCCAGCCGCTGCCACGCATCGTCACCATACAAGTGCGTAAAATCAGTCTGTAAAATCATACCAGACAGTTCATCATATTCACAAGTCGCTACACGACTTTGTCATGATGTATATTAAAAATTACTTTAGTGTAAAACAATATGCCATATATTATGGGGTAGGGGGTTGAAACTGACTGTCACCGTGGGCCACAGCAAGGGCCAGTTGTTACTATAAGACAGGAAGTGTTACTTTGGAAATGTAATAGGTTACAGATTACAAATGGCCCTATTCAAAATAGTGTAACTTTTCAAATACTTTATATAAGTAACATTTGATTACTTTCTGATTGGATATTTCCAACTAAATCATTTCCAAACCTTTATAACCTTACAGTAGTAACTTGTTTACTGTTAGAATTCCCTGAATTAGGTTTATTATTCATTCATCTTCTACCGCTTTATCCAATCTTCCCTCGGGTCACGGGGAGTCTGTGCCTATCTCAGGTGTCTATGGGCATTAAGGCAGGATACACCCTGGATGGAATGCCAACCCATCACAGGACACACACACACTCACATTCACACACATATTCACACACTAGGGACAATTTTCCAAGGTGCCAATCAACCTACCGTGCATGTTTTTGGACCGGGGAGGAAACCGGAGAACCCGGAGAAAAACTCCCTGAGGCACGTGGAGAACATACAAACTCCACACACACATGGCCGAGACATGAATCGAACCCAGACTCTGGCGGTGTGAGGCGAACGTGCTAACCGCTAAGCCACCATGCCCCTGAATTAGGTTACATTCATCTTGTAATTAAATTACGTAACGACGTTACATGTAACTACCGGGTTTTTCTCCTTGAAGCACAAACACGTATTCGCTTTCCATCCTCCTTGGAAGTGCCTTTCATCTGCATCGATTTTTCCCTTCCTTTGGGATAATTTGTAGAAATTCCTTAATTCCATTTGTTGGAAAAAAAAAATCATCTTTTGGACGGAGAGATCCCACATCATGGCGTCACCATCCCAACACATTTAATAATCATCACCAAATTGCCTGCAGAAAAACAGGGAAATGATTGCAATGAGTGAGACGAGGGTTGCGTCAGGCCAGGGGGGGCTTTCTGGTGTCGTTGCCCCCCCCCCCCCCCCCCCCCAGGTAGTGTTGCTCTAGGCGACTTCATATTATGTCTATACTTGTAAAAGGTGCTGAGTCACTCTTTTTAAAGGATTTGTCAAGTTTTTATTTATTAATTTAGTCTTCACTCTTCTGGGAAGTCTTTCAGCTCATGGTTTCTAGTGGATCATGGTTTCATGGGATTTTCTCATACAGCCATAATAATATTAGTGAGTTCAGGAACCGAAGTTCTGCCAGGCGTTACATTTCGTGCCGGGTCACTGGAGAACTCCAGCCTCTGCAAACCACATCTTCATAAGGCTCATTTTTGTCCATTGAGCATTGGCATGGTGGAGCAAGTTTGGGCCTCAAAGACCTGCATATAATCTCCAAAATACACTATAGAGCTCGTTTTAAAGATACTTTTAGCATTTCCTTCATAGAAGTGGATAAACCAGCGCCCGGTTTGATCTCTTTTAGTTACAGTAAGATTTTTCCTCCAGTTCAAAATACATGAAAGTACATTTTAGGATTCATTGTCATTGAAATCAGTTCTGCCTTGATTCTTCAGGCCGGGCAGCTCGAACGTGTGCGGGTCGATTGTATTCGATTAGATCGTTTATTAAACTTCTATAGAGTTTGAAAGGCAGAGTGTAGAAGTTCAGTTATGAACTCCCTGCGGTCCTTCACACAATGGCCTAATGAGAATGGCCTAATCAGTCTTGGGGAATTTGTGAAATACAGTACAGACAAAAAAGAAACACACACACACACACACACACACACACACACAAATGGTAAATCCAGGTATTCTTCATTTCCGAAAGGCACTTTGAGCTTGGAATAAGTCGCTTTCCGGACGAAAGCATTTGAGCCGTTTTTTGTACCTGGTGTCAAAATGATTCCCATTCATTCCTCAGGATAGTATAGATAGGGTTTAAAAAGACTTCTATGTAAGCTTTTTTTACTTGTTAAGTACTGTAACCACTTAAAGTATTAAAGTTATGTAAGGTAAAAAAAACAAAGGCCATTAAGGACAAAAATGAACCGATCGCTAATTTATTGAAACGTCTCTCTACTGAACTCTCTACTGTAGCTTTATTTGCGGAGGACGAAGAGAAAACACACGTTTGATAAATGAGACAGTAGTGGAGAAATAATCACTTTTAAGAAATAATCTTTTTTGGAGTAACGACCCCCAACACTGGTTATGTCCTTCCTGGAGTGTGACGTGATTTGTTGTCGCGTGCAGGCGCGATGGATCGAGTACAAACCAATAGCGTGTCGGAATGGTACATGTTTATATCCCATCCAACCACAATATATATGTATCTGGATAGAGTTTTTTTTTTTTTTGATTGTTGATGAGCAGAAATGAAATGCGAGTCTATTATTAAAATGTAACGAGTAGAAAGTGCAGATAATTGTGTTTAATAAGTAGAAATTGCTTATTACTTAAAGCTTAATACATACGGGAATATAGTAAGGAGCTCGTATGAATGTTGTGAATGTTATGAAGTAGCTCGGGGAAATTTTGGAAGCATGAGTGGATGCACTGAAGTTTTTTTTCTTTATTCATTTGTTGTTGGTTTTATTGTTCGTTGTTTTCCGGGTTTCGTTCATTCGCCAAATTAAAGAGAATTTGCATTACAGCGCTCAAAAATTTCTACTTAAGTAAGGACAACGAAGTATTTCTACGTTGTTACTTGACTCTAGCTGTGAAAATAAAATATAAAATAAAACAATATATTTTAGCTTCGTATTTCAAACCTGTTTGTTTGCTTGTTTATGCTTATACTATATGCTTATACTAATGCAGCAAGAAAATAGAACCCCAAACATTTCAGTGTCAATAGAGGTGTGGGAGGAACTGGCTTTTTAATGACATACAACTTTCTGGAAAGATCTTTAAACTCTATTAACGGATTCTTTCCTTTTTAACTGAGCGTAAAAGACGCTGTGTCCTGCCAGTGAATTAAAAGCTTAATCATGTGCAATAGAAATAACGCCAATGCTCTGTATAACACATCTGTGCACAAGATCATTCTTTAATGAGAAATAATAGAATACAATGCGGACGCTTGGAGGAGTTTGTGTTCGGGTTTATTAGGGCTGGCAATTATCAATAGTCACAGGCATTAATAGACCTGTTTGGAAATCAGATGATGTGCCGCTAATGAGTCTCGATCAGCAAAAATAAATAAATAAATAAATAAATCGAGGTGGATCCTATCCAGTGGCGTCAAATGGGAAATACGGCTTTGTCTTTAATCTGGTGTAAATACGGTGCGGTTTTGTACACTCATACAGAGGTTGTTTTTTTCCCCTCAATTCATACATTTTATTAGATGAAGCGAGCGAGCAGGTCGCAGACGAGTTCATAAGCCACCGTTGTGAACGGATTTTAATTAAAGCGCACTTTTGGCAGAGATGTGGCGCGGGGATGGGTTATGATATATTAGAGTCACCTCTTTTGGAATGACTGCTTGGGATTTAATGGATTGGGATTTGGGATTTAATTGGGATTTAATCTAGACTAAGATTCAGTTCGATGTTTTAGTTGCAAACCCGAACCATTTTCAAACAACCGATGAAACCACGCCCTTTTTGGAAACAAGCTCTTTGGATTCGTCGGAGCGCGTTGCCATGTCGTATTTCTCGAGCGTGCCTCTCAAAATCGAAACAAACCATAATATCAATAATAATGATTAATCGTCCAGCTCTAGAACTCTAGAATGTATCCAGGCTGAACATCCATCATATCAGAGACAAGCAGAGAAAAGACAACAACGATCAGTATCGTCTCTGTTCTCGGTCCTGTTTACGTCACTCTGTCTCATCGACGACTTCTTGTTGCCTTCTGCCTTGTTTGCTGTTATCTTTGTACACTAGCCTGTGGCGGCAGGGAAGACAGCAAATAGGTCTGATGTGTTGAAAACAGGAGAAAAACAAACATTTCACCAAATAGAATTCAACTAAAACTCATGTTGCAAAAAATGTGGCCCATTTTATATGGCTCCCAAGAGCGTAAAAGGTGTACGATTGTCGTATAATAAAGCTGTGCTGATTTAAAGCAGCCGGGGGCACGGTGGCTTAGTGTTTAGCACGTTCGCCTCACGCCTCCAGGGTCCGTGTTCGATTCCCGTCTTGGCCATGTGTGTGTGGAGTTTGCATGTTCTCCCCATGCCTCAGGGGGTTCTCTCCATGTTCTCCGGTTTCCTACCCGGTCCAGAAACATGCACGGTAGGTTGATTGGCACCTTGGAAAAATTGTCCCTAGTGTATGAATGTGTGTGTGCATGTGAGTGTGTGTGTGTCCATGCGATGGGTTGGCATTCCATCCAGAGTGTATCCTGCCTTAATGCCCATAGACACCTGAGATAGGCACAGGCTCCCTGTGACCCGATGGAAGATCGGATATAGCGGTAGAAGATGAATGAATGAATGATTTAAAGCATTCATCGACAATAAACTACACCTCCCACGATGCATGCAACTATTTTACCCGCGGCACGACAGCATCCCGCCACTAGAGTGCAGTGTAGAGGGCGATTTTTGCCAACAAGTGGAATTGAGAAATTTCTACAAATTATTCCAAAGGAAGTGACAAATGGATGCAGATGGGAAAAGATGTGAAAGCAAATACATGTTTGTGCTTCAAGGAGAAAAAGCGTTATGTCTTTTGTGTTCATCACCATCGTCTTATAGTTACAACTGGCCCTTCGAGGCCCCCCATATTGAAAATAAGGAGCCTGGCTTGAAAATGTAAGAATTTGAAAGTTCAGATATGTGTGTAAAAACGTTAAAAAGAACGGTCGTTAAAAATACGTCGTGAAGTGACGTACAGTATTTGTACTTTGTTACTACCGACCCCTGATCTATACTACATGCTCTCAGAATACCTCGTTGCAAACATTTCCATCGAGACCTGGTCCGTGCTGCATATCCGACAGCCGCAGGTTCGAGCAGCGAATTTCACGGTTTCTACTCATCCCAAAAGTGCTCTGATCCGACGTTCATGTTCGTGCAGTTAGTTGGGGATGACTTGCGCGAGCAATTTAACACCGTACTGAATGCTTTGAAGATCGGCTCTAAATCCATGTTGCCTGTAAACACGATGGGAAGTGATGTAAACAAGCGGTAGTGTATTAACACAGGTAGATCGACACTGGGGCTCCGTGTTGTGAGGCGATCGCGTGTGTCATGAGAAAGCTGAACCTCTTAGAGCCTAATGTACAATAAATTAAAAAAATAAAAAAGAAAGTTCTCATTATGCCTGGCTTGACTACAAATGAATACGTTGAATGAAAGGCTCGACGGAGAGACGGAAAAAGGAGCTTTTAATGAAGCGAGGGAGGTGGAAAGGCGAGAGCGAGATGCTCGAGAGGAGGTGACAGATATCCAGGCAGCCAAGAGTGGGTTTTAATTCCCCGGTCATGGGGCGCTTCATCAGCATTGGATACGGGCGATCCAGCGGCAGCAGCTGTGGTAGGAGATAGAGCTGAAGGCTTTGTGTTTTTTTTTTTTTTTGGTCGCAAGGTTTCATCAGGTGGTTTTATCTGGCGGTAGCAATTTCCATTTTTAATACCTCCTTTTCCGGAGGCGCTTGATTTCCCATAGGCCTGCCCGTTTTTATTAATAGCTTTAGGTGTAAAACAATCCCCTCTGCCTTTCAGAGAGGCGGCTCAGCTCATAACTGCGGGCAGCTGAGGGTGGGCCAGGTGATCCTGGAGGTGAACGGGATCTCGCTGAGAGGACGGGAGCACAGAGAAGCCGCCTGCCTCATCGCCGAGGCCTTCAAGACCAAAGAGAAGGACTTCATCGACTTCCTCATAACGGAGTTCAACGTGGCTTTGTGAGACCCCTGCGGCTGACGCCAGCACTAATCCCGAACAAGCCGAGCTTCTCTTCTGAAAGGTTCTCAGTGTAGATACCGTCTAAAAGCCAGCGGGAGAACCCCAGCTTTATCATCCGGAACACGGCCAACTGGTTCAAGGCACTGCTAAGTCTGGTTTTCAACCATATCTGTAGCTGGTGTCTTGATTTATTTATTTATTTTTTTTTTTTTTTACCTTCTCTAGTCAGGAAATAAAAATGTATACATCGTCTCCTTTGTAACGTTCCCCAAGTCGGAATTTACATCTTTAATCGTTATACAACATGCAACTTAAATTTCCATGATTTTATAAAAGATTTAACCCTTTATTTTTGCGATCACAAGCCCAAGATGCCGGCATTATATATATATATATATATATATATATATATTATGTAGAATTGAAGATTATATGCACAGGAGACATGTGGTTAGACACCCATTCATAAAGGCTGCTTTTATTTCCTTATTTACTTTAAAAGCCGTATGGCTCCGAGCAGATGGATTTTTATATTAGTATTTATTAGTAGACATGACCGGCTGGCAAAACTCCTGTGAATGTTCTTTCATGTGGACATAGTGTTTCTCAGCTAATCCATTATCTCTCCGACGCCGCTCGTCCGTCTGATGACTCGTCCGTATTGCATTCGATTTGTTTGAACCCTTCCTCTGTATTTTTTACATTTATTTATTTACTTACCTTTTTTCATTTATACACGTTCTACTGCTGGATCTGCCCTGCATTTGGCTCTCTACCGTGTACGTTTGACCGCAAGGTGACTTGTGTTTTGGTCAAAACACAATATACTATAACGTGCAGTTATATAAGAAGGTGACATCGAGGACAACGTATAAAATACAGCACGGCTCTTTATTTAGGCCGATCCATAAGTCATTATCCGAGTCTGTGCTGAGAGACAGACACATGGCAAGCGTCTAGGATAAAAATAGCCGGACGTCGAATGCACAAAACAGGATCGACACCAAACCAGGAAGCTTGCTAACGCTAACTATAAGATAAAGAGGAGTCGTATCAAAGAACGGGAGGGCGATAGAAATGTTTTAAGCACAGAGCAGGTGATCACATAAGGTAAGAAAACAGACAGGGATGGAGAAAGGACCGAAACAAATCAATAAACTAAGCTATAATTTAGTGATAAGGCGTGAGAGCAGTGTAAACAAAGTGATGCTAGCTAACTAGCGAAACCAGAGCGAGCCTGTAGTTGTAATAAATGGGACAGGGATTTTTCATGCTCCAGTCGATGTTTCGTTTAATTGGGTAGATTAATAGACGTCCCTGGATTAAACCTTGCCCCAACCCCATAAAATTTACACCCCGGTTCCCTCCAATAGGCTGCGAACGGAAAATATATACAGACGCTTCCCACATTACGAACAAACTCTTTACGATGTGATTGAACCTGTACACAAAGTCAAATTTATTCGGATTCCATAAAAACTCACGGATCTTAACGAACACGGAGAGTAGCGAACGAGTGTAATACCCATGTAATGCCTACCATCACCTCCTCCTCCTCCTCCCACCATCCACACACGTATTAACCACCACATTCTGTGGTAAGTGCAATACTTACTGTAAACATTACTGTATTCTTTTATACCTTTTGCTCATTTTAAATGTAATAGTGATATTGTTTTTATAACTTTGCTTAAGCGGGGCATTCAGGAATGCAGTACCGTTTTTATGAACAAATTCATACTACGAATGAACGTAGGGTGAGGACCCTCTTCTGTACTGTACTCTATATGGAGTACAGCAGTGCTTCTTAATGACGCAAGCTGTTTGGTTAGACGCAAACGAGGTTATAGGTGGCAGATGTCTTTGGAATAAATGCTTTTCATGGGAAGATATGACCTCAATACCTTTGGTATGAATTGTAACTTACTGCCCCCCCCCCCCCAAGCCCCCAAACCCCCCCCCAGGCCTTCTCGCCTCATCTACATCAGTGCGTCGGTCTTGCGGTTTACAAATCACACTTTGGGACACACTCTTACCCAGGAGAATGGAGGGAATGATGGGTGAAAAAAAATATATGCTCGCAAAGTACACTCTGGTGTCCAGAAACATTTGTCCCCTATCAACTTAATCAGTTTATAAATATTCCGAATATAACAAATGACAATATTGAATACAATCTAATACAAAAGCTTTTGGCTATTTCCGTCCGCTTGCACAAAAAAACGATCTGTGACAAATTGATGAAATGAGACGGAACACCTGCTCGGCTGCTGGCTGCGGTTCTCAGGGAGGCTTGGAGGAAATCTCGTGATCACGCCTTCCATTGCTTTGTCAGAACGACTCATTTCTTTATCGTTGAACGCGTCGTGTAATAATCAGGCTAGAGCTGTAATTAAAGACGGAGGCAGAATGTACCGTTTTCACTGTAAAAGAGGGGACAAGGAAAGCAACGACTCTCGTTACGGCGTCTGTAGCTCGCGGACGTTTCCTCCTCCTCCTGAAAAACTTGCCAATCTAGAGAGAGAGAGAGAGAGAAGGAGTGAGTGCTTCATCTAATTATGATAGCAGAATCTGGAACAAGACAAGGTAATCAGGCGGAGGAGAGAAGGAGAAGTGTGCAGGCAGTGTAACTAATGAAAAGTTGCAGAGTGTGAAGAGGGAAGGAGGGAGGGAGATGTGAAGGGCTGAGTCTCCTTGTGTCAGTCAGGTTACATAAGCATGGAAGAGTGGGAGCGAGTGTGAGTGTGAGAGAGAGAGAGAGAGAGAGAGAGAGAGAGAGAGAGAGAGAGGGAAGAGAGAGAGGGATTCTGATCGATTCGGTCTGAAGAGAGATTAAAAAAGACATAATGCATTATAGAGCGAGAGAATTAGAATTCCCGTGCGTTATAGAGTCGAAATGAAAAGCATTTGTGATCTCGTTGCATTGTATTGTATGTGTGTGTGTGTGTGTGTGTGTGTGTGTGTGTGTGTGTGTGTGTGTGTGTGTGTGTGTGGGTCAGTTTAGCCTCTCAAAAGTATCCGCTTTATTACGTTTATAACGTATATATATATATAATATATATATATATATATATATATATATATAATGTTTATCTGCGCTAATAACATGTCTAAATTCCTTATGGGTCACTCGCCGAGAGATCGAATCATAAATTATATATTAAATAATATAATTATTTTCTATATATCGATTTAATTTGATAGAGGTGAGCTTTTTATTTATTTATTTAGTTATTTTGGTCATTTCATGCGAAGCATTTACGTGATATATGCATGATATGCAGCATACGGTATGCCCTCGCCTGAATAGTGATTTTGAACAAACAGCCCTGTGAATTTTTTTATTTATTTATTTTTTATATTTATTTTTGATTTTTTGAGGGTTGAGAAAGTTTGTTAAGGTGAACTTTCTAAAGCGATGTATCATCGAAGTGCGGGCCTTTTATTCTAAAGTTCACAGTGCAACCCAAACACTATATCATGTTTATTTATTTTTGTTTTGTTTTGTTTTGTTTTTTTCCTAAAAATATACATCTAAAAAAAGATTTTATGGTGTTTATGGACTGGAGTTTAATCCCTACATAAAGCATAATTCCAGAACACAGAAGATAGACACGTCCAAAAATGTAATAATTAATTCATTAATAAGCGATTTTAGGAACGCTATAGTAATGAAGGCAAAACGTCACAGTGTAGTTTATATTTATATTTATGCATTTATATATATATATATATATATATATGTGTGTGTAAAAAAAAAATATATATATATATATCAGTAGGTAATTGGTCTCAGGCAATACTAGATGATACAAAAGTACGTAGGAAATCAGGCAGTAGGGACCCCTGGTGGTGTGGAGTGGTATTGTTATTTGAACTGTGCTCAACTTTGCTAAGAGTTGTTTCTATGAAAGGGTTTTTTTCCCCACATTTTTTTTCATGATCATTTCATTTTTTCATTAAAAAGTAAGAGACATTGAGGCATCTCTGTGTCAGGAGTGTACCTTATATATGTCCTCGAATGGAGCGCTTAATGACATCTTTCATACCTGATTCGTGATGAATTTATGACGGTAAATAAAGAGCTCACTGATTAAAATCAGGCGATTAATTATACACGCGAGGAATAAAAACAAGAAAAAATCTGAAATATGTATTTGTATATTTGAACCAATTGTGAATATTATGTTCATTATTGAGTCATTTGTTTATTTATTTACTTCTCTATTTTATTTAAGCGAAGCAGGAGAAGGCGGTTATACGTTATTATTGACACTCGCTCGATAATCATCATTATCTTATAAGCAGGGTTCCATTACTTCTGTTCATTTCCTTATTAATCTTGTTCGAGGATTTACCTGCCTGTTCAACATCCTCAATACATAGCATTCACACTGAAACACACACCGTTTATATAATCCTCCCGAACTACAGAACAACGCCTTTCTTCATCACATGCACAGTCCAGACATGTGCAAACAGTCCAGCTGTTGAGTCTCCACCACTAGTTGTTTTTTTAAAGGAGCAAAGAGACATGGGATGAAAGAATAATAATGCTGACCTACACACACACACACGCACACACACACACACACACACACACACACACATACACACACACACTTGATTACAGTTCTGTTTGCTCTTTCATCTCATACTGATTCAGTCTGAGTGCTCATCCCATCCTTCAATTGATACACTCTTTACACACTGTGTACGTGTGAATCTGTTTCGGAGAAGCTGATTGGATAAACCCTGAGGTGTCCTAATCCAGTCGTACATCCAGTAACTACATTGAATGTTTGTTTGTTTTTTATTATTGTTTAATATATAAAATTGGAATTTGTAATGTTCTAATTGTTTTTTTTCGTCATGTCTGTGGTCTTGGTCCTTTGTTGGATTAGCGTACTGGTTTTTAGTAAATTAAACAGCCCTACAACTATATATATATATATATATATATATATATATATATATATATATATATATATATATACTATATATATATATATATATATATATATATATATATATATATATATATATATATATATATGGGATGGGATCGTTAATTAGACATTTTTAAGATAGCAGCCATGAGACTAAAGCCGAGGCTGAAATGGTGTAAGATTACATTAAGAAACGTCTCGACACGTCAAATCTGCATTTGTTTGTCTTACCTGTGTGTCATTTACTGCTATATGCCACGTTATGTATCAATATAGACTGTTACACCTTAAGAACAATGACAAAGGAATTCTGTACAAAACCTTGTTAAAGGTATCCATTGAGGTTCTTTTGTTTGTTTGTTCCACTCCCTATTGGAATTCTGATAATCCTACATACTTCCAGGTTCCAGTTTGACCAATCCTAAACCACTCCGAATGGAATTCGTACCAATCCTTCTTTATCCCTCAGAAACAAGACATTGTCTATTTTCTGTGTTCCTGGTAGGAGAACTGTTCAGGATTGGTAAGAATTCCATTCAGACTGTTTCAGGATTGTATCATTGATATGTTTAAGTGCGCTATATTGACAGAATTCCTTTATGATTGGTTCAGGATTAGTCAGAATGGTTATGGGAAAGGGCCATGATTGGGCAACCTGGAAATGTATCCGAATCCTGCCTTATCTCTCAGATCCTATTCCTATATTCGTGACCCTATTCACCTCTGACCAATCCTGCCCAGTTCTACAAAACCCATTCTTAGAAGGATTCTGGCCTAATCCTCATCCACTTTCAGCCAGATCCAGATCCATTCTCATAGGAGTACCATCCGATCCTTCATAGTCTATTAGAAAATGTGACCAATCCACTCCATCAACATTATGACCAATCATATCTAACTTTGCAAAATGTCTTGCCAATCCCAACCAAGTGTTTACTTTCACGATTTTTTTATCTGTTTCCGATTTCTGAAAATATGATCCAGAACCAATCCGAAATAAACCGGTTTTACAGCACCCCTTCCACACGTCGACCTAAAAAATCTAAGAAAAATCCCACCTGATATGAATTGATGTTCAATCAATAACCACACTGACTGTATCTAAAGATATCCATATATAATTCAGCACTTTAAATCAATATTAATCCCTGCGAGACTCCTTTTTAAATGTAGTAACGCTTATCGATGTTTATGCATTAGTGCCTTTTTCAGCCATCTTTCTCATTTCCTCAATAAATACCGGATTACCCAGAGTTTTGGTTTTGTTTGTTGTTGTTTTTTTTTTTATTAGTTTTTTTCTCTAAGACTTACAGATTCCTTTGAATTTATTCTATACTGATTAATATTTTAAAAAAAATCATATTTCATCAATAAATTCTACCCTACTGTATAACTGTATAACAATTAATCCCACTTTTATTTTCCTACCTATTATACAGTATGCCTGCCTCTTGTACAGTTGAATTAAATACGCATTGTACACAGCCATGCTATTTATACAGAAAGTGTGTTTAATTTTACAATAAAGATAAACTGCTGAACAAACGGCTGCGCCGAGGGTCGTAACTTTTTCTCATTTCGTTGTTCCTGGTCGAGGAAATTGCTATGTGAGCGGGAAAAAAATAAATAAATAAAAGCACAATAATTGTTGTTACAGGACAATCTAAAGGAGAAAACGTAATGGGGAGAATAAACAGCCCGTGTGATTTTTCAGACGGGGAGGTCCTGAAGAATGTCAAAAAATGTGGACTGATACTGGAGACTCCTTCCCTTTTGTTTTGTTTTTTTGTTTTTCTTGCTCTACTGAAGAATCTACTGCAAGAGCGGATCCCAACTAAATCCATATTTTGTAGATTACCACGTTTTATTTTGTTTTCACTCAAATCTGTAGAGCAGTGAATGACCTTCGCCGAGTAAAGCCTGGCCTTTTCTTCTTCTCTTCTATCTCTTCTTCTAATCCTCCTCTCTTCCCCTGTGGTTCAAGAGAGAGATATTTTAATAACTTCAAGATAGAAAAAAAATGACAGAAATCCTGTTCGGGACACTTTCTGCTTTTATTTTATTGTCAAGTTGTCATGTTGTTGTTTATTCAGATGACATTTGGATACGATTCATAATGGTGTAGATAAATAAACCTGAAAGATAGATTGGGTCAGCCATGATACAGCACCCCTGGAGCACAGAGGGTTAAGGGCCTTGCTCAAGGACCCAAGAGTAGCAGCTTGGAGATACCGGGGCTTGAACCCCCGACCTTCTGATCAGTTGTCCAGTTCCTTAAACCACTGAGCTACACCCCTTCCTTGGTAAGAGGGATTTGTGCTGAGGTGTTTTGTTTTCCCAAAAAGTGTCACTGTGCATTATAGCGCAACATCTACACTTCGGTCTCATTTGTCCAATGGCTATATGGGATGGGATATATATATATATATATATATATATATATATATATATATATATATAATATATATATAGTTTTCCAGTTCCACAATGCAGAATGGTAATGGCCTTATAACCCCTGGTACACAGTGTAAGTTGTTCGAAACAGTTACTTCCCATTGCTGATGTCTTTTCTCCTCGCAGTTGTGTTAACACTATCTACCCAGACCAGGGCTTTTATAGCAGCTCAGCCTTTCTAATGATCAATTCATCAATCGCGTTAAATTAGCACTCGGACACTATCATTAGCCTCTTAAATCTCCCAGAATCCCTAAAGGTGTACTACACATGCCTTTTTTTTCCTTTCCATATTGGCTTTATAATGTCATTGTGTAATAATTCTTGTTTTGCTTATCGGAGGTTGTGTTTACTTCTCTTTTTTTTTTTTTTGATCCCATGAAGGATGAAGAGACGATGAAAGAGGGAGTACTTTCCTTTCCACATGACTGTATACACACAGACCAGTCATTAAAAGCATTTCACTGCATCTTTTTTATGCTACTTTTGTATTGGGGTGGAGGGAAAAGTCTCCCGTGTCACTGAGATTTTCTTTTAACAGTATACAGGGGGAAAAAGGCTTTTCTGTTACCAGAATGGAAGGTTCTGGCACTTTTCTCGGTAACGGCGTATACAGTCGACAGTTATATCTCAGCCGGGGTGGAAAAAAAAACAAAAAAAAAACGAGAAAGCTGGTGGGAATAATAAGAGGCGATAACAAGGACTCGTTTCTCACACGCTCCAAATGAAATCGGTATTTTTAAGAGACACTTTGTGATGTTTCAATCAGGAGGAGTAAACAGCGCATCGTAGAGCATTGCCTTTTTATTTCCTGCAGCGTCATTTCCTGATTTCTTCCTTAATGAACATGCACTTAATTACACTCAGTTTCAGGGGTTGGGTGGAAAAATAAAAATACAAGCAAGTAGCGATTTTTAATGTATATGTACCATGTGATGGAGATGAGGACGGGGACAATAGGAGGACAATTCATTCATTCATTCATTCATCTTCTACCGCTTTATCCGATCTTCCCTCAGGTTACTGGGGAGTGTGTGCCTGTCTCAGGCGTCTATGGGCATTAAGGCAGGATACACCCTGGATGGAATGCCAACCCATGGCAGGGCACACACTCACATTCACACACATTCAGACACTAGGGACAATTTTCCAAGGTGCCTGATGCATGTTTTTGGACCGGGGGGAAACCGGACAACCCGGAGAAAAAACCCCTGAAAAACACACACATGGCCGAGACGGGAATTGAACCCGGACCCTGGTAGTGTGAGGCGAACGTGCTAACCACTAAACCCTCATAGACATTACAGCACAATGAAATTGTTTTGGAAGCAAGGGTCAGAGCGCATGGTCAGCCATGATACAGCGCCCCCTGGAGCACAGAGGGTTAAGGGCCTTGCTCAAGGACCCAAAAGTGGCAGCTTGGTGATACCATTGCTCGAATCCCCGACCAGTATTCTAGCACCTTAACCATTGAGATACACCCCCTCCCATATACTATATTATATTATTATATTAAGGGGATTAAGGCATTGGGCTCTGGACCGAAAGGTTGCTGGTTCAAGTCCCGGACACCTCCAAGCTGCCGCCCTTAACCCCGTTTGCTCAGTCTGCCCCAAGGTTGCACAAACCAGTGCCTTCCTAGTGCCAATACCAAGCATCCAGTGTGAAACATATGGGGATCGTCCGCTGTAGCGACCCCTAACGGGGAGCAGCCGAAAGTGATGATGATGATGATGATGATGATGATGATGATGATGATGATGATGATGATGATGATGATGATAAAAAAAGAAGCCTCCATGTTATTATTTATTATTTATGTTAAGTCTTTTTTATTTATTATTTATTTATTAGTTTCTAAAATTTCACTGTTGAATGTTAGACATGAAGTGCCCTACTGAATCCAAACAACGTTTTTCTCTTGACTACATTTTTTTCGGGCAACTTACTGAATCATTTCTGATCTCCTCACGCCACCTAGTGTCCAAAAAAGGTAAAAGAGGAAGACGGTGTAAGAATAATGAAAAAGGTAAACAGTTGACTGTAAAATAAGATGTGGATCATATTTGAATACACTGATCATGCATGGAGATTTTGTAAGCAAGCGTACAAAAAAACAAGTAATATTTTATTTGACAAATATGTTATATATATATATATATATATATGTATTTTTTTAAGGACTTCAATATAACTGAGAAAAGGAATATTTTAGAAAAATGGGAAATTTTTTGTCAATATTTTTGTTTTTTTTTATTGTAAATTATATAATCCCTGCTCAGGGTGTTTATACAGATAGTGTGTGAATTAAAAATGAACCATAGACAAAAGGACGATAAGGAAACATTCATGGAATTGAAACACTTAAAAAATACAGGAGTATTAGCAATCTATTGATCTTTTTTGTATTTTTTTTATCTATCATTATTTATTTTATTATTTACATGACTTTGCACAGACCTTAAATGAAACTATTGATTTAGTTATACAGTTAATATTATATAGTTTAGTAAATCTTTTTATTTACGTTTTTTATTGGTTTGCTTTTTATGATTGTGGACTTTTACTGAATATCTTGTGTGTCAATATTTTCCTACATGATTTCACTCAATAAAGCTATTTATTTTTAATGTAAAATTGAAAACTGTCTCCACCTTGTGTTTGTCAGAGGTATTGCAAGTTTCCGTAGTCTTTTCTTTTAGTATTTTCCGAGTGTGTGTGTGTGCGTGTGTGTGTGCGTGCGTGCGTGCGTGCGTGCGTGCGTGCGTGCGCGTGCGTGTGTGTGTGTGTGTGTGTGTTAAACACTATAACTATAAATAAAAGCCACACGAAGCACCGCCCAGTGCTGTGCGATACAAACTGGTTTCATTCCCTACGGTTTGAATGTAGCCCCGCCTCCTCCATCTCCCAGCCAATTAGATTAATTCTGAGCGTCACGTGTGTTCATAATTATGCAGAGTTTTGATCCAGTTTAAATCAGCGCCATGCTCTTTAACTGAAGTCCATGTAGACTTTTATACGCACGTGTAAACATTTTATTTATTCATTTTTTTGCAACGACTTTTGTAAATAAAATTGTTTGCAACAAATAAGGCGAGGCAAGGCACTCGCAGGGAACGAACATTGCATTAGTATTATCCGGTCTGAGGGAGTCTGGAGGCTGCGTGTGTGGTGTGTGTTGTTGTCATGGTAACGCCGGGACACTGATTTGAAGAAGTATCTGCACAACTCTTAAAGATCCTGCATGTGTGTGTGTGTGTGTGTGTGTGTG
Organism: Kryptopterus vitreolus; assembly: GCA_030449085.1. Classification (NCBI taxonomy): domain Eukaryota; kingdom Metazoa; phylum Chordata; class Actinopteri; order Siluriformes; family Siluridae; genus Kryptopterus; species Kryptopterus vitreolus. The sequence continues at coordinate 13,214,614 of JACRUU010000006.1, read as the reverse complement.
TGTGTGTGTGTGTGTGTGTGTGTGTGTGTGTGTGTAGCTCTGAATGCAACAGTTAGGGTAAGTTCAAGTTTAATTCAATAAAGTTTCACTGTGTCTTAAGAATGTTTACTTACAGCTGTTGAATGTGGTGATCACGTGGTTACTAGGGTGGTGTATAGGACTCAAATAATATGTTTGTATACTTTCACTATTAAATGATCCATAGAAATGATTTTCTTTGGCATTAATCAAGTCTATCCTACAAGATTTTGCTATATGTTGTGAGCCAGTAGGATAATCCCTGGCTAATTGTTGTAATTGAACCAGTTTTACTTTCTTCTAATAATTTTACATTAATTTGCGGTACAATTGTTTTCTGTTTTACTGGGAAATTGGTAAAAAAAACAAAAACAAAAGGCCTGCCGGTTTGACTAGCTCGGCCAGTGTATTGACTCTTTCACCACGGTTTATCGTAACTATGGTTATAACGATTGGTTGTGATGTTAAATGGAAGAAGAAGCAGAAGAAAAATCTCATATCCGTCATTAGTTGACCTGTAAATGAGAAACGCTTTGCATTATAAGCTCTCGTTCGGTGGCACGGACTGTCATGATTTCAAGGTGTTTATCCAACATTCATTCATTTCCATCCTAGGAAACACCGGATGAATACGCCAAAGCTGGATCTCAGCTCCATCACAAACGGTAAACCCACTTCTAATTTGCCAGATTAAATGTATATGTACTTTATCTTCAATACATTGAGATTTCTGGAATAAAATAAGCATAGTGTAACTAACCACCTTGTTTATAGGCATTCTCTCGATCCATTTAGTTTTATTAAACGTATCTACAGCACTAAGCCGACTGGTATTTATAGCCGGGTTCGATTCCCGTCTCGGCCATGTGTGTGGAGTTTGCATGTTCTCCCCATGCCTCAGGGTTTTTCTCCGGGTTCTCCAGTTTCCCCCTGGTCCAAAAACATAGGTAGGTTGATTGGCACCTTGGAAAATTGTCCCTAGTGTATGAATGTGTGTGTGATTGTGAGTGTGTTTGTGTGCCCTGCGATGGGTTGGCATTCCATCCAGAGTGTATCCTGCCTTAATGCCCATAGACGCCTGCGATAGGCACAGGCTCCCCGTGACCCGAGGGAAGATCGGATATAGCGGTAGAAGATGAATGAATGATGAATGACACTCTACATGGAGTGTCTCACATACACATCCCTATGCACTTATATCAAATAAAACAATAATGCCTACATTAATATAAACCTGTGACTTGTCTTACACTGCTATCTCATAGCTATAGCTAAAAGAAAAACTCCCATTAACCACCAGTTCAGCTTCAGAGTTTCCGTCTCCGTCCTCAGCCGTGACCCTGGAACATAAGTAGCTTATGGTCTTCTTAAAACACTCACTCAGCATTGGTGTGTGTGTGTGTGTGTGTGTGTGTGTGTGTCGTATACCTATGCGCAGACGCAGAGTGTTACCAAGCTTTCATGGCATCATCAAGAAGTCTTTAGCACATAAAGGGTTTTCTGTGTTCGGGGAGAGGACGGTTCACACACTGTGTGTGTTTTTTTTTAGGAGCTGGTGTCGGTCCAAGAAAGACATAATGGGTGTAAAATTACTGGTAAGTGCTACCAGTTCAGCACCGTTTATGACGCTACGTTACATTCTTACAGTTGTTGATGTAAAGCAAGGATTCAGGAGGGTCACTGGCATGTAGAGCACAATGAAAATAAAGGGTTTCTATATGTACTTTACATAGCGTGTGTCAAAGGACTTATTCCTCTGGAGTTATAGAGCATTATAAAGTAGTCTAGAGAATGCTCTGTTCACTCCGTTAGGTGGAGTAGAAGAGTATGTATATATAGTAGTAGTAGTAGATTGGCTGCAGGTGAAAGGAATCTGAATGTTAAATGTGTGTGTTTTTTTTTTTATGTAGCATGACATTCTATTGCAAACATAATATAAAACACATTATATGATTGAGAACTGAAATTGAACAGCACAGTCTCTAAGAGTGTACTTTTTTTTTTTCAAATGCTGGGGGAGAATAGTGAAATACACTATAACAAATAACACTAGTTACTTGTTTTCCAGGTTTAGCCTAAAAACCGACCACGATTAGCAACATTTAAACCTGAGATTTGCATCCCAGCGCTGCTATACTGAATCAAATGAATCGATGCCCTTTCCGACCAATCAGATTCAAGTATTCTAAAGCGCTTCTGCGTCTCTTTACCAGTAGGGGCGTTTCCATTACCCTTCAAAATGTGCAAATTTAAATAGAGAATTGAGAATCCGCGTCAAATTCACAAAAACTAGACGATGCGGAAAAAAAGGAATAATTTGCAAAACTGTAATGTAAAACGTTTTTTCCCCGCATTTCCAGGTCACATGATAAACGGGCGATTGGCTGCGATATAAGTAAGCCTGCCCTTTTTTTTTTTTTTTGAGTGACATCGCGAGAGGACGACTTTTAGTCACACGACATGGTTAATGGAAACGCCATCATTTCGCAAGTTTTTTATCGACATTTCTGAAATATCGTTTTTATAGATATTTTATAGATAATATTTTACGTAAATTTGTAATAGAGACGTGGCTTGTGTTTTGTGTGCATTTTTGTGCATGAGCGTGCATATGTTTGTTTGTTTTTTCCAATTTTTGTCCAACTTTGCCTGTGGGAACAGCTGTTAACATTCTAGCTGTTTACATCCTGTGAATCCGTCGTTCATTATGCTTTGCCAGCTCTGCTCGCTACACGATGATCGGCAGCGGTAATTTCAGGTGGTTGTACTCGTCGAGCTGTCTCTCTCGGGCCGCCGAGATTTCCTAAGAGGCGACTGTTTGTTTTCTTCCCCGGCCCTGTTTAAACCTGTTTAATTACGCTCGGCGGATTTGTCCGCGCTCCACGCAGGCGCGATAATGTACAGTACGAACAATTTCACATTGTGTGGCTCGACTTTTGTTCCAGGTTTGTGTTCCGTCACCGCGGCGACGCCGGGCGGTAAACCGGAATCTCGAGCATGAAAGCGAAGAACATGATAATAAGTGAAAAAGACTTGCGAGGGGAAATGCGGTGTGAGAGGTAGAGAAGTGACCACGAGGAAGCATGGAGGTGAAAAAGAGCGGCGTGAGAATGCGAATGCGTGCCTGGACCCCTGCCTCGGGATACTCTTCACCTCCCAGCCCGGTCAGCTCACAACTCAGCTGGGATGAAGGCAAAGACGACGACTTCCAGAGCCAGATGGATGAGGACGGCATTATTGGATTGAGTGAGACACAACTCGGGGTATGAATGTTTTGTGCGCGTTATAACTATGTCATTTATATGGGGAACAGTGTTGGGGAGCAATTAGTTGCATGTAACGGCGTTACGTAATTTAATTACAAAATAAACGTAACAGGAATTCGTTCGTTACTGAGAGAAAAAAAACTGTTTAATTAAGTTAAAATGTTTACATTGAAAACAGGGTTCCATCTGAACAATTTCAAATTTAAAATCCCGCCATCGTCTAAAGCGCTGATTTTACATGTGACAATCATTCAATCAATCGTTTTTTTTTTCTACTTTTTTCTTAGAATGTTAACTTAAAGTGCCACCTAGTGGACAAATACAAGTAATCAAAAAGTCATCAGATGTAATCCGTTACTTTATTTTTATGAATATATAAATATTAGAGGTATGGTGGTTTAGTGGTTAGCACGTTCGCCTCACACCGCCAGGGTCCGGGTTCGATTCCCGTCTCGGCCATGTGTGTGTGGAGTTTGCATGTTCTCCCCATGCTTCAGGGGTTTTTTCTCCGGTTTCCTCCCGGTCCAATAACATGCACGGTAGGTTGATTGGCACCTTGAAAAATTGTCCCTAGTGTATGAATGTGTGTGTGAGTGTGTGTGTGTGTCCTGTGATTGATTGGCATTCCATACAGGGTGTATCCTGCCTTAATGGCCATAGACGCCTGAGATAGGCACAGACTCCCCGTGACCCAAGGGAAGATCGGATATAGCGGAAGATGAGTCATTGTGTTATGTTTTATCCTAAATTCCTTGCATCCCATTGATCGACATTGACATAACATTATGACCACCTGCCAATCATCTGGTCGGTCCCCTTTTTGCATCTAAAACACTCCTGTGCATTAACACCGTCCCATGACAGTCCCCGTTGCTTCCGAGGACCATTTTTGATACATCCTGACTACTGCAGATTGGGAATAATCACCTTGGTGGCGTGTTTTCCTGATTAGGCGGCAACAAAAGGTAATAATGAAAATAAATAGAACGCGCCTGTAAATGTTTTTCTTCTCAGCATGAAGACGAGGTTGCATTAGAGGATGAAGAGGAGATCATTTCAGATGTCGGAACGCCAGAGCCTGAAGAAGGTCCGCCTTCAGCGATGGAAGACCTCAACTGTCACCTGAGTCAGCTGCTGGATTCGGAGCCGCTCTCCCTACCCATAGAAGACGACTGTCTCTCACCCATACACAGTACCAGAATGATTGAATTTTCTTAACACACCAGTATTTACATTATATGTCATCATAATATCATTTTCTATCAAAGGCATGGCATGGCAAAAAAAGTGGGAAAGATGTGTTTTTTCCTAGACATAAATTTACAGGGTTGTTCTTAAGGACTAACGTGATGACTACTATCAAAGAAATACAATTAATGCAATTAATGCAATCTGCAATTTATTCTTAGCAAATTAATCATTAGAGAATGATGTCTCATATAATCTGTAAATATATGTAAATATATAATCGAAAATATATGTCTTAGTTATTGTAGACATTGAGTGTAGAGTTATTTATGTACTTTTCACCGATCGCTGGACCACAAAAAGCTCGGATGGACACTTTTGAACCATTTATATTTACATTTACAGTTACGGAGCATTAGTTAAAGCGAGAATATGAATAGCGAGAAAATATACAACGCACGTTTCGTTACTGTTATAACGGAATGACGCTTCTACTTCTTGCTTTTGGGTCAAGTTCACAATTCTAAACCGTTTCAATTGTGTTTATTATTAGTCGTATATATTTTAAGTGAATAAATTGTTAATATAAGAAAACAGAGGGGAAAAAGATGAGTCATTGATGTCTTACCATATAGTAAGCCCATTTCTTTTCTCTATAAATCAGTATAATATAATTATATCACTATTGCAGCTGTTTTCATTTTATTTATGGAGGGAACTAATAATTATAATAATCAATATTAAGTGTGGGGCACGGTGGCTTAGTGGTTAGCACGTTCGCCTCACACCGCCAGGGTGGGGTTCAATTCCCGTCTTGGCCATGTGTGTGTGGAGTTTGCATGTTCTCCCCGTGCCTCAGGGGGTTTTTCTCCGGGTTCTCCAGTTTCCTCCCGGTCCAGTAACATGCGGAGTAGTTTGATTGGCACCTTGGAAAATTATCCCTAGTGTATGAATGTGTGTGTGTGCCCTGCGATGGGTTGGCATTCCATCCAGGGTGTATCCTGCCTTAATGCCCATAGACGCCTGAGATAGGCACAGGCTCCCCGTGACCCGAGGGAAGATCGGATAAAGCAGTAGAAGATGAATGAATGAATGAATGAATTGTGCAATCGTAATTATGCAACTAGATGACCTATGCAAGATAATGGTAACTTTTCCAACCTTTTCCAAAAAATAAATAAATAATAAAAAATAAAATAACACAACCAAAACAAAACAAACAAACAAAAATAAAAATACAAGGGTTTTAGTCAGGGGGTCGACCATGCAAAGAGTTAATGTACACAAGAAATGGTTTCAATTTTAAAAATGACATAAGTGTCCTTAAGTCCCTGAGATGATGTTACTGGTTTTGGGGATTTCCATAAGGAAATGCCCTTTGCTATCAAAGATGTGTATAACTTTCCTTTCTATGATGGGTTTTTTTTTTAGATGATGTCGAGTATAGTGTTTCCCTGGAGGACTGGTCTGACGTCGACGACGACGAGGATAAAGAAGAGCAGCTTGATCGTGTAAATAAGGAGAATGTTACAATACCCAGTCCTGCCCCACATCCAAGCCCAGGCGGAGATCTAGATTCGGGAAAATCACATGACGAGGTCGAGGGGACGCCCAGAATTGAGCGATATCGTCGTCAAAGGGATCCTCACCCCCGGTATACCAGCTATGATTTCGTTAGCCACAGACAAAATTCTGATGCTGCGAAATCCGAAACGCTTTCTTGGAATAGCGGTGACGAGAGGAGCCGGGTGTCTTCCACGCCTTCCTTCAAAAGCACTTCGCAGGTCCATCTCCGTCTTTCCGAGCTGAGTTTGCAGGACGAGGAGAGAAACTCTAGGGTTGAAGCTGAGCGATGCGGGTCGGACGGCAGACTAGGCAACATCGCTAGAGTTTACCAGCCGGTCGAGGATCCTGCTCCTGCACGGAATATCCCTGTATCACAAAAATCTGGATTCGGGAAGAATTCTGCCGAACATTTCCCGAATCACAATCAGCGATCTGTTCCCACGCCTCGAGATCTATTTCCTCCTCCGCTGGATGATTACCCAGATTGTGCAAAGCCTGCATCCACAGACTCCTCGTACAGGCGCAGGAGACACCACAGCCCCTCCAAAACGTCTTACACCGACCCCAATGACGTCAGGTGGGTTTGTGAATGTGATTTTTGTGTGTGTGTGTGTGTGTGTGTGTGTGTGTCAGAGAAGCTTTATAGAAATTCAAGATATTGATCTCGACGTATAACGAGTATATCAGAGGCGACATTTCTTAGGCAGAAATCTATTTCTTAAAGCATGTGTGAGACCTGTGCAGAACGCTACAAGCCTATATAAAGGTAGAAGAGGCGAGGTTTATAAACCTTTAGAAGCGCATTTCAATCCACACTGCGTTTGTTCAGAGGTGTAAACAGTACCGGAAAATCATACTCGAGTAAAACTATAGACCAGGGGTCAACCTACCGTGCATGTTTTTGGACTGGGAGAAACCGGAGAACCCGGAGAAAAACCCCCTGAGGCACGGGGAGAATATGCAAACTCCACACACACATGGCCGAGACGGGAATCGAACCCGGACCCTGGAGGTGTGAGGCGAACGTGCTAACCACTAAACCACCGTGCCCCATGAATTGTGAAAAAATAAACAAAAACAAACTTTTCATAACTAGCAGATTCTTTTTTTGGGTTCCATTGTCGCTCCTGAAATCCGGATATCCGGGAAAAACGGATCTTTATGATCAAAACGCCTCATCTGTGTTTTTCTTGCTCTCCTCGATGTGCGCGATGGACAATTCTTATTTTCGTCATTTGTTTTAGCACTTTTTGGTGTGAAAAGTCACTCGCAGGCAAGCAGATGCAGGTAGGGGAGTGTACTAAATGTCATTGGCTAGGGGAGGCTGTAGCTCAGTGGTCTAAGGCTGCTGATCGGAAGATCCGGGTTCGAGCCCCGGTATGGCCAAGCTGTCGCCCTTGGGTCCTTGAGCAAGACCCTTAACCGTCTGTGCTCCAGAGGGCGCTGTATCATGGCTGATCCTGCGCTCTGACCCCAGCAAGCCAACAACAAGCTGGGATATGCCAAGAAACAATTTCACTGTGCTGTAATGCATATGTGACAAATAAAGTCTATTCTTCTTCTCTTCTTCGTTTTCAATTCAAATACAGCAAAAAGAAAAAGTACCTATTTTGCATAATAAATGTAGTCGGGTAGAGAGTAAAAGTTGCAATAAGAAATGTACTTACTCAAATACTTGACTCCGTAATATTATTATTATAATCATACGTTCTTATTCATACGTTTCGGTGGTCTCCGTGTGTCTCAGGAAGGGCCAGCTGAGTCACCCATTACCGGATTTTTCCAAAGTCGAGCCCAAAGTTCGATTCCCCAAAAGCAGCTACAAGCCACCGCGGAGCCGCCGACCCGCTCACAAAGACGACTCAAAAGCGGACGTCGCTATAGCGCTCAAATCTCCTGCTGACATTGTGAGAGAGGCTCTGGCGAGTACTTCCGAAGGGCCCTCGGAGACCGCAGCCCCCATCAACCCCCGGACCACCTCGAACACTACGGTACCTCAGGAGTTGCGATGCCCTCTGCAAGCCAGCACTATGGTACAACAGCTTCAGGTATCTCAACTACAACTCTCCAATACTAGTGTCTGATGCACATCATGTGCCCAAAAACCATGTGACTGTGCGTCCTTAAGTGATATAAGTACAGACCAATATTTGAGTAAAAGGGTTGCTGTCCTGGGAATTATGATGTACATTATTATGTTTTGCTGTAATGGGAACGTAATTATATGGCTGCATGAACTGAAGTAGAGTGATACTTTTGATAGTATTCACCAGCATTGATATCAACCTATAGAGATGTGATTTATATACTATTGTCTTTTATAGGAGGATTATAATAGGCTTCTGACCAAGTATGCCGAGGCGGAGAATACCATTGACAGGCTGCGCTTGGAGGCTAAGGTTTGATTTTTTTTTTCCCTATAGTGTCAAAAAAAAGACATAAATCTGGGGCCTCTGCAAAAAAGAACAGTACTGTTAACGATCTGTTAATGTCAGTGCAGCGATGCTGTTTGATGTCTTACACACACACACACACACACACACACACACACACACACATATATAAATATATATATATATATATATATATATATATATATATATTAAAATGTTCATTCATTCATTCATTCATTTTATACCGGTTTATCCGATCTTCCCTCGGGTCACGGGGAGCCTGTGCCTATCTGAGGCGTCTATGGGCATTAAAGGCAGGATACACCCTGGATGGAATGCCAAACCAATCGCAGGGCACACACACACACACATTCATACACTAGGGACAATTTTCCAAGGTGCCAATCAACCTACCGTGCATGTTTTTCTGGACCGGGAGGGAGGAAACCGGAGAACCTGGATCGAACCCATTCGGGGAAGGGGGGGGGGGGGGGGGGGGGTGGGGGGGGGGGGGGGGACTGGGGTAAAGGACACTACACAATGGATTGATCGTGGATTTGATCCAGCTGGTCTATTTTACGGATTGAACGGATTTATAGCCCTCAGTCTCTTGGTTGCTGTTCTTGTTCTTCCATCTGGCTGCATTTATTGTTGTGATAATTACAAGCAGCTAACCCCCCCCCCCCCCCCCCTCCTCCTCCTTCTCATGCCCTGACCATCTGTCCTTCCTTTTATAGGTATAAGGATGTAGGGAGGCTGCATGTCGTTCATGCTAATGAGACCCCATATTGATTCTTGTGTTTGTTTTTTACCCTTGTAGAACATGAGTGAGAATGTACATAAATAAATAAATAAATAAATAAATAAATAAAAATATATATATATATATATATATATATATATATATATAGTATGTCTTTGGACATACTCAATCCTAATTAATTTGATAATTACATTGCGTAAAATAGGTTTAGGCTTATGTTCGGTTTCTCCCTGGTCTCAGTGCTTTTAAGGTATTAAGGTGTTAAGATAAATCTGACTCTGCGGAGTGAGGCATCTACAAAAACAAATGCACCATCACTGATTAAATATTACATTTAGCATATTGTTGGACCTATTTTGAACATCTGTTTGGAATGAAGCTCATCCACTTTTTGCAAATAAATAGCAAATCTAATCGGTGTGATAAAACGCATGCCAAAGTCCAGAATGAGTATTTAATAGGACAAAACCCAAATCAAACTAACAAAAAATGCATAATGCACATGGAAGGCACGAGGGGTATAATCTGTATGGGTGATTAAAAAAAAGTGGAATTAGAAAAACATAAATACTGTGATGTTTACTGTGATCAGTTTAAGGGAATGGAACAACACTTTAGCCTCAAGTGGGAAAGGATCAAGTGGTTAAAGCCCATCTAAAAATGTTATTTAATTATTTATGCTCTGGGCATGGAGACATGGATATAGTCAAGAAATTGAAGATGAATCCTTATAGAATATGTGTCATTTTCTAGGTTTGCCTGCACTCGGATCCTCCCAGGCCGAGCCAGGCAGCTGCTTCAGGTATTTTAAAGGAAGGCTTAAAGGTCATGACCCTGAGTTTCCCCCAAGCTCAGAAGGCAGTGCTGGTCACTGATGCTGTCGAACCGACTCAGCAAATGGACGACTCAGGTAAGAACCAACCTCACCACAGTGTTTTATATGTACATATATATATATTAGTTCTAGTAGCCTGTGTATCATATAGTAAATTACAAACGAAGCACAGGGAGCAGGTGAATAATTGGATCATGTCATTTTTTTTCCTATGTGAAAGCTACCAATGGGACGACTCGCCCGTCCTCCGTCGACTCTTTTCCGTCCAGCTGGCGTGACTCTTCTTCTCCGCTTACTGACACACTCTCCAAACAGATGGCCAGCTTTCAGCTACAGGTGTTGACATTTAATTTTGTTTTTCTCGAGCGTTACAGTGTAGACCAGGGCTTACACTGCTATTTATTATACCATTTCATCTTTCCCATAGTGAACAAACAAACACGAACAGGCAGATAAATAAATAACAGTAAAGAATGTGGGGACAGTGGGAGCTTATCCAAAGGGATCCTGGTAGATCCAAAGGGTGCTGATACATCTTTGGATTGTTCTGGATCCAAAGGGAGCTGGTATCTCTCTAGATGGTTCTGGATCCAAAGGGAGCTGTTATCTCTGTGGATAGTTCCGGATCCAAATGGAGTTGGTATCTCTCTAAAATGGTTCTGGATCCAAAGGGTGCTGGTATCTTTCTAGACAGTGCTGGATCCTAAGGGAGCTGATACCTCTCTAGATGGTTCTGGATCCAAAGGGAGCTGGTATCTCTCTAGATGGTTCCGGATCCAAAGGGAGCTGGTATCATCTCTAGATGGTTTTGGAAAAGGGAGCTCTTTCTAGAAGGTGTGATCCAAATGAGCTGGTATCTCTCTAGATGGTCCTGGATCCAAATGGAGCTGGTATCTCTCTAGATGGCTCAGGATCCTAAGGGAGCTGGTATCTCTCTAGATGGTCCTGGATCCAAATGGAACTGGTATCTCTCTAAAATAGTTCTGTATTCAAAGGGAGCTGATTCCTCTCTGGATTGTTCTGGATCCAAAGGGAGTTGGTATTTCTCTAGATGGCTTGGAATCCAAAGGGAGCTGGAATCTCTCTAGATGGTCCTGGATCCAAATGGAGCTGGTATCTCTCTAAAATAGTTCTGTATCCAAAGGGAGCTGATTCCTCTCTTGATTGTTCTGGATCCAAAGGGAGTTGGTATTTCTCTAGATGGCTTGGGATCCAAAGGGAGCTGATTCCTCTCTAGATGGTCCTGGATCCAAAGGGAGCTGGTATCTCTCTAGATGGTTCAGGATCCAAAGGGAGCTGGTATCTCTCTAGATAGTTCTGGATCCAAAGGGAGCAAAAAATCTTTTACTTTTAAATGGACTGCCCATTACATTTCCAGTTAGATTTCCAGTTTCACTGTCATGAAAAGGTGTACTTAAAATGCACTGGATTACCTCTGGCTGAAACTGTTTATTGCCCATCAGCAGGGACCTCGGCTCATCCTTAGCATCCGTATCACACATCAGTGATAGTGACGTTTTATTTAGTGTAAGTAAAATATTACTAATCCCGTGTTAAAGCTGCTTTTTGTGTTTCTCAGGTGAATGGATTTGAGAAGCTACTAAAGAATGGAAGACTTGAACCTCATGAGCAGACCCAGGTATTATAAAATATATAAAATAAAGGTATTATCGTCCATTTTCACACGCAAAAAAATAAGGTAATTATATGCACTAATATAATATTATCTGCCTCATGACATCCTTATCGTTGGTGAACAGGGGTTGTCGGAGCTGGCCCAGGGTCAGGAATCAATAGAAAGGGCTTACCTGGCTGCACGAGAAAAGCATCAACAACTGCAGAGGCAATCCGAAGGCAAGTCAAGACCTTTCGACCCCGACAGGTGAGCGTCTTTCTGTACATACTTCAGCCGCATGTTTCTACATAATCACCATTCTGTATTGCGGCCTGCATTCATAGGGAACTTGAAAGTCGAATATTTCAGTCCGGAATACAAATGGAGGAACTGAAGGAGTGGATAGAAGAGTCTGGACGTAATCAGCGCGTAACACCTACCCCTAGTGATGTACCCACTCGCGTCCTTCAGCCATGTGTGTTAATGAAAGCTACAGAGCCACACCCTGAGGTACACTCTCCTCTGTAATGACTCACTGTTACACATCTGTAGGGCAGATGTGAGACCAATTGCCTTGCTTAGTCGTGGTGTCATGAATTACTCATATATCAGAGAAAGCATAACTGCAGCTTCCCGTTGTGAACACAAGGTGGTGGTGTTGAGAGGCAGTGTCATGTTTATTCTGTCAATAAAGAGTCCGAATCGGACATGGCTTTTTTTTTAACAAGTATGTTTACACACACACACACACACACACACACACACACACACACACACACACACACAAGGAATTTGACTTGGCGACAAGAGTTTCCAGTGCAGCCAATGGGATATAATAATATAACAAGACCGGAAGTAAATAATAATGAATTGTATATGGTTGAGGGGCACGGTGGTTTAGTGGTTAGCATGTTCGCCTCACACCGCCAGGGAAAGGGTTCGATTCCCGTCTTGGATCAGATGTGTGTGTGTGGAGGTTGTATGTTCTCCCCGTGCCTCAGGGGGTTTTTCTCCGGGTTCTCCGGTTTCCTCCCAGTCCAAAAACATGCACGGTAGATTGATTGGCACCTTGGAAAAATTGTCCCTAGTGTATGAATGTGAGTGTGTGTGTGTGTCCTGCGATGGGTTGGAATTCCATCCAGGGTGTATCCTGCCTTAATGCCCATAGACGCCTGAGATAGGCACAGACTTCCCTTGACCTGAGGAAAGATCTGATATAGCGGTAGAAGATGAATGAATGAATGTATATAGTAGTAGGTATATGTACAGAATACACCAGAATGTTATTTACAAGTGTGTATTATACAATTGTGACATTCAGGTTATGTGTATAAACAATGTCTCGGTGGACAGTGTGTATACATTATTCAGTGTGTATTCAGTGATGATTGTGTACCTATTTTAATTGTTCAAGCCGAGTATAGTTTTAAGGAAATAGTTGTTTTTGTGCCTGGTAACATACCAGTACATAATGTACATATTGCTATTCCTGCTCTGTAGCACCACCCCAAAGGCAACAGTTTGAACAGAGTGTGATTCATGCTGTTATAAATGAATTATATATTGCATTAAGCCAAGATTAATCCATTAAGCTGTTTGTCATTTGACGCTGACCTTCGACCCTTTGACCAGAACCCGGCGTCTGAAGTCGTGGTCGGTTCGGGGTTCAGTTCTATCAGTGGAGAGAGCGACCGAGTCAGGGAAGAGGACGAACGGGACATGCGTCCATCCGTCCTCCATCCCCTGCACCACAAACGTCGACGCGTGGAGAAAGACATTAGCAACCTGGTGGACCGGTAAGCACTTTAACGAACCCGGGCTCTAATTTAACAAACGGCTCTAATTTGTGTAATGTAAACCTGGACATGTGTTTATAATCCAAGTATTATATCACAGCACAACATATTTAGATGGATGGAAAGAAGGAAGGAAGGAAAGAAAGAAAGAAAGAGGAGGAAAGGAGGAGGTTAGGAGGAACGAGAAAGGAGGAAAGAAAGAGGAGGAAAGAAAGAGAAGGAAGGAAAGGAGGAAAGCAAGTCAGTCAGTCAGTCAGTACGTAAGTACCAGAAAGGACAGGACAGGTAATAGATTAAAGATAGCACCATGAGTCTGTTCAAAGTCAGTATAAAGTACAAAGATATAACAGTGTAAATACCTTGTATATTTACTTACAGACATTATAACTTATTTTAACTTCTGGTCAACTCTAAACATGAACCTGTTTATACAGATAAGACGCATGAATAATTGCAGTTAAATGTGTGGCAATATATGACAATGCAAATAGTCTTTATCGTGCAAATGAAGTTTTACAAAAATATTTTGCCTCGTCTTTAGCATTCAGGACGTGAAGGATTTATCTAAGGTGCTCGACCGAGATTTGGAAGAGTTGGACCATCCTTCCATGGACTTAAGAGACCATCCGTCTCCTTACGCTGCCAGCACTGATCGGTTCGAACCCGAACAGCCGAGGAGAAATAAAGACGAGCAGGACTCGGACAAACCTCTCCAGCCGTGAGTCTGGTTGTCAGAGGTGGGGAAAAAACGAATGCAGTTCATTTCTCCCCTACTCACTCTTTCTTTGTCTGTCTTCCTTAGATTATCAATGGCAGGCTGCCTCTCAGGCCCCTCCATTAGTGTGTGGAACTCTATGGAAACTCTCCCAAAGGCCCCGGTCCCAGTTTCACTATTACCACGGAAACAGGACAGTGGCGGGAGAGCTGCAGGTAGCAGGAAGTCCCATAGCAGCACGGGTGAAAGAGAAGCAATGAGAAGAAGGGCCTCTAAAGAGAACGATAAAGCTCTGAGATCGCAGCTCCAGGTTCGTATGAGACATAGCGGGACATTTTAACCACATTTAGATTGTGCCTCGGATTTTTACGATTAATTCGTCTCTTTCTTCAGGAAATATGATTTTTCTTTGACCATTTTGCACCCAAAATGTTTTTAGTGAGAGACACAATTTGTTTCTAGGACGGCCTGGCGACCCCGGAAACGGATAGTGGGTTCCTGGGTTCCGAGAGCAGTCGACTCACCCCTGCAGTTCAAAGCCCTGTCCAGCAGATGTCAGCAGTGAGGTGGGAGGCGCTTTCACCGCAGATCTTCTCTCTGTTCCATCTATTTCTGCTCTCTCTCAGCACTCGTTTTTTTTCTTTCCATCTGCTGTTGGTTTCAGGCAGATCTCAGCATGTGTGTCTGAGTGTGTGTGTGTGTGTGTGTGCTTTTTATTTTTACCCCACCCTCTTTTTCCTGTTTCCTCCAGGGCGACGAGGCCATCTGTCACACAGGACAAGGGCCTAATAAATCCTAAGTCCAGCTCTCCAGCGCACAAAGAGCCCTCTTCAGATCCCTCGTGTGCCCATGCCGTTGCCCCTGGAGGTCCTCCAGGATCCTCAGGGAGAAGAGGCGAGGCAAAGACTCCCACTTCTTCCACCTGCAGCTCTCCCGTGCGTTGGCAAAGCACGCCGTTCCCGGCTTGGCCCAGCGGCGAGCCGGAGGAACAGAGCGGACGCGGTAAACAATGTTCCGTCAAGTCAGTCGACATTAAACGGTTCTGGAGATTCAGGGTGGATTCAAATTCCTCTGTCTCTTTTTCCTCCCTATCAGAAGACGAAATGCGACAAGGTGTCCCGCACATACAGCCGTCCAATAGGGATCGCTCTTCACTCAGAAGCTCCTCCTCGACTGCTCCCTATCACCATGGTGACCACCTCAAAGCCCAAAGTTCTGGACAGCTGGCGAATCACCAGTGAGTCACTTTCGTAGCCGCCACAGGCATGGCAGCACAAACAAGCCAAGATTAATGCCTGCTGCAGAGTAGACCCACTGACAGGAGTGCACTGCAGTATATTATTATAACGACGCGTCCCAGATGAATATTATGGTAGCAGTTTGTTTTTGTTTTTGTTTTGTTCCCGGATTATTCGTTTACATTCGATTCAGACTCTAAGGCATCTGATATAACAATTAGTACATTTAATGCCTTATGCTATTCAGTATGTATTGTGGCTTGTCTGATAAACGACCTGAGGGAATTAGGGAAAGTATTGGGGAGTAACGAGTTACATGTAACGGCGTGACGTGATTTAATTGCAAAATGAATGTAACAGTGATTCGTTACATTTACTGAGAAGAAAATGTGTATTTAAATTACAGTTAGGGGGGGGCACGGTGGTTTAGTGGTTAGCACGTTCACCAGGGTCCGAGTTCTATTACCGTCTCGGCCATGTGTGTGTGGAGTTTGCATATTCTCCCCGTGCCTCAGGGGGGTTTTCTCCGGGTTCTCCGGTTTCCTCCCCGGTCCAAAAACATGCACAGGAGGTTGATTGACACTTTGGCAAATTGTCCCTAGTGCATGAAAGTGTGTGTGTGTGTGAATGAGTGTATGTGTGCCCTGCGCTGGGTTGGCATTCCATCCAGGGTGTATCCTGCCTTAATGCCCATAGACGCCTGAGATAGGCACAGACTCCCCGTGACCCGAGGGAAGATCGGATATAGCGGTAGAAGATGAATGAAAATGTTAAAGGTTACAAATAGGGTTCCAACTGAACAAGTTCGTGTAAAATCAGTGCTTTAGACGACGGCGCGATTTTGATTCGAATGATAACAACAATCTGCTGCAGTTTCATCTCATAAAATAGAAACGATTTTTTTTCCAGGGTTTGAAACTTTTTTTTTCTTAGAATGTTAACTTAAAGTGCCACCTAGTGGCAATCAAAACGTCATCAGTCACTTTTATAAAGTCACTGAAAAGTTACGCCTACTTATTACATTTTGAATAGGAACACTGCACTGAAACGTTTCGTTCTCTCTATTTTTGGACAGTCGTTGAATTATCTTGAGGAACGTTAATGCTTTTACCACATGCTGTGTGTAATTGCATGGTGTGGATGATATTTAAAGCAAAGCCTGCTGTGTGGAGTTTGTGCGTCTTCCTTCAAATGTTAATTATGTTGTTTGGTTTTTTTTTTGTTGTTGTTTTTTTTTGTAGTGAGGCTATTGAATCTCTTCAGGCAGAGGTGCATCGACTCAGGGAGCACTTAGAGGGAGCACTCAGGACTGCTACTCGCTGCCCGCGAAAGAACAACAGAGGTCTTGCATCTCTGTACACATCTACCCATCAGCCACTGCAGCATGATTTCAGGTATCTGGCTTCAGAAACACAGTACGCTCTGTTAAATACTTGACAAACGAAGGAGTTTTCTTGCTGGATTCCATTTATTTTTTTTATTTTTTTATATAGTTTATTGATCCCGTTGAGGAAATTGTGTCTTCCCGTATCCCAGTTTGTTTATTTATGATACAATATGGGAACCACAAAATAATTTACTGCATCCATAGAATTCTTTTTCCCCCATTTTCATTTCCTATTGTGGCAGCCAGTGATATTGACGCTTGAACCATCAACCTTATCACGCCACAGAGAGGATCAATATGGCATAGCTGGCATGACTCCCATGGACACAAGTTGCTAAATTTGCTATAAGCAAGTGAACAGGAAAAGTCCACTACTATCAAAGACACTTCTGTTTTAATCGTGTGATTTTTTTTGGGGTCCCGCAGGGCTTCGGAGAGAAAGACAGCTAGCAGGAGAGAACCGAGAGCGAATCAAGACATTGTAAATGGGAAAGAAGAGAGGACTCTACCCCGTAGGAGATCAGCGTCTGTGCCCCGCTTCAGACCGGAACCTGATTCCAGTGTGTAGAGTTAATGTAGAGTTAATGAATACGATTCAATCTGTTATATTCAGCATTGATCATATGCATTGATCAGCATTATATATATGTGTATGTGTGTGTGTGTGTGTGGTGTATATATATATATATATATATATATATATATATATATATATATATATATATATATATATATATATATACATAGACGGTCCACATGCTAAGAACGATAAGAGTTCGTTCGTAGTATGAATTTGTTCGTAGGTTGTTCGTGGCGTTCGCAATTGATTACACATGTCTCCTAACTATGTTATAAGCTCCAAGTTATAAGCTATAAGATACAAGCTGCATTTCTGAATGCTTGCCACTTAAGAAAAGTTACACAGAAATAACAGTAATACATTTAAAATTATTAAACAGTATAGATTAATACAGTAATGTACTGTACTTGCCAATAAGTGTATGGATGTTGGAAGGAGGAGAGGAGAGGAGGTAGTTACATGGGTATAACACTTATTTGCTTCGGTAATCTTCGGTAAGATCGATAAGCTGCATGACTAGCTAGCGGCCATATTGTACTTTGTGGACAGTATTGTTCGTATTGGTGAATGTGTGTGTGTGTGTGTGTGTGTGTGTGTCATATATATATATATATATATATATATATATATATATATATATATATTATATATATTGTTTAATAATAGGGGATTACTATATATAAGTACGCCCCTATTATTTAATAGTATTTCACTAAATTAAATAAATTTTTTTTGTCAAAACTATAGGTACAGATTCTGATCTTACCCATTCTGAAGACATAACACCAAAGAACACCCTAGCAACGCGGAGAGTGCGGCCTGAAATTGGACGAACTCTGAGGATCCACACAAATCGTACGTGAATGTGGTAGCACACACTTTGTGAAAGTGTAGCAATGCTTATTTTATGCGATTTTTGTTAATCGCAGAATACAATTAATAGTATTGAAACCCCCCCCCCCCCCCCCCCCCCCCCCCCCCTTTAAGGCCAGAAGCGTAGCGTATCGGCAGACAGATCCTCTGTGAGACACGATGACGCTGGATGTCGAGGAAGGCCGGCGCACGAAACTTTATGTTCGAGCTGTTCGGCACAATATCATAGAACCTCCGAATGTAAGCGTTTTTGTTTTTTTCCTGTTGTTCTCAGATCCTGTAATGTTTATTCGTTTTTGTTTGTTTTTTATCCCCCCACAGTTCATGAACGAAATGTCAGCTCACCTCTTCGTACTCGTTACTACACAAATCAGTGTCCATTGTGTGGAGCGACGAAAACAGAGGCCGTATCTCCGCCTGGTCAGAAATGGCATTGTTTATATTTACTTACACGTCTTTTCTTTTTTTTTTTTAGGTAAAACCGAAAGCATAATAACCCTTATTAAATCACAGCAGCCTCTTATAATGCTCCTTTCCCTTTAGAAATTTTATAAATGACATAAGGCTTGGGAGTCATCCTCACTTTTTTTTCCCAATAACAAATCAACAAAGACTCATTTATATGCCTTTATATACGTCTATTATATTGTCTGTTTTGCCCCCAGATCTATTTTATTGATTCATTCTAAAAGCTGCATGCAGGGTTCGATGTTCTATATCACATTTATACTCATCACAGCAATGTCATTTCAGCAAACCAAAGCTTCACGAAGAAGGAAACTCAGCCACCGAGGTCCAAACACGTCCAAACAGGGGGAGTGTATCTGGCAGTAGCACCTCCCCCTCCAGTGATTGGCAGTGTGGCTATGCTCCAGTGTGTGCCGGTTTGTCCTTCAGTCCTGTGAGTAGCTCCTTTTTTCTTTGGCTTTTCCCATTAGGGGTCGCCACTGCGGATGTTAGTTTTGGCGCATTATTTGTTACACCAGACGCCCTTCCTAACGCAACCCTCCCCATTTATCCGGTGGCTTGGGATTTTCCTCGGCACCAGTTGCCAATGAAAATCAAAAATCATGAATGGCTAAATGGCTAAATCATGAAACCCTAAACAGCTGGGGCAGACTAACAGAGTAATTGGTGGGATTTAAGGGCCTCGCTCAAAGCGCCCTCTGGTGGCAGGTCAGCAGTGCTGGGACTTCAACCGGTGAGCTATCGCCTCCCCCTATTAATTATTAATGATTGTAATAGGGTTTTATAAAGATTTATAAAGTCGGCCAAGGATTGGCTAAGTCCAATAACAATAAAAATTATATTTATAGGGATTTATTTTTGCAAATAGGAATTTATTTGATGTTGAAACATTAGAATGATGGATGGCATGTCAGTATTTATTAATAGCAAAAAAAAGAGCAAATATATAGAATATATGAATTTAGTAATACAGGGCGGCTCCAAAATTTATTATCATAAATTTGACTTCATCTGTTCATTTGACTTCATTAGAGACATAATATTTCGATAATATTAATATAATATATATAATATATAATAATATAGAGGTGTGTATATATATATGCCATATATATATATATATATAATATATATATATATATATTATATATATATATATATATATATATTTAGTTAATAATTACTTAATAATTTAGTTAATAATTAATAATTACACATTCACTATGCAAAATTAGCTTGAACTGATGCCACGCTGACTTTGACATTCGGTGCCCCTCCTCTGTCCTCGCAGCTATTACTCCAGCCCTGTGGTGCCGACGCCCTACCAGAAGCCTCTTTTACGTTTCACATATAGTGAAGGAAAAGGATCCAGGGGCCACCGGAGCCGCTCCTCGCAATCTGTAGACGCCAAGCGATCTCTGAACCGTTCTCTGGGGCGAGCCATCGCCACCGCCAGCAGCGTGAGAGAGATGTCTCAGCACATGGTGCACTCGCTGGCCTCTGGTCTGAATCACACGAGCCCACTCGCAAAATCCCGCACCTACTGACGCTTCCAAAGTCACCTCTAGAGAAACCTGCATCCTGTACGCATTCCCGGCGTCTGTAGTGTTATTGCAAAATAATGCAAAATAATAATAATAATAATAATAATAATAATAATAATAATAATACATAATAATAATAATAATAATAATTTCACAGTAACATCTATATTGTAGGGGTTTTAGATTGTGTCTGGATTTCTGTGCTGGGTTTTATTAGTGCAGTTATTTCATTACTAACAGCATATAATTAATAGGTGTATTTGTAATAAATAATGGAAATTTGTTTTCATAATAATAAAAAAAAAATGCTGCTACAAGTTTATTTTGAACAATTTTTTTTGTGACTTGATTGCTAGATTTATATTATTTTCGAGTCGTTGCTTTGCTTTGTCGCTTGTTAGTAGTTCCTGGGCCTCAGAGTGTCGCAACAGTAGGTTGTGTTAAACAGTAGGTTAGTATGGTTTATGTCGACGTTGAAAAATTGACGAATTTCACTTTACACATTTTTTACATAGCGCATTTCACTTGGCAAATACGAAATACAACACGGCTCTGTCGAATCCGAAGAGCCCGTTTCCAAAAGGGGGCGTGGTTTCATTGGTCGTATGGAAAATTCGCATTCGGGTTTCCCTAAAAATAGGGAAAAGTAGCGGACGCGATTTCTATCCAAAATCGAAAAATATCGGAGATTCGATGTATACGACATATCGCCCAGCTCTAGTTTAAATAATGATAACACAACACCCAGCAGGCAAAAGTGTCCGTGCTGTCGGTGCGAGTGTGACTATTTCCATTCCTTCACGGTCAAACAGGGAGACGTTAATCAGCCATGAGCAAACTGAGCTTCCGTAGGGGAACTTTTATATAGTCTGGAAATCGTGAGGAAAAGAAAAAAAAACGTGTCTAGTTCAATAAGACACAAAATTGTACTATTATATGTTGCATTTTTCTAAGCTTGAAAAGTGCTATTGACATTTCTGTCGGCCTGAGGGAAGATTACAGCGTACTGCAGCGTAAAATGAACCATATGTAGTTAGTTTAATGGACAAGACGGGGGTCGTAGCTCAGTAGTCTGAGGTGCTGGGTTACTGATTGGAAGGTCGGGGGTTCGAGCTTGCCACCCTTGGGTCCTTGAGCAAGGCCCTTAACCCCGTCTCATGACTGACCCTGCGCTCTGACCCCGGCTTCCAGAAACAATATGATATGAGAAGAAGGAATTTCACTGTGCTGTAATGTTTACGTGACAAAGCTTTTTATGGCTAAAATGACTGTACCCCTACAAATCCTCAATGCAAAACAGGAAATGTTGATATTGTATTTCTCTCCAATGATTAAGGAAGCAGATGCGTTAGTGGTCATGAAATCCCGTTTGTTTCGTTGTTTAATAGAAATCTGTAATTAAAACGGGTTGTACAATTTCCTTCAGTGCTTCTATTATAAAAATATAAGCTTTTCTTGTTGTCTCGTGTTGTTGCGCACTGTTTGATAAATTCCAAACACATCATCATAACATAAAACTAACTATACAACATATCGAGTCAAAAGTATTGGGACACCTGACTTTTCCCAGGTTACCACAAAAGACCGGAGCAAATGGGGTTTCGGGGAGAAACGAGTGTATATCATCACAGAACTGCAGTGTTCTTGCTTTTTTTGTGCGAGCCGGATATGGTGTGTGTGTGTGTGTGTGTGGACGTGTTGTGTAGAAACACGCACCGATTCGTTTGCTGTAATGGAAGCCAATTTATTGGACAGTCGTATTACATCAGAACACATCAAAGTTTACTTTTGTTTTTTTTTCTTTTGTTTTTTTTTTTTGTGCTTCAACGCTTGCAAACATGAAATCCCAGCGAAGATAAACAGGTTTAAAGACAGACTAACTTCTTATTCATTTTCGTATTTTCTCTGATAAATAAATTTCGATAGAAATCTACACTCGGGTGCTTTTACAACAGCGAACCAAAAAAAAAAAAAAAAAAAAAAAAACATTTAAAAAAAAAAAAAAAAAAGAAAGAAAGGGGAAAAAAAAGGAAAGGAAAATGACCAAGCATTCGCGTCACAGAAAAACTCGTTATAGTGCAATATACAACCGGCTGGAGCAGAGGAAATCGTTCAAAGGAACAAGAGAAGGGATTACATATCTTTGCGAAGCCATTCACCAGTGGAAGAGTTACGTTGCACTAACGAACAGACAAACCAAATATAGATAGATTTGTTTTCTTTTTTTTCTCCGATTATTACTACGACTACAGCTCGAACATCACAAACACATTGGCTTCGCATTATTGAAAGGGGAAAAACAACAAAAAAAAATAAACAAAAAAAGAGAAAAAAGTACTACACAGTCAACAGGGAGACGTTAAAACATCAACATATGGCATATGCAACATCACACTATACTCAGAGTGCATGGCCCGGATAAACATCGTTTACTAGCCAATGATGAGACTTTTAATCGGACAGGATACAATACTGGAGAGTACAGCTGGCCCTTTTTTTCTTTTTTTTTTTTTTTTTTCTTTCTTATTCTTCATTTGCAAGCAACGGCCTTTTGTCACTCTAAAACGTGAAATTCTCTGCAGAGCAATAAAACAAAGAAAAAAGGGAAGAAAAAAAAACGATTAGATAGAGCCGTTCGGCGGAGGCTGATATTTGCATTCTGGAGCTATTTACATTTGACACGTGACTCGTTTTTCTCAATCAGTGTCAAAAATATTATTTTATTTGTTGTTTTTTTTTTGTTGTTTTTTTATTTCACAATGGCCGACAAATAAGATTCCATGGCATGCACGTCTATGAATCTAAAACCGGAGCTTGCGTCGTACAGCGCGACGGGCGGACGTCTCATCGTAAAAAGCAAAGAGAAAATGATATGATGAAATCCTCGCATGGCGCTCGCATACACACGACTGCAACCCCCCCCCCCCCGCCCCCCCCGCAAAACCGTAACAAATCACACAGACGATCTACGTTTCTACCATTTACACATTTCCGAGCATTTCAATATCTATATTTGGTTCTTTCTGTTTTGTTTTTTTTTTGTTGTTGTTTTTTTTTTTTTTAAAGACGCCGTTGATACCTTATTTCAGCAGTTTAAACATTTGCATCCATTGTAAAACGTGAGAATACTTACAATGATTCGTTTGCTTTTCAACATACTATATATATTTTTTTATATATATTCTTTTTTTTTTAAAGTCTGTGTTTCCATTGTCGTCGTTTTTTTTTTTGTTTTTTTTTTTTTTTTTTTCAAGCAAGATGCATACACAATAAATACAGGAGCAAGGGGAACTGGGCGATCAGATAGAAGAGAAGAGAGGGATGGGTTTTAGCTTGTCTGCTCCTCGTCTGGTTTGTTCATGGCCTTGAGAGCGTCCAGGAGCACGGTAGGGGTGAAGACATGGGTCGAGCCTAAAGGAATGCCGGCGGGCCGCGAGAGAAACAGAAAACAACGCAGACGTTAGAATGGTACACGCTCCCTCGTTCTTTTTTTGTTGGGTTTTTTTGGTCTAAATGTGTTTTCAGCTGTTGTATCTGTAAAAGTAAAAAAAAAAGGAATAAATAAATAAAAAGGAAGGTATGTCGTTATTAAATGCTTAGAAATTTGGGAAAACGTTTTGCTATAATTCAGCTATATTATAAATATAAACGAGCGATAAAAAGAAGAAAAAAAAAGAGATTCAAAAAGAAAATTTATATCTATTTTAGACAAATAGCTGAAGACACATTTCCTCTACAGAAAAAAAAATATTAATCACATTTCATCAAGCAATTGTGCCACCTGGATTTTTTATTTATTTATTTATTATGATTATTTTTTCCATTTTTATTTCATTTCAATTTTATCATCAATTAAACTTCTTATTTGCCCAGCTGGAACAAATGCTCGATTCAGGTCTCTTTTAATGTGCTTGTTTGTTTCATTAGCAAAGCTGCATATCATGTAAATGTTAAATATACTATCATCAGGGTGGATAAAGACGTCAGATATGATTTATCTATTTATTGTTTACAGAATGCCGTTCTATTTTGCATTGTCCTCTTGTGAATTTCGAGGTGATGGAAATCCAGGTAGAGTTACACCAGGCGTCCACCAAATCCAATAAACATGCAGCTTTACTGTGATCTGGCTGGAATCACGATGGGCGCTCTACCACCAGCTAGATGAAACGACTCGGATAAATAAATAAATAAACGCCAGAACCGAAACAAACGTCGTAGGTGGAGTATAAAATGGTTCGGATACAGTTCAGTAGGTGTTGGATGTGTAGCAGTATGGGTTAGGGCTGGCACATACTGCACATGTTGTCATGTAGAGAAAATTCCATCATAGAAAAAATGATGAACCATTAAAAAAAAAAAAAAAAGGAGAAAAGGAATATAAAGGAGTATACTGTATATAACAAATGCAGCCTTAGTACATGGATATATTAAGCATCTATGCATGTATGAATGTCAGGATATGAAGAGTGTTGTTTTATCTTTGAGGAATGTAAAATGGCTATAAAATGTTATTAGTTTGAATAAATTAACAGTGATATAGATTTTTTGAAACATATTCGTTTGTTTGTTTTTTTTAGCAATAAAAAATAAGCTATGCATTTTTCGATTAAAATAAAATGTTTTTTTTTTTTCCATTTACAGTTACATTGGAGAACATCTACGAAGCAGGTTTGTTGGCGTATCGTGTACGTTTGAACAGTTATAAACACTATTTGAGCTATTTTCTGCCGATTTACTTTACGGACTATTGCAACGGTCTTGTACTGGAGACTCCTTCCAAATTTTCTTTTTTAAATGTCTCCAACTTAATTTAGCATTATATTATATATTATATTATATATAGCATATATATATATATTTTTTCAATATGAAGATATTTATGAATAATATTTGAAATATTAGTTCAAAATTCCATATAAACCCAATATATATTGCGGATTGAACATTAAAAGTGTGACTAGAATTACAGCCAAACAAATGAAATAAATAAACCGAAATGAACTGACCTTGGATCAAATGGCACTAGAATTATACACCACTGTGATCTTATAAATCGTAAAATTCTGTAATTAAAAACGAAAAAGCAGAGGCTTTTTGTGCGTGTCGCACGTGACCTGCAAATGATTCCTAGTTCAGCCGAAAACAATAGTCGAGTGGAAATATTTTGAATAGTAGTAAAATCGTCTTGTTTCTTTACTGCAATATTATAGTTCAAAACACTTATATTTGTCTACATTAAGGATTACAAACCCAATAAAATTTGGATGAAATTGTACATAGCTCATCAATCAACACATTGCTTTATTATATTTCATATTTATAAATGTTTGGCTGTCCATGTTGGAAGTAATTAGCAGTTATTAGGACTACACATGTCAATAGCAATATCACTTTGCTAAAGCGTAAAAAAAACGCAAGCTTTGGTATCTGCATCGGAGCCACGCGTCACTTAGCCGAATTGCTACAGGAAATAGAAGTGACGCGGCAATTTGGAAACTGGTAATATGGCAGTTGTCCAGAATATTGCTCTGCGACCGGCACACTCTGTAGGGTAGAATGTTAGAAAACGATGTGTGGTTGTTTGTTGGAATAGAAGGGAAAAGAAAATGATGCATCCTTGAATCTTATCTGGTGAAATTCGAGTCTGAAAGTGGAAAAAACAAAGCAAAACAAAAGAAGTATCGTTAATCGGATGAATTTCTCGAGTTGTTATTCAAAAAGAACTTGAATATGATTAATCTGGAGGGTAGATTAATCCAGGCAAAATAAAACCAAAAGAAAATTATAATCATGACAAATAAGAATTTTCGTGTGGGCAAATGTAGGAGCTCCTCATCACCCAAAGAAGAAGACGAGGCGTCGAGGGGTTAGAGGGCGTATGCTAGGAAAAATGCAGGTTAATCCACCCGGCTGTGTGGAATGGGAACGCGCAGGGATGGAGTCAGCACCCTTTCGCATGGCTGCTCCAAAGAGGCTCCACTCACTGTGCCTCTATATATATATATATATATATATATATATATATATACTATATATATATATATATATATATATATATATATATATATATATATATATATAAAATTATATATCAGAGAATCCATCAATCATGACCAACGTCGGCTCTGTGGCAAACACCCATTGGTCTCTAAATGGCAGTGGGTGGAGCCTTCTTTAGGTTCTCCATGCACTGAGGCGGAGGCCAACCGCTCATCACTGCAGGGACAGGGAGTAAAACCGGAAGTGAAGAGGAATAAAGGAAAAAAAAGAAGAAAAAAAAAAGAAAAGAAACCCTTGTGCTGTGGGGATTCAGAAAGGGCTTCTTCGATCGGCTGCCTTTACTTTGTCAGAGTGCGATTTCGCTCTGTTTCGTTTTTTTCTTTCTTTCTCTTTCTTTCTCTCTCTCTCTCTCTCCCACCCTTCCCTCTTTCTCTCACTCGTCTGAGGGAACGGGGTCCTCAAAGGACACCCTACTGGACTCTCGGAAGTCGGGATGCTGCAGGTCCATTAGAAATTTGGTTGGGGTGAGCGTGTGGGTGGCACCTGCGGAGGAACAAAGGTGGCTTCACGCTCGGTTATCATCAGACAAAGCATCCCTACTTTTCTGCTTTCGCCACCTTTTGGTCGTTTTTTTTTTTGTTTGTTTGTTTGTTTTCAAAGGAAAAAAAATATGGATTAAGCAACCGTTTCAACATCCATTTCGCAAAAATATATTCTTGAACCACACCATGTCGGGACACAGACAGAAGACACAGACTGCCTAAGCGATTGCTTCTGTTAATCATGTTTTATCTCTAAATGCTGTGAGATTTGCTATGGAAGAACATTTCCTACACCTTTAGCTAATTTAAGGAACATAATTTAAATACACGTAATATGCGTGTCTTATTAGCAATCATACAAGCATGTGCATCAACAGAAGTCCATAACTGTGGATATTTAGCATAGTATATATAACTGGGTCTCATATATATATATATATATATATATATATATATATATATATATATATATATATATATATATATATATATATATATATATATATATTATATATATAGATATATATATATATAAATATATAGATATATTACACACAGTGTTGGGGAGTAACTAGTTACTTGTAGCTCGTTACAGTTACTTATAAACACAATTACAAATACAAATTACAAATAAGGTTACATCTGAGCAATTTCAGGTAAAAATCAGTGCTTTAGAACATGATTTTGATTTGAATGATGATAGCTTTGTTCTTAGAATGTTAACTTAAAGCGCCACCTAGTGGACAAATGAAAGTAATCAAAAAGTCATCAAATGTAATTAGTTACTTTACTTTTATACAGTCATTGAAAAGTTACACTATACTATTACATTTTGAATAGCATCATTTGTAATCTATTGCATTTCCAAAGACACAAAGAAATGAAGCAAACTCGCACTCACAACAGAGCAGACCCTTGCTTAGTGCAGTGACCCATGCTAATAACTCAAAATCGTCTGTCAAATATTGTTTCATTTACCCGTCATGAAACCTTTCTTAATCTCTTCCAGTGAAACTGATTAAAGAGAGTTTTTTTTTATTATTATTAGCGTTCATATGTGAAGTTTCACGAAAAAAGATCACATGCATTAGAAATGTATGTCAGCGATGTATTCACATTTACAATGCATTTTCATTCATCGTTAATCACAGGGCCAAGACAAGCTTTATTAAGCTTCTACTTCGTTTATATTCCTTATCCGGCGGAATTTTTTCGCACGCGTCCCAGGAAAACTTTAATCGGAACCCTTAATATCTTGCAATTACTTTGGAGCTAGGAAAGATTGCCCTGTAGCTGTAGATTTTTATACACATTTAATTAACGACTTGAATATTTGACTGCTTAAAATATACCAAAAATATTGCTTTAAAAGCTTCGATTGCTGTCGGCTTTGTGCGCAACAAAGATTGTGGATTTTCCGGCAGTCAAAATAATAATACAAATGTTTCTTTTTATATACATTTTCTAGACAAAACACTTTAAAATAACATTATTTTTCCGGCCTATAGGTACCGTACAGCTATAAAGGCTTTAGGCGTGTCAGGTTCTGTAGGAATTAATTACTTTATAAAATAGTCTGCAATGTAGGTAAATCGTCAAATCCATTCCCTGCAAGAACAAGTACTAATACACACTCACCAATGATGGCCTCCCATTTGCCGTTGGCCTGTGTGACCTCATAGGCGCAGCGCATCTCACTGAAAGACACTCCGCCGATGATGAAGACAATGACACGTGGCCCAGTGCGGTACTCTCCAGGGGTCTTATTCTTGTGCCAGTGGCCATACCGGGCACTACCAGGGGGGAAAAAAATGACATTCTCTTTAATGCAATTCGGGATTTAAAAAAAAAATAAATGGGAGACCTACATTTATGCCTTTATGCCCTCATGGTCCTAATCACTGATCACAGTATTGATCTCTGTTCCCCCTCCACCCTCTCTGCACACAGATGACTATTGATCTATTCTGCATTAGTCTTCTTTGTGAATGCTTAAGAATTAAAGTGTGTGTGTGTGTGTGTGTGTACCTGACTGCCGAGGTGCTGAACGAAGAGGATGAGCGAGTCGAGATGTAAGGGTAGTGCTTGGTGTCCAGCTTGTCATCAATAGCATCCTGCGAAATCCATTATGGTGAGTGGGTGGAAATTTACACCAATCCCCCCCCAAAAAGCATCCCAAATCCAATTGGCTGATAATAAAACCAGTCTTATTTGTGAATACATTGCATGTTCATTTATTTATTTATTTTTCGCAAAATAAAAATTCATATTATATGCTGAAAAATCACTTGAACGCACTCTAAAGTGTTTTATTGCTTTTTTTTATCCACTCCCAGGCTGACATGTTTTACCTCAATGATATCCTTGACTAGTGGGGTCCAGC
>JACRUU010000006.1:13135441-13180441 GCA_030449085.1 Kryptopterus vitreolus | reverse complement strand
TTATTATTATTATTATTATTATTATTATTATATTATTATTATTGTTATTATTAAAAGAACAAGTCAATTGCTACTATTACAATTAGGGTCTTCTGTCTATCTATCTATCATATTATATAACTACTAGTATTTCTGTCTTTTATATTGGTTGCATTCTTGTGATCCTAATAATAATAATAATAATAATAGTGTTAATAATAATAATAATAATAATAATAATAATAATAATACTATTAAACATTCTTATAATTACTACTAATTATGCATCAGTAGGAATCAGAATGAATGCTATATGCTGCTTACCTGCGACTCATATGGCAAGAAGGCAATATTGATCTCATTCAAGGACTTGATACACTTCGAAGCGCGACTCTTCACCACTTCATTGAATAACGGATCCGGGCAAGCTGGAGGTCAAGCGCAAAAAAAAAAAATAATCATGTTAGTGTAATATATATATCAATATAATATATCTGCAATATAATATATGTAAATATATAATTAATACTGCATAACTGGTTTCTGGCAAAAGCAATGGTCCATTAGGAGGCAAAAAAAACAATATGGAAATATGGAATTCAATACAAGCGCATCAGCTTACAATCTGTAATCCATTTTGAACAAAACAAAACAAAAGAATAGCATATCAAACATCGCTCTGCAATATGTGTGTGTTGTGAGAAAGGTGAAAGAGGGGAATCAGTGATGACAGGATAACATGTGACTTTTATCCATTTATAGTTACATTTAAAGTAGAGGTGCGCAACATTAAAGAGATTTAGTTTTTATCCGCTTTATCCGACTTCTCTCTCGGGGAACCTGTGCCTATCTAAGGCGTCTTGGGGCAACAAAGCAGGACACACCTTGTATGGAATGCCAACCCATCACACACACTCGGGACAATTTTTCCAAGGTATCAATAAATCTACCTATGTTTTTGGACTGGGAGAGAAACCGGAGAAAAACCCCCTGAGGCACGGGGAGAACAGCAAACTCCACACACACATGGTGTAAGGCGGGAATCGAACCCTCAACCCTGGAGGTGTGAGGCGAACGTGCTAACCGCTAAGCTACCGTGCCCCCTGAATGGGAAATTCATTATTTTCTTTGTATTATTTTTAAGTGTATCATATCCTGCAAGTCTTTCATATTATTTTCTAAACAATACATCCACCCACCTGACAATTATCCCCCGATAAGCACCATTAAGTACCAAATTGCATGTAATAATGACCTGCGCATTGAGCTGTGATACTCACAATCAGTGAAGAACACGTGAGCCGCTCGGTATTTCGACGAATGCGGATCCTTGAAATCGCCGATCAGCGTCTTCACGGACTGCGAGAAAGGAAGAGCAAAGATGCACGTCAAGGCTTGCATGTGCAAATGTGCACGGGCATCCGCGAATGAATGCGTGAGCGACGCGTGTTGCCATAGCGACGGCGGTAAAGCCGAATCGGAGAGATAGTGTTTGCGCGCGTAGGCTGAGTAAATACTGTGTTTGGTGATGTGTGCGCTTCCTACAGCATGTGACATATGGTCAGTGTGAACAGGCTCACTTCCTATCGAGTGACTAAAGATAGACATGGGGAAATAAATAAATAACACACACCAGGCTGTGCTTAAATGCCTTCCAAGCTTATATAATGTCTCTATGGGTTAGAGTCTGCGTGTGTGTGTGTGTGGGTTATGCCAGCATTAGCGTCTGTCTATTGTTTCATTGAACTTTTCAAACAATCCATCCTTAATGATATATGTTCCGAGTACAAAAGAGAGAGAGAGAGAGAGAGATCAGGTTCATACCTTCTCAGTAGGGGTGATGAGGTAAATGGCCTCCAAGGTTGGTAGAGGCTCTCTTCGCTTGTTTATGTCCTCCACAACTGAAGAATCGAAGAATTACAGAGAAATCAATACTTAGAAAAACGAAACTGCAATATGTATTAGCTGTGTTAAATACTTCGTAAATGCAATCTGTAACTTGTGTGGACAGGATTGGATAGCTTGCTTGTGGGGATTGATTTTAGGATTCTGGAAGTAAACCGCACATGGAAAATGCCATTATTCATTCATTCATCTTCTACCGCTTTATCCGATCTTCCCTCGGGTCACGGGGAGCCTGTGCCTATCTCAGGCGTCTATGGGCATTAAGGCAGGATACACCCTGGATGAAATGCCAACCCATCGCAGGACACACACACACTCACATTCACACACACATTCATACACTAGGGACAATTTTCCAAGGTGCCAATCAACCTACCGTGCATGTTTTTGGACCGGGAGGAAACCGGAGAACCCGGATAAAAACCCCCTGAGGCACGGGGAGAACATGCAAACTCCACACACACACATGGCCGAGACGGGAATCGAACCCGGACCCTGGCAGTGTGAGGCGAACGTGCTAACCTCTAAGCCACCGTGCCCCTTGAAAATGGCATTATTTCTAGTTAAAATGTATAAATGAGGGTATTCTTATATATCGTATTAAAAGGACGTACTTGTGATGCCCTCTGTCATAATGTCGGTCATCTTGCAACAAGAAGAAAGCATTCTCATGCTCAACTGGTCCACCACCAGAGCCTGAACAGAGAAGTAAACACCATTAACTGAACCGGTCCAGAAAGTAAGTAATCCGGCAAAAACATAAATATAAATAAATCCGCATTAAAGTTTTATACTCGTCTTAGTGGTCATGCTAAATAAATAAAAGTGAATTTTCTTAACATAGCGTAAACATTAACGTGTTTGTGAGTGCTAAAATACTTGAAAGGCTAAGGCTATATATTCTTCCTATAAACTTATCTATCTATATACAAAGATTGAAGAATGGTAATTATTAGTCATTCGATCATTTTAAGTGAGTAGGAGATTCTTTATAAATTCTCTTACCTTCCATTCTCCCTTCTTCTTAACCTTCTTGATCACATCATTCATAATCTCTGTAAAAAAAAAAACACAAAAAAATTGTCTTTTTTTGCTAGTAAACAAAACATGGGCATGAAACACAAATTGCCCAGCGTTCCTTTTTTTTTGTCTTTATTGCCTGTACATAATCAAATTTGATCAGTGATACGAAAATTAAACAAATTCCCTTTGCCCCTTCTGCATTAAAATATCTGTCTATTCACAGCTTCTCATTAACCTGCACCTCCATTTACACACATACACACACACACACACAGGTTATATTATATTATATTAATGGGGGTTGTCGTGTGACCTCCTCTTCAAACATATACACACAGCTGCACGGCTTCGTATTCCAAAAGCGTTAATACTTCATTTTTACATTCGCATCTACTTATTCGGATATTCAACTTGAGAGTAATTAAACAATGATATGTATAAACTTCTATAAAATCAATAGAGGTTATAAAAAAATGTATTTCATTTCATTTCTTTACTCTAAATAGTGAAATGCTAATGAATACCCCCATTGGCAATCAATGGCAAAGAACCATCGGTCATCTAAGTACTATCATTTCTCCATTTTTTTTTTTGGTCACGACTTCTATTGTTCTTATTGAGTGGGATATTGTGCTCGCTTTCAGAGGCACACCGTGGAGAAAGAAAAACAACAACAACAACAACAAACAGACAGGGGAGAACCGAAGGAGAGACAATAACAGAGTTAAAAACAAGTCGGCAATAGTCTGCGTCATTCGTCGGCGTGAACGGCGATTACAAATGCGCCCACTTGTTCCACGCGGCCTCCATTTTCCTGCTCGAACCCTTAAAGCGCCACGCGGGGGCCGAGATCTTTAACGATCACCCGCTCGGTTCGGTAAAAGGAGATCCATGGGGTTCGATTTTCCTGCAGAAATGGCGTGAATGTAAACGTTTCTTCCGAATTCATACATTCAGTACAGCTTTGTAATCTGCTCACAACCTCATCAGACATGGAATGGGTTTTTTCGGGTTTGAATTTCGATACGATTCCGTGGCATTTAAGAACGTTGGAATTGAAATGGAAAGGCTGGGTCGCTTCGTGCTGCTAAAAATGGCAAATGGGTCACGTGGGGTATCAGGCGACGTGCTGGATGTACGTGTCTGGCCAAATGCCGCAGCCTAGAAGAGGGGAAAGCTCTGAATCAGAAAAAAGCTCAAGGACGTAAAAAAAAAAAAAAAAAAAAAAAAAAGGCGGTGTTATGCAAAGCGCTATCAGCGCGAGACCGATATGTGTAATCGATGCTAATTCAATCTGATTTCAAAACAAAGACGCACTGTTTTTGCTTGATCTAATGCCAATCCTGATCTCCGTCGCATCTCTTTATCTTTATCTCGCATCGAGCCGAGTCACGCTTGGATGCTGATAGCGCAATAATTAGCCTGATTGCTCCACTGCCCTTCCGGTCGCAGCGTTAAAATAAAGAACATCGGGCTCCGTTTGACACGTGCGATGATGCGGCGAGATGGAGTTCAGCCCTACGGCCGCATGCGCTTGGATACCAGATGTTCGGGCTGATGTGCCGGCCAGGTTTATAGCACGAAGAAAAAAAAAAAGCTTGGCAATTCATTCACCACTCGGCCGGTTTTCCTGCCATTAAAAAAAAAGGAACTCGTGCTCTATCCACACATCCTATTATTATAAACGTCACGCCCCTGCCCAAGTGAAAGGCCTCCCTGTGTAAACACGTTCCCGTATTGTGTGTTAGAAAAGCGTTCTCTCGTATTACCGTGTCAACGGCGTGGGGATGCGGGGGGGGGGGGGGGGGGGGGGGGGGGGGGGGGGGGGGGGGGGGGTGGGGGGGGGGGGGGGGGGTAAATAAATACATTTTTAAAAAGTATCTCAGTGTCGTCTGCATTTCGGATTTAGACATCAGCTGGAATTTAATGAGTACGCGTTAGCGAGAAAAGGATTCAAAATGGTCGTGTGTCGCTTCCCAGTGAGGGATTTTTCTATTCTGTTTGCTTTATGTTGTGTATCTCACCAGGACAATATCATTAGAACAACAGATGCACGGGGAGGAAGTCATCATCATACACCTGTCCAGGATCAAGCGTCGAGAAGAAACCCAATTCCCAGTTAGTGGGAATCCTTTATGTTTTATAACTGTGCACTAAAGTGTCACGCTTTAATATTGTTTACTATAAGCATTAGACCTAAGTCTATAAATTACTCGGATTATATTTTGTCACAAACTAAACCCACACCTGGTACAGCGTTATTACGCTCTCAGGCAAGAGATACAGAAAAAGATGCAAGTAAAATGATGTATGGGTTAAAAAGTAGATACTGAGATTGCTATACATCTGCAGCATATATAATAATGCTATTGAGTAATACTGAAGAATAAGTCATGTGATTATAAAGTGCTTATTTTACATGTCATTTTAGCAAATACAAAAAAAACTAACTCCCATATTATAAATAATACACAACAACACCTTTCCTCTTTTATTAACAAATGAAAAAGAACAGAACACAGACTTTGTGTTTAGCCAAAGGACTGCTAGAACACAGAAACCCTGCAGGGGGTTAGGAAATCCTTACAGGCTGCTTCTGAACAGTGAACGCAATTAAACGTTTATGAAAGCTAAAAACAACACGTTTCTTTTCTTCAATTCACAAATTGTTCCACAATTGTTATTTTCTTTGTATTCAAAATGTGACTGTTATTTCGTGGTATTCTTAATTATGTTGTTTATATTTATCACTAAGGGGCGCGGTGGTTTAGTGGTTAGCACGTTCGCCTCGGGTTCGATTCCCGTCTCGGCCATGTATGTGTGGAGTTTGCGTGTTCTCCCCGTGCCTCAGGGGGGTTTTCTCCGGGTTCTCTGGTTTCCTCCCGGTCCAAAAACATGCACGGTAGGTTGATTGGCACTTTGGAAAATTGGCAATAGTGTGTGAATGTGTGTGTGAATGTGTGTGTGTGTGTGTGTGTGTGTGTGTGTGTGTGTGTGTGTGTCCTGCGATGGGTTGGCATTCCATCCAGGGTGTATCCTGCCTTAATGCCCATAGACGCCCGAGATAGGCACAGACTCCCCGTAAACCCGAGGGAATCGATCGGCGGGAGAAGATATAGGCAGAAGACTAGATTGACCGAGGTGGCGGGTATAGAAGAAGATGAATGAATGATATTTATCACTTGCTTGGGAACTGTTATAATGTTCCGCACGACATGATGTTGCAGCACGGAGCGATTTTGAGAGATTTTGCGTATCCGGCGAGGTATGTTTATATTTTCCTTTCCGTGATTTTGTATAATCGGTTCGGTTTGTTGGACATACAATGCGTGTACTTATGCTTGTGTTTTTGTGCATTGTGTAGTTTGACGGTGGTGGTACATTTCCTGGATGGAGTGAAAGTCCTCATGACAGGAAATGTAAGAAAAATGGAATTCGATGTATCTGTCTGTGTCATTGCTATACAAAATATTGATTTTTTTTTAAGTACCGACGTCACGGTGCTCTTACAGCCCCTTTCCTATGAGATTGTATTTTTTAACACTTCGTTTTTTCCTTTGTTTTGTTTTCTTATGAAAAATGTACGCAGAGGAAACGACAGAGGTTGCTGTAGAAGTCCTTTAACAATATTAGAATGGCATAGCAGTTTGGGAATGACGGGTGCGAGTCGACTTTAGCATTCATTCATTCATTCATCTTCTACCGCTTTATCCGATCTTCTCGGGTCACGGGGAGCCTGTGCCTATCTCAGGCGTGTATGGGCATTAAGGCAGGATACACCCTGGATGGAATGCCAACCCATCGCAGGGCACACACACTCACATTCACACACACATTCACACACTAGGGACAATTTTCCAAAGAGCCAATCAACCTCTTAGTGCTAACCACTAAGCCACCGTGCCCCTTCGACTTTAGCATGATATTCTTATTATTTAGATTTTTGTCTTATAATAATAATAATAAACTATAAAGCAAACTAAAATAAAACCTGATCGCTTCATTTCAGAAATGAATAAATCAATCATGTCTGGCATTTGCGTGACCGTGACTCCGCCCTATTCTCACAATTCTTACTTTTACATTCACTAGTATATATTTTTTTTATATTCTGCTGTTTATGACATTCTGCAGAAGTAAATGTAAGAAAACAATTACAATTTTATTAGCACTAAAATTGTTTTAGTTCCAGGCTTAGTGTACTTTATAGAATTTTACATTTGGGGTTGAGAATGTGATACTCATCTGTTCTCAACTGTATATCATACAAAGTGCTTTTAACAATCTCCAAGACCCTTTATAGACTCTTCCTATGGGATTGTATTTTTTTCAAGGCCTTTGTTTATTTTTTTTTCTTAGAAAATGTGTACGCAGAGGAAACGACAGCGGTTGGCGTGGAGTAAAACACCAAAGAGCCAGACAGTGAGACAAAGAGAGAGAGAATAGGGACCAGCAGGAGTTCAGGATGGACTGAATGAACAGCTGTAGGGACTGTTCTTCCTCTAGCGAGCGGCAGTACAATGCCACAATTCACAGTGTAAACAGGCGTGGGTGTGCGGAGAGACCTGCGGCAAACAAAAAAACGCTCCGAGTGGACAGGAAGGAGCACGCACTCGAGACCGATAATCAGTGCTATATGAGCAGACACACAATACAAGGGGTATTACATGGTTTACGGTAGGGCTGCACGATTAATCGGGGGGCAGGGAAGAAATCACGATCTTGATCCATACGATTTCATTTCCAAATGACGGCGATTCACTTCCGCTTATACTTATTCGTTGGGTTTACGGAGTAGCCTATGAGCCGATGTCTACTCTACGCCGTACTACCTGACGGGCACCTCTATAAACAAGTCACGTCACGTTGTGATTGGTCGGTTTCGCAAAGCATAGCCTGTCTTGGTCACATATACATTACAGCACATACACATTTCTAGTTATCGCTAGACTATTTTTGTTACTTCAGCACTTTTTACTGATTGTCCTGTTTTTTGTTTTTTTTTTCGAATCGTGATCTCGATTTTCACGAAAGAAAAGCATCATTCACATTTTAGAAAGGATCGTTCGGCGCTCGTTTAGAGAAAGGAGAAAGACGAGAAAGGTGCAGATGTTATCACAATGACCAGCTGTCCTGCTCCGTTTCTCACCAACACCCACTCTTCCTCTATCACACAGACACACACACACACGATACAAAATAGCTCTGCCAGCAAACCTCATTGGCTATTGTGTCCAACCTGCCATATATTATGTCCTAAACCTACACCTAACACAAATCAAATCTCGGCTTAATGTCCCTGCACAAATTATCAGTTGCTACTCTGCTGTCGCTTCATCCCCAGGGTGATTTAAACCCACTAGGACTGTATGTCCCCCCCCCCCCTCCCCTTTTCATATTCCACTGTCATACACCGGACTGGAGATTTAAACCCCCCCACTCACTCATACTCCCTTGGGGCTTTCGCCTCTGATTTCATGGCCCACTTTCACTTCCGTCTCCAAGGATTTCACGTCTTAAAAAGGAAGCCAGTATTTATTCTGTAGAGCGGAATCGTCGCTCGTGGATGTCTGACTGATGACGCGAATTTGATTGTCGTGGGGGAAAAAAGCTTGAGTAAATGCAAAATTTAAAAAAAAATAAAAACTTGTGCATACATGATACGTGATCCAAGATCGCAATACAAACAGTATCAAGGAAATGTGCCAGGGAAGGGGCCAAGAAATAAGAGCAAAGAGGAAACGGTGAGAAAGGAAAGGAAATGATAGGAAAGGGTCAGAAAAGAAAGTAAAGGGTCAGGAAAACAAGGAATGGAAATTGTGAGATCGGATAGGAAAGGAAAGGATAGGAAAGGAAAAGAAAGGAAAGGAAAGGAAAGGAAAGGAAGGGGAAGGAAGGGAAGGAAAGGAAAGGAAAGGAAAAGAAAGGAAAGGAAAGGAAGGGTCAGAAAAGTCAGGAAAGCAAGGAGAGGAAATGGTGAGATTGGATAGGAAAAGAAAGGAAAGGAAAGGAAAGGAAAGGAAAGGAAAGGAAAGGAAAAAGAAAGGAAAGGAAAGGAAAGGAAAAGGAAAGGGAAAAGAAAAAAAAAGAAAGGAAAGGAAAAGGAAAAGGAAAAGAAAGAAAGGAGAAAAGGAAAGCAAGAGAGGAAATGGTGAAATAGGAAAAGAAAGGAAAGGAAAGGAAAGGAAAGGAAAGGAAAAGGAAAAGAAAGGAAAGGATAGGAAAAGGAAAAGGAAAAGAAAGGAAAGGATAGGAAAGGAAAAGAATGGAAAGGAAGGGTCAGAAAAGTCAGGAAAGCAAGGAAATGAAAGGAAATGAAAGGAAAGGAAAGAAAGGAGAGGAAAGGAAATGAAAGGAAATGAAAAGATCAGAATAGTAGGAAAGTAGAGAAAAGGATCAGAAAAGAAAGGAAAGGAAAGAAAAGAAAATGAAATTAAAAGGGTCAGAAAAGAAAGGAAAGGAAATGAAAGAAAACGTAATATATTTACTCCAAATGGCGCATGTTTTGATCATGGGGTATTTGTTGTACAGAAAGATACAAATACATTTTTTAATGGGAAAAAAAGGAAACTTCATCAAGTGGATGTATAACAAAAATGGTATTTTCATATTGTATTGTTAAACTGGGTATTTTAAGTCATGTGATATGATTTTGGGCAACATTATTGACCACTGAGAAAAGACAAAAAAATGCAATCTCTAAACCAGTTAAAGTGGACCTCCAGATTAAGGATCTAAGGCTAAACTATAGTCTATGTATTGGCATATGATGCCAACAAAATGAACAATATTAAGATTAACCCCCCCCCCTTTTTTTTTAGAGGAAATAAACATTTCTGACAGATACTTAGTGGCCAAAAAAAGATGGATGATGAAGGGGGAAAAAAGAAGAAAAAACACAATAAGATTACCAAAAACTCATGCATTACAGGGAGTGATTTCTATTCACATGACCGTGTGGCACAAACCGAACATATTAATAAAATATAAAAAAATCTGCGATCGCTTGTGTCGATGTCTACATATAATATTTTAATTACACAGGAGATGCATTATTGAATATTTGTATCAAATATTCAATAATGTACAAGTAACTTGGTCTTCATTATCACAAAACGTATGCGACCATGATCTCTTCTTTTTTCCAGGAGAGACATTGCCAGAAGACACTGTTTTGCTTCTCCAGGGTTGATTTCAAGCCTTTCATTATATAAAATGCTAATTATATAAACTAAACAAACGTATATAAAATTATATGCATTTCTTTATTTAAAATCTTTTTTGAAATCAATTTTTCATTTTAATATCCAACCGGCTAATTTACTTCCGATTTACTTCGCCTGCTTGTATATTAATAGCTCCCCATATCACTGCACAGCAGGTCGACAGTAAATCTTCCCTAGGACCTGCTGTGTCGTATATATATGAAGGTTATCTTTTAATATATAGGGTGTTTTCACTGAGACACTATAGTGTGTGGGTTCTGCGATGGTTCTGCAGCAATGCCCTTGAGAAGCAAAAAGAGGGGTATGACAGAGGATGCTGAAATTAGCCCTAGAAAGTCCAAGGACAAAACACACACACACACACACACACACACACAC
This sequence comes from Kryptopterus vitreolus, assembly GCA_030449085.1. Taxonomy (NCBI): domain Eukaryota; kingdom Metazoa; phylum Chordata; class Actinopteri; order Siluriformes; family Siluridae; genus Kryptopterus; species Kryptopterus vitreolus. The sequence goes on along the minus strand of JACRUU010000006.1, from coordinate 13,169,930 downwards.
ACACACAAAAGCACAACGTGAGCTAAGCTTCTATAGCATGCTGAGTCATTACGCACATCTTTTTAGAAACAGCTCTGTGAGAACACTGTGTCGCACCCACTTCTTAAACATTATACTTACATAGGTGACAAGTACTTTTTTCCAGAAGCGCCCGAGATGGAGAATTACTTCATGAGTTCATGCACAAGTTACTGTATCCATGAACTACTATATATACTACTATATAAAAGATATATATATATATATATATATATATATATATATATATATATACCAATACTGCTATCAATTATGTTTATTGTCTTTTTATTGCTTTTTTTTATTCTTTCAATAAATATATATTATACTATTTGTTTGTATACTGATGTAAAAAAAAAATTTATTTTATTTCAACTAAGCAGAGACTTTTATTTTGATACAGGACAATCGTGTGTATCTGCATCTGCAAACGACATGTAATTTCTGACTTGTTTATTGGTTTCCTGTATTAACAGTATATAACAGTAATCTGGCTGTCATGCCTCCCAAGCTGAGCCCTGCAACAGTGACGTTTGAAAATATGGGGCCTTGGAAGAATTTTGTCATGTGGAGTTCTTAAAACGCCATGACATGAGTGATGTTTACTCTGTGAAGCCCGTGTTCGAAGCAAACCCAATCGCTTATAAGGTGTACGACTGTCTTAAAATAAGGCGACGCTGCTTTAAAGCGTGCATTGACAATAAACTACATCTCCCACGTTACCCGCAAAGTGACGGGAGTTTTGTGTTATGAGGCGGTGTCGCTCATCAAACACTATATACTATATACTAATAGTCACAACTGGCCCTTAGGGCAACCATAATGTTAATAGGGCTCACAGTGACTATAACAAATGTTATAACAGGTCTTTACTTTAACGGGATTTTTAAAGAGTGAACCGCGACATGGATTTCTGCAGTTGAAGCCCAAATTACTTTGATCTGCTCATAAAGCTTTTTTTTTACACATTTATTTGTTTAACACTGTCTTAAACCACCTTAGATAATGTGGTAATAACGTTTGTTTGTTATAATTGAAGATTGTCCCTAATGAGCAAGTCAGTGGCAACTGTGCCAGGAATAAATTCCCCAAGATGCCATAAAGAAGAAGCCTTTAGAGGAAACCCGTGCTCATCTTGGTGGCACCGAATGTATGAGGGTTATTTTGAGGGGATTTTTATTTGGTCATGAATTAAACACCTATAGTCATGCCACAGTTATTCAAGCTATCACTATAAAAACATATTAGAAATGTAAATAAATCTTATATCCAGAACTGTCCGAGCTGCTAGTAGAGAAAATGACTTTTGACCCGCTAGTATTCAGAAATCAACATATATATATATATATATATATATATATATATATATATATATATATATATAATAATCACTCGACCACACCCATGTCTCTCGCTGCTCGTATCAGTTATCAACTTTTTCTGATTGACCTCTCCCGTGGGCTCTCCGCTAAGGACGATATCACGGAATGAATTCTGGGTAATGTGTTCCTCGGAGAGTCGGCTCGGAGATGTATTATCGCTCTATCGCTGTGCTAAATGGGACACCTTTCGTGCAAGCGCAACATAATATGATGCGTGTTGGGTGATGTGTAACTGAGTGACACTGTAAAAGGGCATCGGGCTTTTAGAGCTGTGGAAATGCCTGGATTGGAATTTCTTTTCCCACTGCACTGTAATGTATAGGACCAAAAGGGAGTCGGGGGTTCTTATACATTCCCATACTAAATCTTGTATTACAAAGGGTAGTAGTCAATGTGACAACAGCACGGGGTAAAGAAATGAACAGGTTCAATCAGAGAATGTAGTAATCTGAAGTATAATCCCTGTTACGAACCTCATTTCCAGGTGCCTATGAAGACTCTGTCTTGGTACAGTGATTCGATTTCGTCCTGTGTATGCATGAATATAATTTCATCTCATCCTGACGGATCACCATTTTGTCATAATGATGTGAAATATTCTCAGAAACAAAAGAAATGGCACCCGCGCGTCATGCTACACTGATTAATTGGGCAACTTCGTGTATCACGGATACACAATAATCATTTTCAAATCCATTCCAATAAAGCTACTGTGATTTTTTTTCTAAAATAACAAGTTTTCCCATTCAAAACACAGACCATAATATAACGGACCATAATGATCGTTTTAATAAGCACATGCATGACGGCCACAGTTACACACGGCTCTCAAATTCCCATGTAGGGTCCCTTAGGGGTCCCATAGCCAGGGTGTCCATGAATTTATAAAGAAGAAAAATCAACCTAGCAAATGTCTCAAACCTCCTTCCTCAGACTTTCCCCAAAATCAGGTTTACATTTCGCTTGTACATAAAGCCATGTATAACTAATAACCATTTAACATTCAAGACACAAAAATTAAAAACCTGGACTTACTATAACGGCAATTTATAACTGATTTTGTTCTTAGCATTATCATGTGTTCCCTGGCTATGTCACATGTACTCCAATTTGAGAAGCATATATAGCTAGGAACAATATCATTCATTCATTCATTCTTCTACCGCTTTATCCGATCTTCCCTCGGGTCACGGGGAGTCTGTGCCTATCTCAGGTGTCTATGGGCATTAAGGCAGGATACACCCTGGATGGAATGCCAACCCATCGCAGGGCACACACACATTCACACATTCACACACTAGGGACAATTTTCCAAGGTGCCAATCAACCTACCGTGCATGTTTTTGGACCAGGAGGAAACCGGAGAACCCGGAGAAAAACCCCCTGAGGCACGGGGAGAACATGCAAACTCCACACACACATGGCCGAGACGGGAATCGAACCCGGACCCTGGCGGTGTGAGGCGAACGTGCTAACCACTAAGCCACCGTGCCCCTTGCTAGGAACAATATAATGCATAAAAAAAATTATTAAGACATAATTAATAAGCTCTTATCCGGTTATATACAACCACTCATGTGTGCTAGATTGCTAATGGTGACATTTATTCAGTGTAGCATTATTTGACAGCAGATCAGAGTATGGGTACTCTTGCAAGCCCACTTGAGTGTATACGGATTAAATTCAATTCAATTTTGTCGATATAGCGCTTCTCACAATGTGCATTGTCGAGTTAAAGTCGCCAGATATTCTGACACTGACATCTTCTAAATTTACCTCAGGAATGTTTCCGTACACCAAGGAATAATCAGTTTTGCTTCCAAATCTGACTAAGCTAATGTGACTGTGTCTGTTAGCAAAACATTTCACTGCAGGGTGTCCGGTGTGAGCGAAAGCTGACACAATCCTTTCTTGACAGGGTTCGATTCTTTCTTCAGAGCGCATTGGAGGAAGATCAGGTTTCGGCCATTGCCCCCTAGGGACGAGTGCTTCTTCTCCAATAGGATTTCGTTCCATCTATTTATGCTTATAACTTACTGTACCATAGAAACAATAGAAGGCCCTTTTTTTCCTTAGTGTATTAAAAAAAGCATTACCAGTCTTTATTTACAACATATACATTACAGCACAGTGAAATTCTTCCTTCGCATATCCCAGCTTGTTCGGAAGGTGCAGTTTCAGCCATGATATGGCGCCCCCTGGAGCACAGGGGGTTAAAAGCCTTGCTCAAGGACCCAAGAGTGACAGATGCTTGGACACAACCTGCGATAGAACCCCCGAGCAGTAACCTTAGACCACTGAGCTACACCCCTCCCCAAAATAGATAAAATATAAAGCATTTTTGCTGCTTGAGTGCTACTACTGTAAAGCATTGCTCTGGGAAGATTTGTACTACATTTCGGGGGATGCTTGTGGGGATTCGTGGTCATTCAGCCACAACGGTGCTAGAATAGTCAGGCGTAACGATGAAGTGAGGTGATGAGGACTTGGGATGAGTATCCCAATTCGTTTTCTACAGTATTGATTGATTGATTCAACAAATCTATGCTTCCTTCGCCGAAATCAAGATGCACGTTTTGAAAGAGCACTAGTGAAAGACACTAGAGCGAGACGGAATTTTTGTTGACAGGGTACTGGTGTGTATAATCTAAAAACCAAGGCTCTGAAACATTTTATTGTTATTTTTTTTAATTATTCAATGACTATTAATGCACAGTGAGACCCACTCTTTAGCTATAGCAAGACTGGTCGGACTTTTACATGGAATAAACCCCCCCCCTTTTTTTTCGCTCATGTGTGAGAATTGATTCTCCACGTACACTCCAAAAAAAAAGAAAAAAAAAGATTGATTTTTTCGGAGGAGGCAGCTCATCTTTATAGCTCGTGCAAGACGGCGGGTGAAGATACCGCAAATGAAAATTTGCCGTTTTTATTTTTGTGCAAATAAAAAACAAAACCAAAAAAATGACCAAATGCAATACCATCCTCTTTCATAACTAGTATCAGACAACACGTTCATCCGTCACAGATCACAAATAAAGGCGTGGAGGTGCTCACTGCGCAAAAAACCCAAGAGGGTATTGCAAAACAGGTCCTGGGCACGAGCAGTTGGAATGGGTGATTGCACCGTTATAACATAATTATAAGGAGCTGCTCAATAATAAAATGACGGTGCTAAAAAAAATCCTATTAATACGAAAAGTCAACAATCACAGGGGGAAAAAAACAACCTGGATATTTATGTTTATCATTTAATATATGAATGAATATATTTCCTGTACACTGCATTACAGGCTATTATATTATTTATAAAGGATGCTATTGCAAGGCCTCGGGATCCATAAGGGAGGGGTTAAAGCCTCGCCATCGTTTGTCACATTGTGCTTGATGGCATTTGGATCCGTTATTAATGGGATTATTCTTGCATTAGGTAATAAAGGAAGGTGGAAGGAAATGCAAAAGGATGCGCCTTTTTTGCGCGTCGCTCTTTAATCCACCACCTGCAATCACTCCGCCATTTACCCTCAGCATCCGGGGGAGGGAAGGGAAAAGAAGGGAGGGAGGGATGGGGGGGGGCGCATTGCCTTTAGTGCAATCGCATAACTATCATTTATTCCAGTGCCTATTAGGATTATAGCTGGAAGTGTAATATTCATCCTCCATCACCAGCAGTCAAAATAGTGCGGATTTGTTTTTTTTTCATTGCGATTGCATGCTAGTATCTTTCCTGCACGGCTTTCTGGTGCACAATGCCACAAGGAAACGCCGCATCATTCGTGCCTGTCAGGTCGATCTCTCATACGGGCGTTTCTCTATTCTTGCGTGACACTGTTGTATTATTATGATTATTATTAGTAGTATTAGTATTATTGTTGTTGTTGTTATTATTATAGTATTATTTTAATAACAATTGTATTGTTCTGAAACACTAGGGGGGAAAAAATACAAAATAAACCAATAGATCTCAATCGAAATCACCATCCATTTGGTGGTGAAGCGCGGCCCCCAAAATGCGCACCGCGGAAGACGCGCACGTCCGCATCACCTCGCAGGCATTGGGTTTACCAAACACGTTTACACACATATAACAAGCGTGTGTAAATAAATAAACATGTTACATATTGAGGGGAGGGAAAGAAAATATATGCTTTTCCTACTCACTTTCTCCGACCACCGCCTTTAATCCAATAGGTGCCATGATGCTGTTCGCTGTGTGCGCTTTATTCCGCTCGCTGTCTCTCCTCCCTTCTAGTCCTGCGCTTTATTGCGCTCTTTGCCTGTGTGTGTGTGTGTGTGTGTGTGTGTGTGTGTGTGTGTGTGTGTGTGGATAGGGTCCTGCGAGAGCGCCTCACTGCAGAGACTCGGCTAGGAACGTCACTGCACAGCCGCCCCTCCTCTACAGGATGCAGGGAGACCATATATGTGGAAAGCCAAAAGGGCCAAAAGTGTGCAACTCGTGTGCAAAATGAGCCAGATGACAGGACAGGTGGCTCAAAACCTTGGCCAACGAAACATTTGTGTCTATACACTGTATAATCCGTGCAAAGTGCACATTTGGTTTGATAATGTGAAACGGGAAATCATTTTATAGTGGTTCCTTGTTCTTGAGACGTTCGCGCAAGTATTTGATCGGAGAGAAAATCTGATCAAAATCCGAAGTGAAGGATAATGCCAACATAACTGTCGATCAAGAAACATTTTTATTTGATTTTTTTACTTAAATATAGCTTCTCTGGGTTTTTTGGATTGTTTGTTTGTTTGTTTTGGAGAACAATAGCTTATAGATAACATTAAAACTAAGCAAATGTTGAAAATTTTCATTTATGAATTTATAGAGACTTGGGCAGGCGGGACATTTCAGATTTCAGCAAGCATTTGATTGGACAAAAAAAAATGGGCTAGGATGCTGAAATGTAGAGTAAATTGTCGATCGATGTTGGAGGTTTAATTTTGTTCCATTTTTATTTGCATTTAAAGGTGAAAAATTAGAATATCGTGCAAAAGTTCATGTATTTCAGTAATGCAATGTAGAAAGGTAAAACTTATATATGGCATAGACTCGTTACATGCCAAGCAAGATAATTCCATTTTATCCATAGTGGATTAAAGAGTAGATATGGAAAAAATATATATGAAAAAAAAAAGATAAAAAATAATTTTGTTGAGAATATGCATGTGAAGTGCACGGTGCCATTTGATGCGTTGATGTAAAATTCAGATCCAAACGGAAGCTCAGAGTGGACTATATCAACTGGCTCCTCCCTCTTAGGGAAATAACAAATATTGAGCAACAAATTTGGTAAATAAACTAAATGGAATTAAAACGTTTTGTCAAAATTGTCAATCCATATTGATTTTTGCATGGAGGTTCTGGGCGGTTTGGAGTAAATTAACTCATAAATAACATTAAGAATAAGTAGAGGATGCTCATACTAAACGGATCAAAATGACAATTCCACATTAGGAGAAAAAAACAAAATCCCAACAATATGCACTTATAATAAGTTTTATGTACGATATACATTCATATAAAATGCTTATCCAGATTAATACATTGTTTTCTTATTTACCTTCATTGTCTTTTTATTGTGTAAATAAAAAATTGTAAGGAATATTATTTTTTGCTTTTTTTTCTCTTTTTTGTCTCACTTCGGGCTTGTGATATATCACAATAATATTGTGAACCGTGACATTTTGAAGTGATGAGAGTATGCACACATTCCCATGTCAATTTCCAGATTTTTTTCTTATTTCGCACTAAATATTAATGCATAAAAGCTTTTTTTTAAAAAAATGAAAATAATTCCACAATAATGATTTCCTGCCGTGCTCATGTGCCTGACATACCCTGCACTTCATAACAGCATTATATACACGGACAGAAATATAGTTGGCTGTTTATAGCGTTTAAAGATGTTTTGTAGTTGTTTTGATACCTTTGGCTTTCCATGGCAGCCGCTATACCGCTCTGTGCTGTGATTCTTAATTTTAATAATCCTGGGTTTCTGAATACATTTCTGTAAAATATTTAAATTAGAGGGTAGAATAAATTTAAAATATATACACTACATCAAATGAGTGTCCCGCAAGCCTGTTCTAAAAACTCATCAATGTAATGCATCTAAAATGTTGTTGTTATTGTTGACAATTATTGTGCGAAACCATTAACGTCTTCACACAGATAAACACAGACTATCGTGAATCATTAATAATCATAATAATACTACTAATAATAATCATATATAACTAAAGGCAAATTTGTTATTTCACAGGGAAATACATTTACAGATATCAATCCCTTTATATAGGGTTGTAATTTCCATATTTCTCCACAAGAGGGCAATATTTCTCTTCCTAAACAGACCCAATTTCCAACGCCAATCTTTTATTCCAAATGGCTTTAATTACATGCTGACTTTTGTTTTGAGACCTAATATCATAAACAGATTATTTTAATATGTTTAATTTGTAGAAAAAAACATTTAAACCATGTAGCTATCCGCCTTATCAGTCTTAAATAAGAAAAAACAAATGCGATTTTACCAATTAGTCCACTATTTAGACTCCAATTTCTCCAGCATTTATTGGAAACCATATAAACAACCATTAAATAAATAAATACAAAAAAAGTGACAAATTAAGGAGGTCTTTACTGCTCTTTTCGCCACACCTATACGCCGGTAAGCAGGTTAGTTTGGGTTGCCAGATTGAAGCAATCAAAGCGTGTGTGTCTCATTCGGATCGCAGGAAATTTAGAAATCTCTAAATATCTATAAACCTCTCATAATATCGCTATAATATTTATCCTACATCTATAGTGTCATTTAGAGGCACTTCATGAATGTAAATTGATGTTTGATTGTTTTTGATTGTTGGGGGTTAAAGTCAATCTGGCAACCGTGTACACATTAGACTAGGATGGACTGAGCGTGTGTTTGTGTGTGTGTGTGTGTGTGTGTGAGAGAGAGAGAGAGAGAGAGAGAGAGAGAGAGAGAGAGAGAGAGATGTAATTTTGTGCAGCTCCACCTTTTCCATTTACTTGCGTGTGAAATAGAAAAGCTTGTTGATCTCGGCTCCGTTTCAGCAGCGCACCTGTGGGAGTGGAATAGCGTGGAGCTGATCTGCAGGACCTGCGTGTTCTCATGGAAGGCGCCGAGAAGAAAACGCGAAAGTTGTGCATTAGTTAATCCCCCCTTTTCTCTCTTTCTCTCTCTCTCTCTCTCTCTCTCTCTCTCTCATTGCAAGGAAGGAAGTTGTTTGTTTGTTTTTTTATTTGTTGAAAACTATTTTTTTTCATTATGGGGGATGTAATTTCCACTCACCTGAACGAAGGAAGGCGACAGGCAATTACAGGTAAATCACACACACACACACACACACACACACACACACACACACACACACACACACACACACACACACACACACTGAGCTTTTCAGGTGGATGCTGTTACTGGGCCATTAGAGGATCAGATCTGGATGTAAGATATAGAGCATATATAAGCATTAAATAAAAACATGTGCGTCATCAACCTACTGCCATCCAAGAAATAAAGCTATCAATAAAATAATCAATATGTCATATAAATAAAGCTATCAATAAAAGAAAGCTTGTTTCCCCTTTATTGCTAGTGTTGTAGCAAAGTCAATTATTTCACATATATATTGAGCATATTTGCGTTTGTATGTATGCATGTATGTGTGTGTGTGTATATATATATATATATATATATATATATATATATATATATATATATATATATATATATATATATATATATATATTATTGGTGGTGGTTTAAACTAACTAGATTGAAAAAATCAGATTCAACCTGCAGTATTGGTATTAATATAATAATACTTGCTAATTGCATTGTGTGTGTGTGTGTGTGTGTGTGTGTGTGTGTCTGTGTGTATTTCTTACCCCTTTTTGCCGTGCCTTTACCCCTTACTGAATCATCCAAATTTAGGATAATTAATTATTTATGTTGTGAATTATCATGCAGATGGACATTTGTCTTTTCTTGTAAAAAATGTGTTTTTTTAACTTAATCCAGCGGGTGTGTTTAATCGCTATCCCCTGTATTTATTCATACATCTCTTAATTGTGCCCCTGTGTGCACTGGAATGGAATTCCGTCTCTCTTAAAAGTCCCTTCACATTAAAGCCTTTGGCTGTCCTGGACTTTGTAATGATCTTTTTAATAACACACTAGGATCAGTTCAGTGCCTTAACACATAATTCACGTGTTTATATATTGAAAAATGTGTTTAGGGGGTTCGATGGTGATTTATTTGGTTAGTGCTTGTCAGCTGCCAGGACGTCGCTCGAGGCAGAGATGCTGGTGTTTAAAATGCCATAACTCACTGGTTTCAACATCATCGCTCATTCCTGCCTCCTGAAAGCAAAGAGTTAAAGATGCAGTTATATGACACAAAACCATAAAAAAAAAATCTCAGTGCACCCAGTGTGAGGTCATGAGCGTAATCAGACCGCCGGTGTTAAAATGAAAGGTTTTCAGTGTTCAGATGTACGAGAGTTGGACGGATTCGAGATTTGCATTCAATTGATTTTGAGAATAAAATTAGAATGCCAGTCACTTTTTTTTTTTTTTTTTTTTTTTTCCCCCCTGTGGTGGATTTAACACACACCCTTTTTTTCAGTCTGACTGAAGCTTGTGTTATTATACAATTCTAAAGTGTTTCAGAGAGGCACTTCTGTAAGGTCTGTGCGCTCACTGGGACCAGAGCTAGAGCTTCTGCACCGCTCCCACCAATTAGTTAGAATGCTGAGTGTCGTGTTTAAGGTCCGCCGTGTCTCACTTGTGAGGCCCTGCGTGTACTGGCACGTTATCCTGCGTCTGAGGGGGGGGGGGGGGGGGGGGTGCAAGTTGGTTGGCAGGAGCTTTACAGTCTATCATTGATGTGAGGTTTCTGTGAAGAGTTCTTTTTTTATCTAATAAATACTACTTATCATGTCGATGTTCACAGAATACATGAGGTTTTTTTTTTTTATCTGATTGTTTTTGATCAGAAATGTAATATTGTTGAAGGGGCACGGTGGCTCAGTGGTTAGCACGTTCGCCTCACACCGCCAGGGTCCGGGTTCGATTCCCGTCTCGGCCATGTGTGTGTGGAGTTTGCATGTTCTCCCCGTGGTCCTCAGGGGGTTTTTTTCTCCGGGTTCTCCGGTTTCCTCCCCCCGGTCCAAAAACATGCACGGTAGGTTGATTGGCACCTTGGAAAAAATTGTCCCTAGTGTGTGTGTGTGTGTGTGTGAATGTGAGTGTGTGTGTGTGTCCTGCGATGGGTTGGCATTCCATCCAGGGTGTATCCTGCCTTAATGCCCATAGACGCCTGAGATAGGCACAGACTCCCCGTGACCCGAGGGAAGATCGGATATAGCGGTAGAAAATGAATGAATGAATGAATAATATTGTTCTTTCCACACCCTCCAATAAATGTATATCCATTGGAGCGTAAAAATATTGCATTTTATAATTAGAATTATTCAGGACCAACATGTATACTAATACAGAAGCATAAATACAATATATGGATAAGTTGGGACACCAGTTTTCAGCTTAAAGAATTGAAAGCAATATATTAAGAGATGCATCATCTTTTAAAATGTAACAGTTAGGTTTGGGATCTTAGTGTAATGCTGTAAGGGTTGGCTATCATTTTAACTGTTTGAAAATCGAATTTTAATTCCGCTTATCAATTCCCAGATCGATTCCCAACCGCGAACCAATCACAGATTCAATATTGCCTTGCAATATATTCATTTATTACAATAATTGCACTTCGCTTTGTCTTCGGTTCTTACAAATTGAAACACATTTTTAACGCTTCCCGCGTATGAAAAAAATATGTTTATATTGTCACATAAGGTCCCGGCAGATTGGACATGCAGAAGGTCCTGTCAGATTGCCAGGTGGGGGGGGGGGGGGGGGGGAGGGGAGGGGGGGGGGGGGGAGGGGATCGATAAAAGGAATCGATTCCAGAATCGGAATCCGTTTTTCCATAAGTAGGCCCCGTTTTAATTTCCAACTCATTACAGCAGCATGCCTATAGACCAGAGCGTGAGAGCGAACAGGTATGAGCTTGCCCCTGAAGCTAGTATGGTTATGAGACATGTGCAAAACTAAGCTCTTTACTATTTCTTTCATGTTTTTTTTTTTTTTTTTTTTTTTTTTTTCCCCGCCTTCAGTGTATACGTCTGTGCTGCCTGTGTTTTATTCTTGATCTTGATTTTTAGCAGTGAAAATGAATCCTATGCATTTATTCGTTGATTGCAGTTTTCGTAAATCAAAGGTTTTTGTTTTTACACTGTTTCCAGTCATTGCACAGATGTGGCACACATTAAATCTGCAGCTGGACACGGATGAGTGATCTTGCGCTGACTCGGCGTGCAGGTATGAGGGAGAGGAGATTAGTCATCCCTTCCTACACTCGGAAATTACTCCAGCACGAGGGAGCGTTGTTCGTTATTAAAGCGCATCCTCCGTAGAGGAAACGATGCAGTGGGGAGCTGAATCAACACCCCCACATGCGCTGGTCAACAGAAATATAGCGGTTCATTTGTTGACCTTTTGGTTGGCAGAAATACCCTACCAATGACAAATGGCGGGTGTCAAGCAGTTATCCGGTCATGCTAGCAATTCATTTCATTAAATATGGTAAGATTCGCGGATTGGCACGTGTGCATTAGTAGACGTGCTATACCACTATATTACATTTATCTTGGTTTCATTCATTCATCTTCTACCGCTTCTACCTCGGGTCACGGGGAGCCTGTGCCTACCTCAGGTGTCTATGGGCATTAAGGCATGGAATGCCAACCCATCACAGGGCACACACACTAGGGACAAATTTTCCAAGGTGCCAGTCAACCTACCGTGCATGTTTTTGGACCGGGGGGAAAAAAACGCACACGATTAGTCTGAAAAGCCAAATGTAAAAGAAATCAATGTTCTATTTTTTGTTTGATTACTTTCAAAACCCGTCTTCCTAAAATACACAACAATAAAATGTATAATTAGTGTCATGTTGAGGATGGACGATGTTCCTATACGACTCCCACGCACAGTTTTCCTTTGCTAACAGATTCCTTCCTGCTGATGGAACACGCTTACACGCACACGCGCACACACACACACACACACAGCAAACCATAACATTTCCCCCTTTGCCATGGTATGGTTCTGCGCCACGTCCAAATGCTGCCGTATTTCCGTCGTACGTTCTGGGAGAAATTTCCGGTAAACATGCCAACATGCCATCCGGTATTTACATATAAATTGCTTTTCTCAGTTATATGTGTCGCAGAAAAGCATGCAAATATTAGTTTAGTACTCCCTTCAGGCATTGTATCGCCTGACTGCCTTGGAGTCTTAATCATGTCTCTCTCTCCTGTATGACTTTTGTCCCCACTTAGGAATCTCACTCATCAGCGAAAGCTTGTTTGTGAAGAAGTATTCACGCTTCGCAAGATATACATTTTATTGCTTTTCTGCTTCTTGCCGCTGGTTTTCTGACCTCCATGGCCTCCTTATGCGGGTGTATTTCGGCACAGCGGTGCACCTCGGAGTACGCTCGTCATCTCTGTGCAGTTTTTATATCTCTTGATGACACGACAAAGTCTTTTGACATCTTTGTCTGATCTGTTTTGTAATATACAGTGTTTGTATATAGTGTTTTTAATTCACCTCCATGAATTGGGTGTTCAGCAGGGTTGAGGGTAGTAAATCGGATAGCAGGCCACTCCAGATATGATATCTTCACGCTTGCTTTATGGACAGGGGAAGTATCATGCCTATGCCTACGAGTTCTAGGTCTAAGACGGGGGTCGGGATCCCGCTGCGCTTTCATCCCTCTGATGCGGCTCCTGGCGACTTTTATTTATATACTATATATATATATATATATATATATATATATATATATATATATATATATATATATATATATATATATATATATATATATATATATATATATATATATATATACTATATATACTTATATATTAAATAATGAATGAGCGTTTCATTAAATGGTATTTTATTTGAGTTCCTTAATTTTTTTTAAGCATAAATGCGAAGATTATGGTGATCTCAGAACATCTAAATGAAGCCGCCAATGTCTCTAAATGTCAATCTAAATGACTCCCACTACCATGCGGCGCATATATATATATATATATATATATATATATATATATATATATATATATATATATATATATATATATATATATATATATATATATATATATATATATATATATATATATATATGTAATATATCTATATCCATTCATCTTCTTCCGCTTATCCGGGACCGGGTCGCGGGGGCAGCAGTCTGAGCAGAGATGCCCAGACTTCCCTCACTCCAGCCACTTCCTTCTAGCTCCTCCGGGGGGTTGACACCGAGGCGTTCCCAGGACAGTCGAGAGACATAGTCCCTTCCAACGTGTTCTGGGTCTTCCTCAAGGCCTTTTCCCGGAGGGACATGCCCGAAACACCTCTCCTGGGAGGCGCCCAGGAGGCATCCGAAAAAGATGCCCAAGCCACGCCAGCTGGCCCCTCTCGATGTGGAGGAGCAGCGGATCTACTCTTCGAGCTCCTCCCGAGTGACTGAACTTCTCACCCTATCTCTAAGGGAGCGCCCAGCCACCCTGCGAAAGGAAGCTCATTTCGGCCGCCTGTATCCGGGATCTTGCCCTTTCGGTCATGACCCAAAGCTCATGGCCATAGGTGAGAGTAGGAACGTAGATCGACCAGTAAATTGAGAGCTTTGCCTTTTGGCTCAGCTCCCTCTTCACTACGACGGACCGGTACATCGACCGCATTACTGCAGAGGCTTGCACCGATCCGCCTGTTCGAATCTCCCGTTCCATCCTCCCCTCACTCGTGAACAAGACCCCAAGATACTTGAACTCCTCCACTTGGGGAAGGAGCTCTCCACCAACCTGAAGTGGGCTAACCACCTTTTTGCGGCTAAGGACCATGGCCTCGGACTTGGAGGTGCTGATCTTCATCCCAGCTGCTTCTTCACACTCGGCTGCAAACCTTACCCAGTGCATGCTGAAGGTCTTGGCCTGATGGAGCCAAACAGGACATCATCATCTGCTAAAAAGCAGAGACGAGATCCTGTGGTCCCCAAACCAGACTCCCTCCAGCCCCTGGCTGCTCCTAGAAATTCTGTCCATTAAAATAATGAACAGAACCGGTGACAAAGGACAGTCCAACATGCCCTGGAAACAGGTCTGACTTACTGCCGGCAATGCGAACCAAACTCCTGCTCCGTGCATACAGAGACCGAGCAGCCCTCAACAGAGGGCCTCGGACCCCATACTCCCGGAGCACCCCCCACAGAGTGCAGCGAAGGGACACGGTCGAATGCCTTCTCCAAATCCACAAAGCACATGTGGACCTGGTTGGGCAAACTCCCATGATCCCTCCATCACCCTGTAGAGGGTATAGAGATGGTCCAGTGTTCCACGGCCAGGTCGAAAACCGCATTGTTCCTCCTGAATCCGGGGTTCGACTAAAGGCCGAATTCTCCTCTCCAGTACCCTGGCATAGACTTTCCCAGGAAGGCTGAGGAGTGTGATCCCCCTATAGTTGGAGCACACCCTCCGGGTCCCCTTTATTAAAAAGAGGAACCACCACCCCGGTCTGCCAATCCAGAGGCACCGTCCCCAGCTGCCATGCGATGTTGCAGAGGCGTGTCAGCCAAGACAGCCCCACAACATCCAGAGACTTCAGGTACTCAGGGCGGATCTCATCCACCCCCGCTGCTCTGCCACCGAGAAGCTTCTCAACTACCTCGGTGACCTTCAGCTTGGGTGATAGATGACGCCACCTCTGACCCCATGGCCTCTGCTTCCTCATCGGAAGGCATGACTCCGGGGTTGAGGAGCTCCTCAAAGTATTCCTTCCACTGTCCGATGATGTCCCCAGTTGAAATCAACAGCTCCCCACCTCCACTGTAGACAGTTTTGGCAGGGCACTGCTTCCCCCTTCCTGATATGCCGGACGGTTTGCCAGAACTTCTTTGAGGCCGACCGATAGTCCCTCTCCATGGCCTCTCTGAACTCCTCCCATACCCGAGATTTTGCCTCAACAACCACCCGGGCCGCAGCCCGCTTGGCCTGATGGTACCCATCAGCTGTCTCAGGGGTCCCAAGAGCCAACCAGGCTCGGAAGGACTCCTTCTTCAGCTTGACGGCATCCCTTACTTCCGGAGACCACCACCGGGTTCGGGGATTACCACCACGACAGGCACCTGAGACCTTACGGCCGCAGCTCAGAATGGCTGCATCGACAATGGAGGTGGAGAACATGGTCCACTCAGACTCAATGTCTCCAACCTCTCCTCGGGATCTGGTTGAAGTTCTGCCGGAGGTGGGAGCTTAAAGATATCTCTGACAGGGGGTTCTGCTAGGCGTTCCCAGCACACCCTCACAATACGTTTGGGTCTGCCGAGTCTGTCCAGCTTCCTTCCCCGCCATCAGAATCCAACTCACCACCAGGTGGTGATCAGTTGACAGCTCCGCCCCTCTCTTCACCCGAGTGTCCAAAACACACGGACGGAGGTCAGATGAGAACAACCACAAGGTCTATCATCGATCTCCGTCCTAGGGTGTCCTGGTACCATGTGTACTGATGGACACCCTTGTGTTTGAACATGGTGTTCGTTATGGACAAACTATGACTAGCACAGAAGTCCAATAACAGAGCACCACTCGGGTTCAGATCAGGAGGGCCGTTCCTCCCAATCACGCCCCTCCAGGTATCACTGTCATTGCCCACGTGGGCATTGAAGTCCCCCAGTAGAACAACGGAGTCTCCAGTCGGGGCGTTTATCAGCGCCCCTTCCAGAGACGCCAAGAAGGCTCAACACTGCCATTCGGCCCATAGGCACAAACAACAGTGAGAGACTTTTCCCCAACCCAAAGGCGCAGGGAAACGACCCTCTCGTTCAACGGGGTAAACTCCAACACATGACGGCTAAGATGGGGGGCTATTAGCAGGCCCACACCAGCTTGTCTTCTCTCACCGCAGGCAACTCCAGAATAATGGAGAGTCCAGCCTCTCTCGAGGAGTATGGTTCCAGAGCCCAGACTGTGAGTGCAGGTGAGCCCGACTATCTCTAGCCGGTATCTCTCAACCTCCCGCACAAGCTCAGGCTCCTTCCCCACCAGCGAGGTGACATTCCATGTCCCTAGAGCTAGTCTTTGTGTCCAGAGGTCGGGTCGTCGAGGCCTCCGCCTTCGACCACTGCCCGAACCACATTGCACCGGTCCCTTATGAGCCTTCCTACAGCTGGTGGGCCCACGGGAAGGTGTCCCGATGTCGCTCATTCGGGCTGAGCCCGGCCGGGCCCCATGGGTGGAGGCCCGACCACCAGGCGCTCGCTTTCGAGCCCCAGCCCCGGGCCTGGCTCCAGGGAGGGGCCCCGGCTGCGCCATACCGGGCGACGTTACGGTCTTTCATTTCATTTTCTTCATAAGGGAGCTGGAACTGCTCTTCGTCTGAGCCGTCCCCTAGGACCTGTTTGCCTTGGGAGACCCTACCAGGGGCATCTTGCCCCTGACAACATAGCTCCTAGGATCATCCGGTTACTCAAACCCCTCCACCACGATAAGGTGGCGGTTCAAGTAGACCCACATCCGTAATACCTGCACAACTGTCAATAGGCCCCTATCCATGGTGCAGCCATAACAGATGTTTTAAAGTGTGTCTGCGTGATCCCACATCTGTTTTGAATAATTGTTACAAAAATTCCTAGATAGCTGAATGCTTATGAAAAATTATGCGCACTGGAGGGGGATTTCTTGTATACAAATAATCACTCTAACATGCCTGCATTCTTTATGATGATGATGATGATGATGATGTGTGTGTGTTTTAGATCACACCAGAATGGTGATGAGTGATTTCGGGAAGGTGTATGGACAGCAGTACGCAGTGGCTCTTTTCAACGGCGTGCGCTTCGAGATCGAGGGAGGCGGGAACGTGCAGTCCCAGCTCTTACACCGCAAGGTAACGTCCTCGTCCGTGCTAAAAAATAAATAGGGAAATATTACTGTTAATCTGCTTAACCAATGCTACACGTCTATTTAAGTGAAAAAAAGGTTACAGTTTATTGTATTGTAAGGTATTCAGTGACTTCTAATGAGAGACTTGAATCTTCTCCTTATTTTTCCAAATGTTATTTCAAATGGCATTTCTCCCTTGTTATTTACAGCCAACGTCACCACAGGACAAACTTGGCCCTCATGCTCTAGTTTGGGCGTCTGTGGTTTTGATGATCTGATCTATTTCTGTTTTGCTGCTTTATTAGACCCCTGTGTTTTATAAAATGAATACTCCGTGGCCATTTTTGTGTGGACCAAGTGGAGCGAGTTTCACCCCGTGACCCGATCAAGTAACGCTTTGTAGTGCCCCCGCGCCCTCCTCACTACTGTATAAACTCCGAGTTTGCTTAGGTGTGAGATTTTGGAGCTTAAATTATACCTTACAGTTCATTCTGGCGATCTTGGTTTGTTTTAAAGTCGCACTGCTTTTTTCTTTCTGGATCATATGAAGGGACTGCAGAATCAGCACTGTGGCTAACCTTCCTCATACGCTTTTTGGGGGGGGGGGTTATTTTTTTCTTTATTAGGTTATTAGGCTTTGTTCTCTCCTTCCCCCATATAAGCCCAGAAATAGGTCTTGAATACCTATGGAATACTACATTTGCAGATTGGCCAGACCAGCAATATGGAAGAAATATGCAAGACAAACTGAAATCGACTAAGGGACAGTATTATAAAATAAAACATATATTAAATATAATATATATATATATATATATATATATATATATATATATATATATATTTTAAATCTATAATAAAATTATAGATTTTAAGTCTCGAGTCTGGTGTTTTAGCAAAAGAATTATCCATATTATGATTTGTCAGACAGCAACGTCTGCTGAGTGTCAAAGGCTCTGAGCACCAGACATAAACAAAAAGCACTTGTCCATAACATGCAATTTGTCTACCAAGCCAGCTGCCCATGTCTTATTATAGACCCTAAGTTTTTTTTTTTTAAATACAAGATTTTGGAGCCATTTTGGTCGCCAGAATTAAAAAAAAAACAAATGAGTAGAGGTTGGAAAGTTCAACTCCCAGTGCTCAATATCGGGCCCTTGAGCAAGCCCCTTAGGATATGAATGAGGTCATTGTTTGTCATTTTGGATAAGGGCGTCTGCCAAGCGTCATTAAATGTTATTTAGAATTCATGTATTTGTTAATTATAATATTGTGACCCAAATCCGCTTCAGGATCCACTTCAGGACAAGTCGATCTTCTCGGGAGATCTCTTTCAGTATTTGGACGAGAATAAGAAATGGAGGAACCGCTTCGTCTACGTGGCCAACTCTTACAGCATCAGCTTGTACGACAGCAGACTGGTGAGAAAACACCAGACACCATTCAAAATGGCATGTGTTCCCGAGGTCACATGACCTGCAAGTCTAAGAAGCTTTACCACTGGCAGCCTGATTCAGTTTAACATTGGAATAAAATGCAGTGCTGTCGCTTAGAAGTACTTTTTTCTTTTTTTAACACAATTGACTGTAACAATAAATCAGTCATCGAAGCCAATGTTCTCCTTAGAGTCATAGATAACATGCAATTTTGCATCGGCAGTGTGAAGCTAAATCTTGTGATCTTCTTTCCCAGGCTTGTGAAAGAGGCCTGTATCCCAGAGGAATCATTAATTGTGCTGGATACAAAGTCTTGACCTCCTTGGAGGAGTACCTGGTCCTGCTGAACAGCTGCTTGCCTGGTGAGGTTCAAGGAGAGAGAGAAACCTTGTTGCTCGGTGCTAAAAATCAAAGTGTACCTGTGAACCTGTTTGATGCAAAATAATTTTCCTAGGTACCACATGACCATCCCATAATACAGGATTACATATCAGTGCATTTTGAGAAACCCACAGACTAAAAATAAATAAATAAATAAACAGGATTGATAACTATATTTTTGGGATAGAAAGAGGGGGATAGATTTTGTTTGTCTTCTAAGTGATTTTTCAAATGACCTATGAGTTTCTAGCTGGGAGCAAAAGAAACATGAACTGTCCCTGGCTAGCGACATATTTAGAGAGATTCAGTCTAAATATACACGTCAACTCAACAAAAAAGGTTTTGTTCATTTCAAAATCTAAGCTAATTCAAGTCAGCAGCCGCTGGAAATATATTTATTTTGTTCATTCATTCATTCATTCATTCATCTTCTACCGCTTTATCATGGGGAGTCTGTGCCTATCTCCGGCGTCTATGGGCATTAAGGCAGGATACACCCTGGATGGAATGCCAACCCATCGAAGAGAAAACACACACACACACACACACACACACACACACACACACACACACACACACACATTCATACACTAGGGACAATTTTCCAAGGTGCCAATCAAACTACCGTGCATGTTTTTGGACCGGGAGGAAACCGGAGAACCCGGAGAAAAACCCCCTGAGGCACGGGGAGAACATGCAAACTCCACACACACATATCTATCTATCTATATATCTATATACAAGTATATATATATATATATATATATATATATATATATATATATATATATATATATATATATATATATATATACAGTATAATGTTGACAGGAACCCAATAGCGGTATCTTGACAATTCCAGAATTTGAACAAACCACTGATCAGTAGCTGAAATCTTAAACCACCGGACTGTTTATCCATTCAGCCGTAACGAGTAATTTTGTGCGTTTTTATCTCGTACTTTAGACTCGAAGGCGAAAGCAGAAAGTTCCCCGTTTCTGAAATCTGCCTCCAGCTTTCTGCTGCTCTTGTGGCACCCGTACGCCCGACATCACTACTTCACTGTAAGGACTGAGAAAGAACAGGTTAAATGGCTTGCTGTTTTCCAGGACTGCATCAGACACGCCAACAATGGTGAGTGATTGTAAGAGCGCACACACACACACACACACACACACTCTCAATGATTTTGTTTGCACCTGGTGTATCCTTAACTGAGGATGCAGTGATAATTATTTATTCAAACCAAGTTCGACTACAAATACATGCTACATGTTTTGCATTGATGCTGATGCATATGTTGCTAATAAAGGTTGCCTAATTATTAATATTAAGCAAATCTGGTAAAGTTTCCCTGTTATTTACATATGTTTTTGTATGCTAATATGGATATGTGCCTATTAAATACATCAAATGTAATGTGCATGTAATGTAATGTGAATCTCTGGTTAGTTGTTATATATATATATATATATATATATATATATATATGTATATGTGTGTGTGTGTGTATGTATTTATATGTATATATTTGTGCATCTATATATAACCAGAGATGGCTTTGAAGTAGTGGCATGAAATACCTCTAAGGATCAAGATCTTGTTGTGAAAGGTGTACAGATGGAGAGATGAGAAGGCTAGAGTGATTAACTAAATCGCTTTAGAAATGAAGCCAGAGTTAAATCTCATTGGCACTACTATAATGGATCAGTAAGTTAAATGGCATTGTGGGTAATTCTTCTGGAAAGGCCTTCCGCATGATTATGTAGAGGAGGCTCTTGGAGCATTAAGAACCAAAGAGCATTACTTACTTCAAGCACATGGCATTCCGAGTAGGATTGTGTATCGGCAAGAACCTGGCAGTCTGAACCCTGTCACGATACTATATTTTGCTGTTGGGGTCAAAATGAACACACTTCGATGAATCTTTTTGTTTTTTTTATATCAATTATTGTATTTTTGACAATCGATACGATATCGGCAAAGAAAATATCGAAATACTCGCGCGTATCGATATTATCGAACACCCCTGGTTCTATGTCGCAGCAAGACCATATTAGGATCCGAAAAGAAACTCATATTCTTGTTTTGTTTTTTTTTGTGCCTTTTTACCTCATTATGTCTTCACTGCATTCTACACTGAGATCCCCCCCGAGGACTCCTCCTTAAGCACTACTTCTCATCCATTATTGTCAGCACTACACCCACATTAATGATCTCTGTTCTGCATCACTGCCATTGTTCGACATATAAAAGCCTGGTGGGTGTGTGTGTGAGTGTGTGTGTGTGCTCGCACACATGCTTGTGTATGTACAACGATAGTGTGGATGCCCTGAATGCAATTCAATCTGTGACAGTGTGAGAAAGCTGAAAGGAATTTGTTTTGGGTGAGCGGCACATGGCGATGATAACTCAAACAGGTTCTATTTATATCCGTCGTTCTGTCTCTGAAGTTCATCTTGAGTTTTTGTTGTTTTTTTTTTTTTCACCCGATCAGTCATTAGGTGTGTTAGGTGTACTCTACAGGTATGCAGTAAATGTGATACAGTTTTCTACAATAGTGAAAGAGAGAGGGAATTTTGCTTCACGTGTTCAATTCGATGTTCCACAACACCCCTAGTTTATACTGTTGTGTGTTTTTTTTTTTAAATATAGTATTTGCTGACGCATTATAACACACATCATGTGTTGCTAACTCTGTCATGTTCCGCAGTGTATATATATAAATATTTCTCTCTGGCAAAATGACCGGTGCAGGATTTGGCCAGTAATTAAGGCCTGAACACTACCTACACATTGTTTGTAAATTAGACCCTGGTTCTCTCCAAGCCTAGTGTTTAAAACTCCTACCCTTCCTCCCTCCATCCTTTTGTCTCCATGCTTTTCTATCTTCTCGATGCCACATGTTTTCGTGTTTGACTTTCTCTCACCGTCCACTTTCTCTGTCTTTTCCTGCCTATTTTGACCAGATTTCTTTGTTCGCGTCCACACTAATGATTTATTTATTTATTTATTTTTACTTTATTTTGCTTTATTTTTAAGTTTGTTTTTCACTCTTTCTCTTGAAAGCGGTGTCCACGTTCCGACTCTCTCGCGAGATCTCTCTGCCATCTATAGCTTCCATAACAATGAAATAAATAAACAAACTGGAAAAATGCCTATTGTATGGAGTCTGACCAATACTTAATCACATATTTGTCAAGTCCTGCAGGTAGAAACTAAATTTTCCATTGGCTGCTATAATCTATAATGTATTATCATCTATAGCTTCCATAATTAAATAAATAAACGAATAAATAAACAGGAAAAATGCCTATTGTATGGAGTCTACCCCTAGGCCTAGAGCAAAGTTTCCACTTAAGTAAAATAATGTGCATAAAGGAAAACAATGGCAGATTCATGTCCAACTCGCTTAATAAGAAATACTTTGTTGTATATGAACATTGACCTGTTAATTGTTTAATGTAATAAAATCCATGGTCCTGTTGTAAAGCTGGTAAAGCGCTGGGTTACTCGACGGAAGGACGGGGGTTCAAGCCCTGGTATCGCCAAGCTGCTTGGGCCGTTTGACCAATAATGATGCTATAGTAATGTGAAGGTGTAGGTGTGCGCATATATAAATACATTAGTCTTCTGCATTGTATATTCTTGATTAAATGATGCATTTATTATGTAATAGAATATATAGATATAGAATATATAATAATAATAATAATAATATTAATGCGTACGAATGGAAGCTATTAAATTGACCCGATTTGGCTATATATACTGTGTAGGAGTCCTATATAATTGTGAGTCATGTTACCCAGATAAACCTGTCACCAACATTTATATTCACAAAATGCACAAACGCATCTGTTTCCTCCCAGCTGGAGAGCCACAGCTGACTCGACAACCATTTCTATCACGTAGATCAGCTTGGAAAAGTGATCAGATCATTGTGTGTGTGTGTGTGTGTGTGTGTGTGTGTGTGAGGTTGGAAACTTGTGGTATTTGTGGTTTAGTAAAAGTAGTAGTCGTCTGCCTGATTCCCAACACCGTGCGTCATTTAATGCTACAATATCCATTTTAACCCTGTGATTATGAGGGGAGACTGGCTACAGCTCCTGCTGATATTTTTGGTTTTTAATTGTTGAAAGCGAAAGCTTACGGCTACGGCGCTCATCTTTAATTTAAAACGCTTTTGTAGTCGATAGAATGGGGGTGGAAAATAAAAGAAAATGTGTACAATAAAGCTGCCTGACAGCTCAATAAAGAGAGCAAAGCACTTTATCATCACGCAAAGTAAGTGGTGTAACAGATATACAGTATCGTTAAGTTGTTTTGCCGGGAAGCCGATTCTGAATACGGAATTAAACCAAATTATGTGTTCATATACGAGATGTACCGATTCGAATGGATTGGGCTTGTCGATTCTAAGGAGAATGGATTCGTTGATTGGTCCCTGTTTAGGACCATTAGGCTTTCTTGTTCTGATGCTGATTGGTCAGGAGGTTTAGACAGAATACGTCACCCATGGAGTAGATGAGGTTAACCACAGACCTGCTGATTTAGAAGCCCGTGGAGTCTAGAGTCCAATTCTGATTCTATAGTAAGAGCTCGTTCATAAGGAACACACACACACACACAAAAAAAAACCCCACAGTACTTTATTTATGTCCGTTTACACACATCACATGACAATCAAGGTCCCATTTGTATTTCCGGTGCAGCATCGTACTCGTATTCCCCTGTACGGCCATTGTTATAGTCCTAAGTGACGAAACAAAGCATGGACATGGACCGAGCAGCCGAAAGGACACCACCTATGATTCTTCGTGAACCGATGGCAGCTAATTCCTGTCATTGCAGGAATTCGGCGTTTGAATTCGCCGTTGTTGCTACGGCCAAAACCCAAAACGCCAACGAAGAAACTTGCAACATAGTTTCACGATGAATTTCACGCATGCTCTTTGTTCTAGCTCTGAGAAAAATAAGATGTCGCAGACATGGTAACGCACGTGGTCAGAATAGCACGTTTATTAATCTCATGAACCAAAACACAACACTGTGGCGTTTCCCTTGTCAAAGGTTTTGGGACAAGATTGGTTTTCTTGAGAAACCGAGCCTTTGTGTCACACGTTGTTGAATAAATACAGAATAGTTTGATTGGTGAGATTTGTTGTCGCGGCCTGAAAGAATGTGGTGTAGGAATTTTATTTATTTATTTATTTATATTGCTCCTTAAGCTGTAAGTTGTCAGTGCTGTGTGACGCACTTTTTTCTTTTCTTTTTTTTTTTTTCTTTCTTTTTTTTTTTTTCTCTGCTTCATACTTGCGGTTTAACAGCGCGGCGGTTTTTCTGACATTGTTGTCTTGGTGTGTCACAATAGCAACCAGACGAGTCAGTTCCTGTTAAGCTGTCACTTCAGTTACACCCAGTAATGACCTCGCGATGTGCACGCCCGTTTCAGAGTCAAGGCCTTGGCAGTGGTTGTTTATTTCTCTCCAAACAGACAGTTTTGCAATAAAAAAAAGTACCTGGCATTCCAGATTCCAGCGCTCACATCGAAGATGCGGTTGTTCCGTCGGCTGAGACGTAATAACCAGAACGTTTTGTGCGTCTGAAGCGGTTTCGTGTACATCTGAAGTTTTAGGGTTTGGTGACATTACAAAGCGTGTTATGATTTGTATTGATACAGTAGTAGTCAGTCGGTCACATTTTTCCCATCGTTCTGATTCTTCGTCACTGACGTCGGTGCGACACGCCTTGTGTTTTTGTTTGTCGTGTTTGTGTGACTTTTTTTTTTTTTTTTTTAATGTGGAAATCATCCTTTTTGTAGTTCTTTCTTTTAACTATCACGTATGTGTAGGATTGGAGGATTTGGTATGGAGCCAAATGTCTTTTCGGGTTTAATACAGAGTTGAACCATGCTTTGTGCCATTTACCATTTAATATATATACACATACACGCGCACACACACATATACTACTGTGATATGGTGTGTGGTGTATATGTATATATAGGTATATATAGTATATATCATCACATTGAATCATACACTATATAGGTATATATATATATATATATTATATATATATATATATACTATATATATATATATATATATATATATATATATATATATATATATATATATATATATATATATATATATATATAGTATATATATATATATGTGCTATTCACCACACATTTGTACGTATGTGTATACACACACATAAATGTGTATGTGTGTGTGTGTGTGTGTGTGTGTACATACGTACTAATGGTGGTGAATAGCACATATTATATATATATATATATATATATAAGGGATGCGGCTGATTCCATTATAGTGATGGCAGATTTATGTTTGCTTTAGCGTGGCGTTTTCGTTAACCAAACAACTGGGACATTCTTTTCTAATAGAATAAACCGTGACAGGGTGGTGTGAAGGTGCACCACCCTGACATGTACTATTTATATTTTACAAAAATAATGTTTTCCACAGCAATTTTGTGTAAAACCTCCGGATGTTTCCAGCACCAAATTCGAGACACGCAGTTGTACAGAATGCCTTCGGGTTGTGGTTGCATTAAAATCTTCCCATCACTTGGATTGGAGACCCCCGACCGGTTGCCCAACATGACAATTACTCCAGTGAAATAAAGATATGGTTTATATTTGTTTGAGTGGAAGATCTCTCGCACTATGGAGTTCTGACCTCAGCCCTTTATGGGATGAATCGGAATGCTGACTGCACCTCGGGGATGTTTATCCTACATTAGTACCTGACTTTACTCAGACCTTTGTGTCTGGAGGAAAACAAATCTCCACAAAATCTTGTGGGACATCATGCCTAAAAAATGGAGGCTATTAAAGCAGTAAATGGGGATTAAATGTGCAATAGGATTTTCTTTTTCTTTCAAAGGTCTGTCTGTTCCATCAGCATTGGTTTCTCTCTCTCTCTCTCTCTCTCTCTCTCTCTCTCTCTCTCTCTCTCTCTCTCTCTCTCTCTCTCTCTCTCTCTCTCTACAAAAAATATTTTTCAAAAAAGACCTGCACAAGTTTTTTCACATGGAAACAATAATATGTTAGCTTGACCACATTAATGCAGCCGAATTACTGTCGAACCTTTTTCCAACTATCAACTTGCATATAGTGAGATTGGATCGGCATTGAGCCCGCTGCCTTTAACCACACACGCATACCACGCCTGTGGTTCTCTGAGATCGGGCCCTCCTGTGAGTCCCTGCTAACCACCGATTGTGGTTGCGTGAAGTGGAATCGCATGATTCTCCGACGCCAGCTTAAATGCTACCCCCCCCCCCCCCCGCTTTATTTATTTATTTATTCATTCGTTCATCTTCTACCGCTATATCCAATCTTCGCTCAGAGTCTGTGCCTATCTCAGGCGTCTATGGGCATTAAGGCAGGATACACCCTGGATGGAATGCCAACCCATTGCAGGACACACTCACACACACATTCACACACTAGGGACAATTTTTTTTTCCAAGGTGCCAATCAACCTACCGTGCATGTTTTTGGACCGGGGAGGAAACCGGAGAACCCGGAGAAAAACCCCCTGAGGCACGAGGAGAACATGCAAACTCCACACACACACATGGCCGAGACGGGAATCGAACCCGGACCCTGGCGGTGTGAGGCGAACGTGCTAACCACTAAGCCACCGTGCCCTACACTGTATTTATTTATTTATTTATTGTCTAGCTCCATTCACAGTGGCGTAGTAGGTCACGAAGCCTCACGAAGCCGACGTCCAGAAATGCATTCGGATCAAGCGTGCCTTAAAAACATGTATGAAACTCGACCCAATATTCCCAAATTGTTCTCACGAGCCTACAGCCAAGATCTGTTTTCATCCGTCTTTCCCTACTTCTCTTTCTCATGCGCTTTTATTGCCAGAAAAAAAAAATCGGTTTCCTGTTGCTGAGAAAAAAAACAAACCTGCTTCCTGTTATTCCAAGTGTGAGTCCATCACTAAAGTCCCACACACACAAGGATTAAGTTTCTAATAAACGTTTGCCTCATTTTTAGAGTTTACCTTGTATAGCGCCCTCTGCTGGAAACTACAATCACAATGGGTTTGTTGACAGGCTTAATATCAGTGATTCGCCGAAAGCAAAAGCATTCATAAAGATACATGTGATGATACTATTCACCACCATTACAATGCAGTGCAGTGCGATACCAGTTTGATTCGCCAGTTTGATTGGCGGCGAATTGGTAAACAAACAGGGCTTTGTTTATACTCGATATGACTCGCAGGACACGCCTCCGTCTCTGTAGCGTTGTGATGCGTTATCTTCATGTTGCAGCAGTGGTGCGGAGAGAACGCGCTTAAGACACCGTTTTGCGATTTCGTTCTGCGTATAAAATATCGCTCGCATTCTAAATGGCAGAAGTGTAGCGCATTAAGGTTATTAATACGTTAAAACAAAAGGCAAGTGTGCATTACTACGGGAGTGATCTGCTCCTTCACCCTCGTGTTGGCGAATAAACGAAACCCGGACAACAAAGAACAAAAAAAGAAAATATGAGAAAAACTTCAGTGGATCCACTCAAGCTTCCTAAATTTCCCTGACTTGCACCTACTAGCTGCGCATTCGCAACAGGTACGAGCGCCTCACTATATTAGCGTATATTACCGTATGCAACCTTACGCAAGCGCATTCCAAATCCGTATTATTTTTCATCTGCGAATGCAACGTTCTTCCGTATAACCTAAACATAGCACCAGTTTATATGAAAAAGCAACCGGAACAGAATTCTTAAAGGAGCCACGTCCCATATTTTACACATGAAACGAGCACTAAAAAAGGAACATTGAAATGAACAAGAAATGAATATTAAAAGAATCATTTCCAGAGTAAATATTCATATTAAATAATAAATCATTTTATTAAAGGGAGGAGAGAAACGTATATATGTTACAGTATTAGATGAAACATGAAAAGTATTCATTTATGGTAAGTTGAAAATGTGCGAAAGGTAACTCGTGGCAATCATGCGATTACATATTTTAATCGTATGACAGCCATAATGTAAATAAATAGGGTGTTTTTTTTTTTTTTTTTTTTTTTTTTTTTTTTTTACAGATACGAAAATGTTGCATCACAAATAGTTAACTTGTATCCGATGCAAAATTCCTTTTTTAAGTGTAAGATTTGTTGTGTCTGTCTTGTGAGATTCCTTTAAGCATGGAAGTCAAGTCGCCGTCACCATATTGCCTGAAATATCTTGAAGAAATTGCGAACTTCCCCTTTAAATGACCCACAACGTACATGTTCGTGTGTTAATCACGGCACAAGCTCTTTCCTGTAGTCCTGACTCTCGTCTGCTGATGTCAGCCCGTGTTTGTGCAGCTTTTGTGTCCACGTTTCCTGCTGCCTCGTATCGTACGGATAGGAAAGTATTTCCAGAAGGGTTATCACGACCCAGATAAAGGTTGTTTGCGTCATGGCAGATTTCTGATTGGTGCATCATTAAAACTACTTTTTAGTGATTTTTTAAAAGTGCAAAAATGTGTGTTAGGTTGAACCTTTTAATTTCGCTCGTATTTATTTGTTTATATATGATTAACAATTGTCAAACAAATGTGCGGCACATTAATCACGCGTAAAATGTATTTTAACACCGTCAAGTCTTTTTATTTTTTTATTTTTTAAATTTTTTTATTGTAGTAAAATTCTACATTTTAATCGCCGGATGTCCACATCATGGCAGATTTTGGTGCTCAGAATTCTGATTGGTGTATCAGTAAAACAAATGTTTTTGTAGTGAGTAAAAAATATATATATATTTTTTAAATCTGAGTAAAGACAGGATTTCATGAATAAATAAACCTTTTAATTTCTCTCTTATTTATTTATTTAGCTATTTATAAGCTGTCAAACAAATGTGCGGCACATTAATCACGCGTAAAATACATTTTAACACCGACAAGTCTTTTTTTTTTTTTTCTCTCTAGTATGTCGAACCACAGGCTTCGACATAACCACAGGGTGTGTTTTTATTCTGCTCACTATATTTTGTTTATGAACCATGTGATGTCCTTAAAAATAACTTTAAGGACTTTTTTTAAGGACTGGAAATCCAGTGATATTTGCAGAGGGTTCTCCGAAACCAAGGTGTTTTTTTTTTTTCATTTGTGCCCTGATGTATCATAGAGTTCAATCTCGTGTCTATGTTTTAAACCAGATCGACCTGTTTAGCCAAGCGCGGTAAACATTATTGCAACAAGCGCCCAGAATGTATTAACCGTACTCTCTTGTGCCCCCTGCAGGTCTGTCGGAGGAGAACAAGGTGCTTACCCCGGCATTCACCGATTCCCTGAGACTATACAGACAAGCCAAAGGCCACTACGGGACCTGGGACATGATGTGTGGCGATCCATCACAGGTCGGTTCACTAATCGCGGGCCACGTTTTTCGGGCCTGAGTAGCGTTCGTATGGTCAGGTCAGAAAGAAAAGCAGCAAAGCGTTGGTACGGTCAGGTCCGTAAAAAGTGTTTAGACAGAGTCGTATCTAATTCAACGGATTCTGGTCTGTGAGATGCACGTAACCACAAACAACACCCACCCCCCTTGATATTAAAAATAAATCTGTCAAAGTAAATCTTTGCAAAAGTATAAATTATAACCCAAGCAAAACCTCTCGGAAAAGGAGAACGATTCTATTTTTTTTGAATGAGTCAAATACAAATTAGGGTTCTAGATTTTGACCTTCAAGCAGTCTCTCTCTCTTCGCTTCTCCTTCTCTTTCTCCTTGCTCTTCCTTTCTTTCCTCCTCTTCGGTGTGCACCGCTGGCCAGGGTGGAGTTTCCTCTCTGCGAATCTGAATTGAGCCTTTGTGCGTCACGAAGGTCAGGTGAGACAAACCGTCAGGTGGAGGCGGAACAGAATTCGTACTCCTTAGACACAAATATTTCTTGTAAGGCTATTTGAGTCATAGGACTTAGATTAACCTCATTAACAAAAGGAATTGTTCTTATAGTTATTTATTTTTATTTTTTTAAATGATGAACCAGTTTTGCGTATGCAAATGTGCCGAACGTTTTAACCAAAATGCCTTTATAAATAAGTACATTGTCGTTTGTTATATATCCGTCTGATAGAGCTCGCGGATTTGCCGGCTTACTTGAGCTTTCCGGGATCAGAGCCTACATTTGAAGTTCCTGCATTGGAATTTTTCTCTTTTTATTTATTTATTTATTTTATTTACCTCACATTTTGGTCCTGTACTTAACGCATCTCTTTAATATTATGTAGTCCGTCGAACCCTCAATTACGTCTAAACCAGAGAGTGAAAAGGCGATGAAGCATGTTATTAGAGATATGAGTCATATGAGACTTTAGGATGTGTGTGACTTCTCAGTGCTGCCGTGTGTGTATGTGTATGTGGTGTATGTGTATGTGGTGTGTGTGTGTGTGTGTGTGTAATATAGTGTATATATATATATATATATATATATATATATATATATATATATATATATATATCAAATGATCCCATGGTTTTATCCCAAGGGTAGAATTTGGGTAGCTTTTGCCTTTATAATGTAATAATGTAGTTCTATGTATTTCACCTTGGAGGCAATATTTAATAAGTAGGTATTTGAGAAAGGTCTTTAACTCACTAGGTCTTTAAGAAAGGGATAAGAAAGAGAAATAAATGAATTATAGAAACTTGATCATTGTAAGTAATTTGGAAAAGGGTGATGGCCAAATACAATAAATCGAATAATATTAATAAGCAGTCCTGGTTGTTACAACCGAAAACGTAACACTCCATTCATATTTTACTGACTCTTCTGCGACTTTTTGCTACATCGCAATCAGAAAATACGATATATTACACAACATACACCCTTATCTCAAACAGCACAAGAGGAAAAATTGTAGCCCCCTTTATAGGGATCTTTTGTGTATTCCGTGCGCTTTGTCTATATAAAACCAAAGTAAACCCAAAATATTTAATGCAAATCCTGAGGTTCAAATGCAAACCATGCTTTTATATACCAATTTTGATAATCTGCAATGTGATCAAATTAGGAGTAATTTTGCATGTTATCCAAAAACCTCACACACAGTCAACTTAAACCTGGACCAATATGGCTATCTGGCAACTCTGTGGTCCCTACAGTCCCAATTCCTGCGCTACCACATTATGTCACCTTTATCATTCAAATAGCTCTGGCTGTGTAATGCCCCCAAACACACATTTGAATAAAATGCAAAGTACTGAGCTCACTCTTGGACTTCCACTTGTGGAGGATTGTGCTCCAGTTCTGCTAAGATAAAGTTCTTTTCCTTAAATGGGTATCAATCCATGTCTTATGACGTTTCATTGAACGTACAATAGTATAGAAGAAGAGAAGATCCTTTTTATCACGGCACAGTGGCGATTGTTTCTTCGCATATCCCTGCTTGTTCGTTTTGGAAGCTGGGGTCGAAAACATGCATTCATACCATGAAAGGCAGGGTCAGCCATGATACATCGCCCCCTAGAGCACAGAGGGTTTAAGGACCTTGGTCAAGGACCCAAGGGTGGCCATACCGGGGCTCAAACCACCGATTGTCCGATACCACAGCAACGTAACCACTGAGCTCCAGCACAATGTTATTATTATGGTATTAATAGTACCACCCCAAAAATGTGTCCATACCATGAAAGGTACAATTTTGCACTTATGATTTGTGTTTCTTCCATTCTTGGTAAACCTAATTTCCAGTGCCCTTCTGATATCTTGTATTGTTCCTTATTTCATAAGGCTAATAAAAGCCTCGCTAAGCATTGCTATGCATTGCTGTACCAACTATGTACAAAAGAAAAGTCCAAAGTGAAAGAAAAAGAACTGTTTCCAGAGCACCTCTGCTATTCTTTAGTAGTGCTGACTGACAGTGAACTGAAATTCAGAACTCATGGATGCCAGAGAACTGTATAAAGCCCTCTTTTGTATTTCACCCCCTGCCAGCACCAGCTCCTCTATTTTACGTTCCATTATAATAAAGGCCCTCGTTCCTTCTCTCTTCTCTCTTCTCCATGGACCTATTGGACAATTTTTATTTGTATAGTACTTTTTGGCCTAGTCTTCACAGCAGTTATAAAAGTGGTTGTATAATAGAAAGTGTCGGTTTGTTGCTTATAAGTTTGTTCCGTGTCACTGAATATCAATGGAAAATCACAATTTAATGGGAGAGGACGAGCGTGACAGAAAGGCTGAGCAGAGGAACAAACAAACAAACAAATAAATATTAAGCTAGATTTATACTCTTCTATAAGATATCACGCCTTCTATAAGATATCGCTCGGCCTTCATTTACCAGAAACTTCATCCACACACACACACACTGTTTAATGCACACTAACACAGTTGTCTGCCATCTGTCTGCCGTCTGCCATATTCCCTGTTTAAATGTAATTGTAATGTAGTGTGACTTGCTGCGGTATGCAGAAAAGCATCTCCACATGCACGAGACATTGGGCCTTGCTTTCCGACGCATTTCCAAAGAAGATGCTGAGGGGAACATGTTCACAGACTCGCCAAAAATTCAGCTAGATTGTTGCCTTTTGAATCCGACACGTCTGTGATGGAAGTCTGAGGTAAATCTGAGGTAAATAGTCATGTAATGAAGGTTCCTGTCAGTGCTAAGCAGGTCCCGTTTCTGTTTTGTGGCCATTGGGAATGTAATAGAGGAGTTAACCTGATAGAGCTGGACATGCAAGTATTCTTGTGATGGATTTCTGAATATTAAAATGAAAAGCAAATGAAATTGAGCCTTACAAACACACACACACACACACACACACATGCACGCACACACACATAATAGATCTGCAGATTGATTGAATGAATACTGTATGAGGAACAGCATTACAGCTCCTGGGCTTTGCTATACCCCAATGCAGGGCAAAAAAAATACAAAATAAAGGGGCCCATTGAGGAATTTGTGTGCTCAAGGTTTCATTGCTTTCCATCCCATAATAGTCCAGAACAAGTTGACTGCGGACGCTGTTCTTAGTGAGGGGTGTGGGGTTTTTTTGAAGATATTTCTTTTTTTCTTCTTCTTCTTTTCATTCTAAAAGCGCTTTGTGCGAATTGGCACACACCTGGTAGTGCCCTTCTGTGTTGCCATGGAAACGGAGCGTGGAGGGGAAGGTGGGATTGCAGATGCCAGATTTTCTGCACAGAACTTTGCACTGAGGCGAGGCCTCTGAGGCGAGGCCGCGCAGCGCATTCAGTAACGGCTGAATAAGGTCGTATGTAACGGAGCATTCACGAGTGTATTTGTTGTGATTGGGATAGAAGTGTGTTGTTTTTCTGCATGTGATTATTCCGTGATTATCAAACGAGCTACCTAACTTTCCCCGTTCCCTTTAGACGACCGTGTGTGAACTTTCCAAGAAAGCATTCCAAGGCCCTGCCAGAGATCATGTGACGTTAATGTGGTTTGGGTTTATGTAGGCTTAAAGATCCAAAATGTTTAACATGGCATTACGGACACGATCGGAGGACCACTGGATATTAACGCACATCTGAGAGCTCCTAGATGAATGGGAAAGGGTTGAGTAGGGGTTGAGTCTGATGCATCATGTGAATACTAGATAGAAAAATTCTCCCATAAAACCCCCTCGCCTGACTTAACGGTATTAGTGTTTGTGTATAGAGCTTTGCGAACATTTCGTACATTTCAGTGGTTAAGGCCTCTGGACCAGAAGATCGCAGGTTCAAATCCCACCAGCACCAAGCTGCCACTGCTATGGCTCATATATGTCTGGCTTTTAAATGCACCAGGTGCATGTTTTACTGTGGTTGCAGACAATATATCCTCTCCCTTCTTTTGTCTTTACATGCACTAATGCGTTATGCTTTATAAAGGCCAAAGAGCGCTATGACTGTATACGTGTCCGTCCGCTTCTTGAAATTACAAACGCGCCACGCAGCTCTGATTTGCGACGAGTAACATTTCAGCCCCTCGTGCCTTGTAATAGAAAGCTCCTGGTTTTAATCCCGCGCTTTTAATCGAGCACAGGACGGCGTTTCATCGTAATTTTTAGGTACGACCGTGTATTTTGTATCGAGCCTTGCGCTTTATTATTTACCAGACGCTCTAAATCATGTCTTTTAACACTATAAGCACACATGAAGACAGAGCACTTTGGGGGGAAAACACACACACACACACAAAGTCCCTGATGTGGTCAGCGCA
>JACRUU010000006.1:13127941-13130441 GCA_030449085.1 Kryptopterus vitreolus | reverse complement strand
GACATAGGCACAGGCTCCCCGTGACCCGAGGGAAGATCGGATGTAAGCGCTAGAAGATGAATAAATGAAATATATATATATATATATATATATATATATATATATATATATATATATATATATATATATATATATATATATATATATATATATATAGATAGATAGATAGATAAACAGGCACAAATGATAAAACTAGTGTATTAGAAAGACTTTGTATCTTGTGATCAGATTTTTGTTTGTAATGTTACACGACACTCTTTCGCTTCCTCGTGTCTTGGGTTACATTCCCTTTGTGGTCAGCCTCACAAAAAACCTGCTTTTGAATACTGAACAGAGCTTGTGTTAAATCCACTGGAGACGTCAAAGACCTGCATAAACAGTGCGTGTTGATCATGCCGCTGTTGTCTGGAGTCTTATGGTTGTGTATTTTTATTTATTTATTTATTTTTTTGCAGCACGGATGCTTGCACGTGCAGAGGTGGTCGTGAGGAACAACGTGAAGCCGTACATCACCTCTATCCTGGAAGCTCTGATGGACCCAGTGAGCCAGGGGTTCTCCGAGGTCAGGAGCGTTTTCTCCCGCGAGCTGGAGGAAGTCAGCAAGAACGCGGTCAACGACGGAGGTAAAGAGGCGCTCGGGAAGGTGAGGACAACGATTTGTATTCGTACCATTTCTACGGATAAAAGAGTCCGAGACTTTTCAGGTTCCTTTGCCAAACTTGTTCGAAGCACGTGATTGTATAGGGCAGATTTTCTTTTTGGCTCAGGGGCTACATTGAGTTTTGCAATTTGACCGGTCACCATAAAGTTCATGAGGTCATAAGAGTGTGTTCCATCTGTAGTTTTTAATGGTGTTTATTCTTTGATGATCGTATCCAGACAGTATTGGTGCATTCTTATTTATACATGTTGTTTTTAATGTACACACATGTAACCTTTTACGTTACGCTCTCTTCCTCCAGCATATGGAGAAGGTCTCCATGTTGGCCTTCCACCCAGTCAAGATGCAGAGCTGCTATGAGAAAATGGAGCAGCTCAACCTGGAGGGTCTGCAGCAGAGATTCGACGTGTCTAGCCCTGCGGTGTTCATTCAGCGAGCTCAGATCCTCATGCGAGAGGTCCGGCCATTTCCTGTCAATGTTTTTCAAACCTGCTTCGTTTTAATCCCATGTTATTTGGCTCTAAATATTCTGTCGCATTACGAATGTCTCTGGCATTTGCTTTCTATAGAGAATGAACAGAAAAAAACAGAGGATCCCGAACAAGAATATCTCGTTTTTAATAGCTAAGATTCCAGACACGATAGATAAATCAACAGTGACATCCTGTGGCCACATTTGGTATTACAAAGAAAATAAAATCGTAGAGTAGTAGTTCCAGGAATATTCATTCATTCATTCATTCATTTCTACCGCTTTATCCGATCTTCATTCGGGTCACGGGGAGCCTGTGCCTATCTCAGGCGTCTATGGGCATTAAGGCAGGATACATCCTGGATGGAATGCCAACCCATCGCAGGGCACACACACACACACACATTCATACACTAGGGACAATTTTCCAAGGTGCCAATCAACCTATCATGCATGTTTTTGGACCGGGGGGGGGGGGAAACCGGAGAAAGAACCGGAGAACGGAAAAAAAACCCCCTGAGAAAAAAAACCCCCTGAGGCACGGGGAGAACATGCAAACTCCACACACACATGACCGAGACGGGAATCGAACCCGGATCCTGGCGATGTGAGGCGAACGTGCTAACCACTAAGCCCCCTGTGCCCCCATTATATATATATATATATATATATATATATATATATATATATATATATATATATATATATATATATATATATATATATACTATAGGAATATTGTAAACTTTTAATTTTTTTTTTATGTAAATCGATCAAATCTATCCGTTTCACTTATTATCTAAAAAAAAAACCAAACATGTGCAATGGTTCACAAGGTCGGACTTTTCTTTTCAGAGTAAAAAACAGAAAGAAACTAAATAAACAAATGAAAATTCCGCCCCACATTTCTCGACGTTAAGGAAACAACTTCTGTTTACATATATTAATTATTTATCGTGCGTATTTTATAGATGAGTTAATAAGTGAATGAATTAAAAAAGAAAACGAATCATGAGCGCGCTTGGCGAGAATCTTTAGCAGCCCCTAGTGGTTGTATAATGTAGTGCAGGTTGTTTTGTTTTTTAACGGGAAATACAAATTTCTAGAATTTGAGTACAGATTATTATTTTGTAAACACAATAACTCCCACTATTTCAATATTTAATTATTATTACAAAATAATAATAATAATATCCTGGCTTTTTTTAAAATAATCATTTGTATTAGTGCGTTAGTTTTATTATTTTAATTACATTTTTTTATTTTGGAGCCTGAAAAAAAGCACACCTTTAAAACAAAAAGCTCCAAACCCTGTATTATAATATTATTATTATTATTATGTTATTATTATTATTATTATTATTATT
>JACRUU010000006.1:13100441-13122941 GCA_030449085.1 Kryptopterus vitreolus | reverse complement strand
TCTTATTAGCAGATCTTTGTAGAAATTCACACTTTTAAGCGGAGGGGGGGGGTCCTTACATTTTGTTTAAAAAAACACTAACGGAGAATATATTACATATAGGATATTTTCCTGGTTATCTTGTTATATTGTTTTTTTTTAATAAACACAATAGACAATTGCGACCATCATTAAACGGCGGCAATGAAGTCTTTTGTACATCTCTATACACATATTACTGCCTCATGTAGCTTAAATAACCACCGACTCTACATAAGGGCCGAATCCTATAAATCCCGGCTCGCTAGGTGACGTCGGAGCGCCGGCGATCATTTTCACCGATACGTAACTTTGCTAAACGTAGAATGCTGTATTTTTAATACATATTTATATGCGAAGGGAAACGAGAACGGAAAATGTTCCCGCGCTTGAAACGGTGTATTTATTTGTGTGTGTGTGATTCGTTCCATTGGTAACTTTTTTTTTATTTTATTTTGTTGTTGTTTTTGTTTGTTTGACGTCAATACAACCCTAAATGTGGTTCGACATGACTAAGCATAACACGGTTTTTAAACACAGCTTTTAATACCCACGCCATGTGATTAGAGTCTTGTTTTTGTCGTCCCGGCCTCCTGGAAAGACGTGTGTAGAAGGTGCCAAGTTGTGTGTTTTTTTTGTTTTTTTATGGAATGTCGCCGGAGAATGGTTCTTTTTGTTTCCAAATTCCATGTCCGGTTATTTTCAGTTGATGAAAACATTATTCCCCCCCCCCTTGAAATCTGTGATGACAGCCGGCGAAACGTTTTTTTTTTCATCACATCCCTCTTTTTTTTTTTCCCGAACTACGCCTTTTCAAACTCTTCTGGTTGTTGTGCTTCCCTGAAGTATTTTACTGGAGTGAATTGTTTCCCTCCGATATTTATTAACCCTGTATTTTTGTTTGTTTGTTTGTTTGTTTTACCCTGTATGTTTTTAATCCCCCAGTAACCAAATGCATTGCTCTTCTGTTGATAGGAATAAACGAATTAATAAAAGAAAAAACGCTTCTCTTTCTTTTTTGTTCAGTGTTTATTCCAGTGCAGGTCAATTTCCCCAGCATTTGTTTACTCGAGCAGTAAAACACGTGTATATACTTGTATATTATATAGTGTGTGTGTGTGTGTGTGTGTGTGTGTGTGTGTGAGAACACTCTTACTTAAGGATAATTTAAACAGTTAAATTTTTTTTCTTTTTTTTTATAATCCAAATTTATTTTTAGTTATAATTGTTTATTGCTAATAGCTTTCCTTGTTGTTATTTATATTTCTACAATAAATTAGGGGACCTGTTATTGCACCTTAAGCTTTCATAGAAGCTTTCATAATCAACTTTTAACCTGTGTGTGTGTGTGTGTGTGTGTGTGTGTGTGTCATAAGGAGGAAATAAATAACTTCTCCCTGGTGTTCAATGTACACCCCCTTTTTTTTTTTCAAACATTTTCATTCATTCATCTTCTACCACTTTATCCGATCTTCCCTCGGGTCACGGGGAGTCTGTGCCTATCTCAGGCGTTAAGGCATTAAGGCAGGATACACCCTGGATGGAATGCCAACCCATCGCAGGACACACTCACATTCACACATTCATACACTAGGAACAATTTTCCAAGGTGCCAATCAACCTACCGTGCATGTTTTTGGACCGGGAGGAAACCGGAGAACCGGGAGAAAAACCCCCCGAGGCACGGGGAGAACATGCAAACTCCACACACACATGGCCAAGACGGGAATCGAACCCGGACCCTGGTTGTGTGAGGCGAACATGCTAACCACTAAGCCACCGTGTCCCCTCCAAACATTTTGTCCAATAAAATTAATAGGCCAATAATTGTAATCTTCCAAATAATTGTTTACACTCTGACCGGTTTGTACATAACGTGATACGTGTCTGAAACACATACTGTATAAAAACCCATCAACAAGCCTTATAACTGTGTGAGTGCAAAACACGACCAAAAAATTAGTCAAAGCAATTTAATTTAAAATATATACGATATTATGGAGAGAAAAAAAAGGCTCAAAACATTGCAGCAACTTTGTTAGAAAAACAGTAGTTAAGATTTATGATATTTTTTTTTTCAATCCATCACTTGCACATTTTCACACTTTAGTCATTATTAATTCACGCTGTACGGAAACGAACCCGAAATAAAAATAAAAATAATTTTTAAAAAAATCAGACGAGAACATCGAGTCCATCGTGAGATTCAATACTTGTGCAACTCTGGGGAAATTCACAGCGTGACTAAATCTTTCATAAGGGAAGTAAAGTAAATCACATGCTCGCTAGAACGACACTACGCACATTCACGCATTATAGTGCACTTTATAACGGCAGCGACCTTTACTCGCCATGACCCGCTCACCTGACACCAGGAGATCAGGTGAACGCAGGTACGCACGATTATAGATGAGCGTGAAACATAATCGGATGACGACAGGCTGTGAGGCTAAACCTTATAATATGTATTCTGGATACTACGGCTATGATGGGGTTAAAACAACATGGTGTTATCTTTATTAAAACACCGAATACAAAAAAACGGACCTGCTTTGGCACTGAGATTAAGGACCAAAAGCCCTCCAGGATATGAAACTTTTTTAAAAAAGGAACTAAATCCCTGATTTTTAGCAGCTAGTATTTTTTTACACGGTTTATATTAAGTAATTGGCGAGTGGGAACGCGAGGAAGTAGCCTAACAAAGAGCCCGCGATCACGCCGAGGAATATCCAGACGTTGTAGGACATCACGCAGAGCATGAGCATGTACCCCAGGACCACCTGGACGATATGCAGTCCCGTCCTGGCGCCGTGAAAGAGCCATCTGTAATACACAAAAACACGAGCGCGACGTTAGAGCGCACGCAGTGGAACAGTACAGCGGTGTTGCTGTCTTAACGGGATACGAGTGGGATCTTATCATCATTCCTCTTTATACAATAGCTTGGATACGGTGGTGCATTTCCCTATATATATATATATATATATATATATACACACATACATACATACACACACACACACACACACACAACACATATATGTATATATATATATATATATATACATATGGTGTGTGTGTGTGTGTGTATGTATGTATGTATGTATGTATGTATGTATATATATATATATATATATATATATATATATATATATATATATATATATATATATATATATATTATATATATATATATCTATCTATATAGGGAAATGCACCACCGTATCCAAGCTATTGTATAAAGAGGAATGATGATAAGATCCCACTCCACTTATTCTCCATATACACTCCACGTATACTCCACTTATTCATCTTGTGGCAGCTGAACAAAGCATAGCAGTATGGCAAAAACATAAAATAAATAAATAAATGCATACATACAACCATGTATTTCCCATCTTTCTTGGAAGTGTCTTCCATTTTTCGACTTCCTGGACATTTTGGGAGCGAAATTTCTCGATTCCGCTCGTTGGAAAAATCGTTAAATTATGTCCTCGATGTTGGATATAGTGCAATCTAGTGGCGGGACGCCGTCACTTAGCGGGTAACAGAGTCGCGTGCATTGTGGGAGATGTAGTTCATTGTCAATGCACACTTTAAAGCAGCGTTGCTTTATTTGTTGACAATCGCAACATGTACGCAACATATTAACATGTACCCGCGTCTCGAATCATGCGTTTATTTCTCCTATTTAGACAGTTCTTTTATTGCGTCCTTAATGTTGAGATTAAACCAACAAACCATAGGTTTCTGTTCTAATATCAATGAGGTGTTACCAACAAATAAACAGCTGTTTACTGGATGTTTTTTTGTTTTTCACATTTTCTGTGCCAAATCTCCAAATTGCTTAAACCCCGCCCCATTTTGATGTTTACTGGGAACTTGAGCTGAAGCTCTTCACCTGCATCTGAACGATTATATAGCTGGTACTGCTGTTACGTTATTGGGAATGTCCTGCATTACCTGTTAACAGGGGTCGTCATGCTCTTTGTGGGAGCCAGAGAAACCTGGGACGGACTGTTAGCCAGCGCCGACGTGCTCTCGGGACGTTCCAGTGCCGGGGAAACGCCGGGCGGCGACGAAGAGGCTAGATGTCCGTCGGACTGTTTGACGAGAACGCTCTTCCAAACCTTAAGGAACTCGTACAGCACGGTCAGCAGCAGTACCACAATGACCGAAAGAACCATTCCTGTAGGCGGGAGCAAGAATGTATACAAAATGATTCATAAAATTCATCAAAACGTTTCAAGACTAGCCGAGGTTAATATTGTTTACCTACACCATATTCGCCCCGGGATTTCCGCGATGGCGTCCGAACCGTGAACTTTTTTTTGCGCTCTATTTAGGTCTGCGGGAAAAGAGCAAAGTACTAAAGATCCGAATCTGACGAGTAGAGCATTGCTGCTGTTTTACCGGATGAAATTATCCATCATTGAAGGTCGGTGCTCTCTGTGACGGTGCGTGTATGTAGCCTTGTGCTGCCATCTGGTGGCATGTTTGCCTCAAACCATTTGGATACAGACGATCCCCACCTTACGCACGAGTTACGTTCCAAGAGTTACGTTCGCAGTGTGGATTTGTTCGCAAGTTGTTACTGATATTCGCTAATGCCTACGCATGTCTCCTAACTATGTTATTTAACTAACGAAGTTACTTCACTTTTGCCCCCCCCCCACCATTTTTAATAAACGATTTAAAACGATTACAGATAACTGCGTCGACTACAATGTAGACGCCACATGGACTCTAAGTTCGTAAAAAGCCCCCTGACTAGCTAGCGGTGCGGTTTTATAGGAATACGAACAAATTTTCCTTTGCGGGACAGGGTTTTTTCGTAACGTGTTTCTTCGTACGGTACTACCTTGTACATGTAGTAGAGCTCGGTCACGTTTGAAGAAATGAATGTATCTGGTAGAACACATTGTGCTTTATACGAAATAAAGACAAAAAGAACGCAATAGTCCCGACCTCCTGTATCGTCCACTACAGATCTCAAATATAATGTAGGCGATACGGAGATAAAAGCAGACCAGCAACCTGAGAGAGTCGTTCTCATGGTTTAGGATTACGATCGGTTCGTGACTTGACCGTGTGACCGTAGGTTCCCATGTGTGTCATTACAGGGCAGCATAGCGTGACTATAGACTTGCAGTTAAGCATTTACACCAGGGAACAGTTTATACGTCGCTTGGCGGCCTCAGCCTATCCTCCCTTATACAGCAAAAAGCACCCGGCTAAAAACTTTCCATGTGTTTAAGGGTTTTTATTATACTTTTTTTTTTATTATTATTAGTCTATATATTATGTGGTGAAAGGTGAAAGTACTACTATATATATATATATATATATATATATATATATATATATATATATATATATATATATATATATATATATATATATGTACACTATATTATAACTATTGAAATAATAACCCGTGTTGAACTTCTTCGTCTCGCCGTAAATCCTTACTGCTCTTTTTTTTTTCATAAAAAAATGGAATTGTTCTCTCATACTAAAGCTTCAGCCCGCACAGAAACATAGAACAGGCATGTTTTGTTTTGGGTTTTTTTATTCCTCGTGTACCTCCAGGTCCGTGTACACTCCAGAATTCGAACAGCAACGTGACGGTGCTCGACGCTTCAAAGTACATCTGCATCTGAAATGAAGAAGGGAACGTGATAAGGAAAAGCGATAGTGGTTACGGTGAAAATTCTTTAAAAAAAAAAACGTGCAGAAAACCACAATAAATTCACTCATTCATCTTCTACCGCTTTATCCGATCTTCCCTCGGGTCACGGGGAGTCTGTGCCTATCTCAGGCGTCTATGGGCATTAAGGCAGGATACACCCTGGATGGAATGCCAACCCATCGCAGGACACACACACACACACACACACACACACATTCATGTGGACACTAGGGACAATTTTTCCAAGGTGCCAATCAACCTACCGTGCATGTTTTTGGACCGGGGGAGGAAACCGGAGAACCCAGAGAAAAACCCCCTGAGGCACGGGGAGAACATGCAAACTCCACACACACATGGCCGAGACGAGAATCGAATCCGGATCCTGGAGGTGTGAGGCGAACGTGCTAACCACTACGCCACTGTGCACCACAACCACAATAACAATGTGTTTTTATTTTCTAATTCGTATTTCCAACATGCTGTTTGTTTACTGGAATGGAATTCCTGTACAGTGAAATGATTTTCAGTCTTATATTTATATTATCAAAGATTTGTCTGTTTTAGTATTACGCAGCCATGGGAAGGCATTTGTGAAACGTTTGCGTGTCGGGGCCTGTAAACGCGAACAAAACATCATTCTCTTGTGTTTTTTCTTGTGTCAGGATGTGGAACCATTTGCAAAGGTTTATGTGTACATGTGTTTTGACATATACATATTTACATATATATCTATATATATATATATATATATATATATCTATATATATACACACATATACACATATATATATATATATATATATATATATATATATATATATATAGATATATATATATATATATATATACACACACACACATACACACATATATACATTTAAAACATATATACATTATATATATATATATTTAAAAATGTAGCTTTTCCAGGAAATACATTTTGTGTTATATGTTTACAAGTGCGCTCATTTACAGTTATTAATGGTAATATTACAATTATATAATAATGCAATTATTTGCAGCGCCTTTCACAAAACGTTTTCCGTTTTGCCTTGTGTACATGTTAAAGACTTTAACATACAAGTGTGTCTTGCACTGTTTGCTTTATTTTCTACACAATGAACAACAACTAAGCTCTGTGTTTTGTTGTGTAGCTCCGTGTTGGTTTTGCTGCACCGGGGTTCGTGAGAAACGTCTCAGTTTACTGTGTACACTGTGAACTTCAGCTTCATATATGGTTCAAATGACAATATTTATACAATAGAACACTTAAATGTCTATTTTCTTTTAGCTAGCCGTTTTCTAAACCTTAATGGATTGGTCTGTGACTGTTTTTTTTAGGATATAAGCACAAATGTATGGATTTTTCTTTTGTTTGTATTGAAGTAGTCGCACATATCAGCATTCCATCAGTCTATCCAGATATTTTTTTTAAATAGATGCTTTGACTGATATCGTTAAGGTACAGGACATTTACATGTAATGCATTTGGCAGACATTTATCTTATTTGTATAACTGTAGTTAGTGTTGGGGTTAAGGGTCTTGCTCGGGGGCTCGTGTCGGGCAGCTTGTTGTGGCTGAAATTTAAACTTCACGACCTTTAGATCCAAAGTGCAATGCCTTAACCAATAAGGCACTACATACCAGTAAAATGATCAGTTATGCCACGGTCACTAGTAATGGTTGACTTTAGACTAGATCATGGCATTTTATTTTATTGCTTGTGTTTCGCTGTAACGGTATAAACAACACTATGAAATTCGGAATGTGGTCACTCTAGCATACATATATTTATAGATATATAAACATATATACAGTGTATATATGTATATATATATACATATATATAGTATATACACACACACACACATTTATTATATATATATATATATATATATATCTATATATATATATATATATATATATACACACACACACACACCATATATATATATATATATATATATATATATATATATATATATATATATATATATATATATATATATATATATATATATATATATATATATATATATATAGATATATATATATATATATATATATAATAAACATGTACAATTCCTTGCCCAAGTGGAAACTGTTTTGACCATTATTATGCTGACTCTTGTAGTTTTGTGTTCACGTGAATCACATGATTAAATAACTCGATCCTGGTTGTGTCTGAGCAGTATAC
Organism: Kryptopterus vitreolus; assembly: GCA_030449085.1. Classification (NCBI taxonomy): domain Eukaryota; kingdom Metazoa; phylum Chordata; class Actinopteri; order Siluriformes; family Siluridae; genus Kryptopterus; species Kryptopterus vitreolus. Next base: position 13,115,033 of record JACRUU010000006.1, on the reverse strand, counting down.
AAATAATTGATGACATTATGGATTGACAACACTAAAAACATCATCATGTCATCATCGTGGCTTCAGGGATAATAAACGTTCTTCTTTACCACAGCCGAAGCTTGAAGTAGTTGCGGAGTCATTTCTATGACACCACTTTCCATGACACAAAGTCGCGTCTATATCGATTCCGAAGGGCGAGAATCCTGAAATGGCTTCTTTTTCCAACCAGATTCCATGTACACGTTCCCGTTTCACCTTCAAATTTACGCATAACAAATATTCACAAGTTGCGCTTTCCAAAGAAGACACAACAATTTGTTATTTGGTCTATGTGCCGTTATCTTTCTAGGGAAAAAAAGAACACAACAGTGGTGTTGTATCTCTGGTTCCTGTTATTCTCGCTACATTCTGATAGAGGAAAAACATGTACAAGTCTTCAACACTCTCTCTCATTTTGTTTTTGTTTTTTGTGTGAAATCCTCACACGAGCAAAACGAGGAATTGCATCACCCTAGGTTTGGAATCCTTTTATTAAACGCATATAAGATCTTACCATTGCTTTTTAATAAACTTAAGACTACTGAGCAGAAGGTCATGAGTTCAAATCCCAGCGCCAGCAAGCTGCTCGGATCGTTGAGTTTAGGTCAGGTGTATAAGTTGCTCACGGCAAAGGCACCTTTAGTGTCAAGTGCCTTTATGTTAATTGGTCAAAATCAAGTAATGTATGATGAAAATTAAGGAAGTTAAAGGGAAAAACCAAGGATCAAAATGATCAAAATCAAAATGAACATGGTTATGAGCTAAACTAGGAAAGTAGTGATCTAAATATTTAAAAAAAAAAAAAAAAAAAGGACAAGAATGCACTAATAAGTAAACAATGTGGAGCACGTGTGAGCAAAAGTCCAAATGTAAAAGTTGAAAAGGTAAAAACATTTTGCACAAATAATAGTAGTCTCTAAATACTAAAATATGCGTATCTTGCGAGAGCAGACAGATTTCTCCGACCTGCTGTTGCTGAGCAGCTTTTATCTTCTATAAACAGAAGATTGACGTGAACTATTTGCACACATATTTAGACATAGCGTTCTACAGTTGAGAACACAGTGTTTAAGTCTGTTCTTAACTACAGTAAGTCTTAAATCAGGTCCACAGACAGACACCAACACTGGATTCCCAGGATGACGTTAATGTTCAAAATCAAAGAAGTTATGATCAAAATTAAGGACGTTACGGGGGTAAAATCAAAGATTAAAATGACTCATGATCAAAATTAACATGGTTATGAGCTAAGCCCTGGAGGTGGTGATCAATCTTCAAGGAGTTAATGATCAGAATTGCTATATATATCTATATATATATATATATATATATATATATATATATATATATATATATATATATATATATATAATCTAAATCAAAGTGGTAATGACATCAGGGAGGTTAAGATCAAAATTAAGAAGTTTGTCTTTAAGATCAACGAGGTTATGATGATAATGCAAGAGAAAAATCTAAAATCTATCAAATCTAAAAGGTTTTTATAAGGATCAAGGAGAATATGATACAAATCATGATCGTATTTAATGCGGTTATGAGGAGGATATTGGGGGGGGGGGATTAGGAACAAAATCAAGAAGGTTATGAAGAAAATCAGGGAGGTTATGATTAAAATGATTATCAAAGAGTTTACTATGAAAATTAAGAGTTTATGAATAAAATGAAGGGGATCGAAATGTATATGCTTATGTTTGAAACCCCTGCACTTATGACAACAAAGTAAAAGTAAAAATAAAACGCAAAGAACGAAGGGAGATGTGAAAATGAAGAAAATGCCGCAGATCTGTGAGGTTTTGATTCAAATGAAGGTGGGTGTCAATGATTAACGAGGATGTGAGCAAAATCAAGAAATGCACAGATGACAACACTCCAAGCTTTACTTCCCTAAACAACAATTGTTTTTTGTTTTTTTTTCATTGAACAACAAAAATAAACAATAAAGAACTGCATGACATACCTCTGGGGCGACTTTGCTGGGTCGTGTACTAGAAAGTCTTTAACTCCAGTGTTTGTTTGTTTGTTTGTTTGTTCTTTAATGATAGACCAGCAGAAAATTAGCTGCAACTCTCTGACAGCTGCATTCCCTATTTCTTATTAACTTAAAATGTATAAAAAAAATAAATCTTTTTAAATTAGCACATTTATATTACACATATATATACAGCTTAACTCCGCGTGCAATGCACTTTTATTAAAATTAACAAAATGATTAAAAAAAAACCCGATAAAGATCTAAAATAGATCCAGTGAGATCTCGCCTCTGGGATCCTGCATTGGTTTACTATCTTGTGAGAAGCTCGGTATATAAATAAACGTCCCCACGCAGTGAATACTAAATGAAGTCGTAATCCCTAAATGAATGCACTATATAGCAAACAAAGTAATGTTTTGCGACACCCTTAATAGTGCACTAGTATGGTTTTTAGTATTCGGCCATGTTGACTGCGAACTTGCCTTGTTGATAATCGGCGCCTCTCATTGGTCACGTGTAATATTATGCATTTTTAATATCTTTTTTTACGCGTTTTAAGACATGTGTTCTATTTTATTACACAACATGAAAATGTTAGTTTTTTTTCCACAATATGGAATTGTCATTCAACAGTCCAATAATTATTCGATTAAAAAAAAAGATATATTTTATTCTTTTTCCGGTTTCGCGGAGAGTAAAGATGGCGGACATGTAAATAAGCGATTGTGTGTGAGACAGGCGGCGGAGAGTCGCTCGACCATAGTGAGGATATTCAGTGAAATTTGGACGCGTAATGAATTCGGACATGGAGTATTTGGGGATTTTTGCCCACCCGAGGAATAAAGAGTGGAATATTTACAGGGAATGGATTTTTCTCACTTTTTTTGGTCTGCTTTGAAGGGTAGCCAGACACCGGGTTAGCACGGCGAGGGTCAGAGAACCAAGCGAAACTTCAACCAGCTTTTTTTTTATTTTATTATATATATATTATATATATATATATATATATATATATATATATATATATATATTATCCAGTATTCATAATTGACAACTTTTTTTCAAGAATGTATTATATTTGTATAGTTTATGAACTATACAATAGACGTTGTGTGTAGTTCCCCCCCCCCTGAGTTTTCCTATAGGGCTTTAAGTGTCTGAGCGTGATTTAAAGAAGGATCTGGAAAGAATAAACAAAACGACAACAACAACAAAAAACGTTGCTTCACTTCAGGGACGAAGTTTTATAAGGAAATATTTTTTTAACGGATAAAATGAGCGGGACTCGTCAAGGCTGTAGCTGCTTGGTCATGGTTCTGATTGCTGTCACTCTCTTCACTGGCATTTTGTGTGCTGCTGATGCTCATGATGGCCAGACCATGTCTGCTGAGGAAAAGGCCGAAATCAGGTAAATAAAAAACAAAAAAACAATTTGTATTAGCATTATTTAATTTGGTAGATTTCACTTTGGACAGGTCTATACGGTCTCAGAGTGCTGTCAGTTTTCGTGTCTGCTCCTGATGTGAATTAATGCAGAAATCCGCCCTGCCTATGCTTATGGGAAAAAATGAGTTTTTTTTTTTTTGATGGATCTAGCTTTTGGATGAGGTTGTTATTTTTGATCTTCCATAAAGAATTCTGTTCCTCATGTGAAAACCGAGAAAAAGAAAACACCACCTTGATTTGACTTTGCAACTCGCTTTCAGGTCGTCTTGGCCACTTCCTTGTTTACAAAGTGACAGCAACTTAACACTGGTTGTTTACAATTGTGCACCAATAACAACACCCAGTTAATGAACAGATTCTGTATTTTTTGACATTTCTCGTACTCTTTGCCGATTTGAGAATCCAGTGATGAAATTATTTATGATTTATCATTAAGGGCCGAATGCTGCATTCGGTTATAAAAGTGTTATAACAGGAGGAAATGGATTTTTATCAAACGCCTCGTTTCCTTTTGACCTGTGCCAGCTCTTGAATCGCTTTATCTGTGTGCCAGAGGGAAAAAAAAAACGGGGAAAAAAGGTTAAGGCTTATTCTTTTACGACAATTTTTAACTCATTAACCCACGTTCGATAGGGCACGGTGGCTTAGTGGTTAGCAGGTTTGCCTCACACCGCCAGGGTTCGGGTTCAATTCCCGTCTCGGCCATGTGTGTGTGGAGTTTGCATGTTCTCCCCGTGACTCAGGGGGTTTTTCTCCTGGTTCTCCGGTTTCCTCCCCGGTCCAAAAACATGCACGATAGGTTGATTGGCAGCCTTGGAAAATTGTCCCTAGTGTATGAATGTGTGTGAGTGTTTGTGTGTGTGTGCTCTGCGATGGGTTGGCATTCCATCCAGCGTGTATCCTGCCTTAATACCATAGACGCCTGAGATAGGCACAGGCTCCCCGTGACCCAAGGGAAGATCTGATATAGCGGTAGAAGATGAATGGATGAATGAACCCATGTTCGATGAACTTGCAATGGTGGTAGTTATTAAGGAAGGCCGAAGGGTTAAAGCACCGCTGCAATGACTATAAAATAAAATTTTTTTCACGCCACTGAAAACAGTGATAATCTGATTAAAACGGAGATTAAAGGGTGGATTTGTTTCCCTTACGCTGAATTAACTTTATGAATGGACAATGCACCGGTCTCTCTTTTTGACTATTGTCATTTACAACAAGAGATAAAGGTTTAAATTATACCTTATAAGCAACAGAGACATAAAGCCTCATGTGGAATCATGTGTTATAGGTACATTCAGTCATTCATCTTCTACCGCTATATCCGATCTTCACTCGGGATAGCCTGTGCCTATCTCAGGCGTCTATGGGCATTAAGGCAGGATACACCCTAGATGGAATGCCAACCCATCGCAGGACACACACACACACTTTGGACAATTTTCCAAGGTGCCAATCAACCTACCGTGCATGTTTTTGGACCCCGGGGCACCGGAGAAAAACCCCCTGAGGCACGGGGAGAACAGGCAAACTCCACACACACATGGCCAAGACAGGAATCAAACCTGGACCCTGGCGGTGTGAGGCGAACGTGCTAACCAGTAAGCCACCGTGCCCCTGTTATAGGTACATATGCGATGGTAAAAACTGGGTTGTTTTACTGCTGTTCCAACACAATGTATAATGGCAAAATATTAATTGCATTTAAATAGTGATGTAACCACTTCTCACGGGTGATTGCGCATTCTCTAGTGAATAACGCTGTCATTATCACAACGTCCTTGGTAAAGATGGGCGTGGACTGTTTTCCTTGGTGTTAATGGGATCAGTTTAGCGAGGGATTTTCACTGTTATTGCTCATTTAGTTGAAGTTCAAAAGCTGGATTCTGATGTCACTCAAGCATTTTCACATGGATTTGAATGTTGCACTACTTGGACGGTCCACCCGAAAGCGTTTCCCGCCATGCCTTGTGTCTCAGGTTCTAACCACACTAATCCCAGCTGCTATTCCTTTTTAGTGTTAGCATTCTTCATTATACATGACTGATGAGGTCAGACGGGAGGCTCCATGGATGATGATGTTTGCAATACATTTACAATTACAGTATATGGCAGACATATCCAGAGAGACTTAACGTTAAGGGCCCACTAGTTCGGTGGTGCTGGGATTTGAACCTGCAACCACTTAAGGGACAGCACATTTAGGATGTTTTGGAGACAAGGTGAGGGAGGATAGATTGAGATGATTTGTTCATGCGGTAGAAGAATGCTGAGGATGGAGATGCCAGGAAGGAGGAACAGAGGAAGGCACGGGGGAGGTTTTTTGGATTTGGGGAGGACGTTTGAAAGAGGAAGATGGAGAGTGACGAGCCAGAAGAAGACGAGTCCTTCGTTTTACAGTCTTTTGGGGGGGAAAAAAGGTCCATATTTGCCTTTGATTTGAAAAGTCTCAGCACAACCTCGTGAAATCCACACTTTGTGCTTAGATTGTTTTTTTTTTTTGGACACTTTGTTGGAAAGTTTAATTGCAGCTTCTATATGAAACCCAATTACACTCAACTGCTCAAAGATTTCCCTCCCTTTAGTACATCAAATATTGGGTTTTTCGGCTAGTTTTAGGCTTTTTTTGGACGTTTGGGCGTCGTATTCTGAGTAAAATATTCAACATTTCCACCTAAGCATCAGCCAAGGGGTTTCTATGTAAAGGGATAATGCTTGGTTAAACACATGGCTCCTCTCCTAATTTGCATGGCATTTGCATTGCGTCGTGCCGCACAACTCATTGCGATTTACACAATGCTCTGATTAAACCACAAGCATCTGTGAGCATTTTGACTACACAACCACCTAATAGTGTCGAAGTTGTAATCTGATTGAATGTTTTCGAGCTGGTTATTACCATTACAGTATTAGTACATTCATTTTTTTTTTCAATACTTTTTTTTGGTTTGTTTTAGGGACCAAATTTTGGAGATGTTTGATCATGCTTATAGCAGTTACATGGTAAGTAACAGTGGAAACTCCCCTCCCCCCAGGCAAATGCACATGATCCTGCTTGTTCACATGTGACTTCTCCCATATGACCTTTACTTGTTAAACATCGGTTGCTTGATTTTGTTTTCCCTTTAAAGAAATACGCATACCCAGCTGACGAGCTGATGCCGCTGAGCTGCAGAGGGAGGGTTCGGGGGCTGGAGCCAAATCGCGGCGACATCGATGACTCTCTGGGGAAGTAGGTTTCGCTTACTGTCCGCTTACCGGGCAAACCGCTGAATATTCCAGTGCTAAAAATAGCTCCCATAATGCCTGGGGTTAAACGTTATTACTCTTAGAAATGAATAATTAAGGAAAACAATAGGATTAAATGTCTTTCTGTAGTTTTTATTCCTTTATATTTTATTATTTTATTTATTGTTAAATTGTGTGGAGGGCGCACGGTGGCTTAGCGGTTAGCACGTTCGCATCACACCTCCAGGGTCGGGGTTCGATTCCCGTCGCGCCATGTGGGTGTGTGGAGTTTGCATGTTCTCCCCGTGCCTCAGGGGTTTTTTCTCCGGGTTCTCCGGTTTCCTCCTGGTCCAAAAACATGCACGGTAGGTGGATTGGCAGCTTGGAAAATTGTCCCTAGTGTATGAATGTGTGTGTGTGTGTGTGTGTGCCCTGCGATGGGTTGGCATTCCATCCAGGGTGTATCCTGCCTTAATGCCCATAGACACCTGAGATAGGCACAGACTCGCCGTGACCCGAGGGAAGATCGGATATAGCGGTAGAAGATGAATGAATGAATAAATTGTGTGATGTTTTTTTTTTTCTCCCCCCCTCTCTCCGTTTCAGGTTTTCTCTGACACTGATTGACACTTTAGACACCCTAGCAGTGAGTACTTTTCATTTATTCAAATTTACCTGTAATAATTTACGCGGTTCAGCCAGCGATTGAGATCAGTGAGTCGTCATGTTATCATTTTATTACTACGCCAAATCTGCACTTCATTGCTATACTTGCACACGTTCTAATCAGGCGCTTGTGCTTTGTTTTAAACAGCTGTTGAACCGGATGGAAGAATTCGAGGAGGCTGTGAAGAAAACGGTTACAGATGTCAGCCTGGACAACGACGTGGTGGTGTCCGTTTTTGAGACCAACATCCGCGTGCTGGGGTACGAGTATACCGTAACTTTATACTGTAAGGTTCTACTCTGCATGAAACCTCTATGTGCCTAAACCCAATTTTATTGTGCCGGTTTCCTTTGTAGAGGACTCTTGGGGGCGCATGTCATGGCTGACATGCTAAAGCAGCGAGGAGAGAGAATGCAGTGGTACAGAGACGAGCTACTGCACATGGCCAAAGACCTCGGCTACCGTTTACTGCCTGCCTTTAACACCACCAGTGGCCTTCCGTACCCAAGAGTAATTAACGGGATTTGTTAAAGGATTTGTCCAACTGCTTTATGATTAGGGTTGCAAAGGGGGGGGGGGGGGGGGGGGGGGGTTACATTTTCGGGAAACGTTCCATGGGAATGTCATCTCGGGAACTTGGGGGGGAAATAAGCATGGGATTATACCAGGAATTTATGACCATGAATTTGGTGGAAACATGATTTGTTTGGTCACAAGATAACATGCATGCAAACTAATACAGATTTTAATAATTCGTTTATTTAGTTGCATAATATCATACACAGTTTTAAGTTTTAAACATGTTTATGTAGCATTTATGTAAATTCCCAATTTATTCCCATGTTTCCCCATTAATTCCCTTAGAAAGCTTCCAGTCAACTCTACTCATAATACAGTGGGAACAACAATTATTAATTAATGGGATAAATATTTATTATTACCCATTGTGTGTGTGTGTGTGTGTGTGTGTGTGTGTGTGTGTGTGTGTGTGTTCTCTCTTCTATATAGGTGAACTTGCGCTACGGAGTTCTGAACCCTCTGTCCCGCACGGGCACCGAGACAGACACCTGCACAGCCTGCGCCGGAACCATGATCTTAGAGTTCGCTGCACTAAGCCGACTCTCGGGGGAATCTGTGTTTGAGGTGCTTAGCACGTTTGTCTCATATCACTATGGGCTTATTTTAATAACTTAGTTATTGTTATTGTTACAAAACGTCAGGCGTGTGTGTGTGTATGTATATGTGTGTGTTTTTTTTTTTTTTTTTTTTTAATAATAAATACATCCTTTTGAGGGGCACGGTGGCTTAGTGGTTAGCACGTTCGCCTCACACCGCCAGGGTCCGGGTTCGATTCCCGTCTCGGCCATGTGTGTGTGGAGTTTGCATATTCTCCCCGTGCCTCAGGGGGTTTTTCTACGGGTTCTCCGGTTTCCTCCCTTTCCAAAAACATACACGGTAGGTTGATTGGCACCTTGAAAAATTATCCCTAGTGTATGAATGTGTGTGTGTGAATGTGCCCGTAGACGCCTGAGATAGGCACATGCTCCCCTTGACCCGAGGGACGATCGGATATAGCAGTAGAAGATGAATGAATGAATACATCCCTTTCACGACACTGTTTCCTATCATCACCGTCAGGAACATGCACGGAAAGCTCTGGATGTCCTCTGGGAAAAGAGGCAGCGAGGAAGTAACCTCGTAGGCACCGTCATCAACATCCACAACGGAGACTGGGTTCGACGGGGTGAGATAAACATAAACCTCAGTTGTAATAATATGGTTATCAACCAATCAGGCTCACAGGAACACGATTCTGTGTTTGTACTGTTGCTGTCGTTTTAATTGTGGTTGACAAAATTTGCATTTGTCATGCATCAGAGTTATACTTCACAAATCACTTGAGGCTCGTTGAAGCTGAATCTTGTACACAGATGACTCATGAATATGCAAATATCAAACTGCCGAAATGGAGCAAAATAAAATAAAGCTCTACCATTAAAAACACTGGTGTCATTCAAATAATGTTCTTGATATTTAATAGTTATATATATATAATAATGTGCGGTGCATTTATTTTATTTTATTATTTTAAGTTATCTGACTTAAAAACCAACTCCTCCTCCATGGAAGGAATCACGTCAAAACATTGCATTCGATTTAATCAATAAAATGCCAAAGGCTTATTGTTCGGCTTAGACTGGACATCATGTTTTTCATTCAACAGCAGCACTTTTAATTTAGAAGTAATCCCGGGCGGATTTTTAAAGCATACGTTGTTTTTGAGAATTAAGCGCTCATTAATTTCTGTCACTTTTTTCCTCCCCTTTTTGTGTAGATAGTGGTGTTGGGGCTGGAATCGATTCCTACTATGAATACTTGATGAAGGCGTATATTTTGCTGGGAGACAACGTATACCTCGAGAGGTTTAACACTGTAGGCATCACACATACGTGTAGATTGTGACATTTTAAAGTGAGTATTATTCGATTGAAGGTCTTTGTGTGTGTGTGTGTGTGTGTGTGTGTGTGTGTGTAGCACTACAGTGCCATAATGAAGTACATTAGCCAGCCGCCCCTGCTGCTCAGCGTTCACATGCACAACCCCACAGTGAACGTACGCAGCTGGATGGACTCCTTACTGGCCTTCTTCCCTGGACTGCAGGTCTGCAGATTAACTTTTAATATAAAATAAATAAATATATATATATATATACACATACATACATATATATATATATATATATATATATATATATATATATATATATATATATATATATATATATATATATATAATAAACTCTTTAAGTATATGAAGTCATCCAGGAGTATGTGTGTCTTTTATTTATTTTATTTATTTATTTGCACTCAGGTTCTAAGGGGAGACCTGAAGCCTGCTATAGAGACCCATGAGATGCTTTATCAAGTTACCAAACAGCACAAGTTTCTTCCTGAGGTATCCAAGCGCTAGTTCATCAATTAAAGTGTGTTTGCTCGTGGCAGACGTAAAATCCTTCAAGTGATACAGCCCCCTTTTTTTTCTTCGTTCTCTAACAGGCTTTCACCACTGAGTTCAGGGTTCACTGGGGTCAACACCCGCTGCGGCCAGAGTTCGCCGAGAGCACTTACTTTCTGTACAAGGTAAAGGCATTGCTGATCTGGGCCACTGTCTTGGGTGGGAGAGGACGTTTTCTTGTGTTTAGCAGTCAGGGGACATAGTAGGACCATAGATGAGGAAAGAGAGGAGAGTGTCAGTTGCAGAGTCTAAGGGTAAATCACGTCGATAGCATCCCGATGCCAATCAGTGACTCTTATCGGCCGTATTAAACATTGACAGCTGACATATTGGTATCTTCTAAGTCATGAGCGACTAAACAGATTGCTTACAAGATACATGTCTTGACCCCTGAAAGAATTTTTGTTATTGTCTGATATACTGTATATTTTATATATATACATTTAGTATCACTCTCATCTACAATATTTGAATCCTCACCCTCAGGCTACAGGTGACCCGTATTACCTCAAAGTGGGCCAGTCTATAGTGGAGAAGCTGAATACTCACGCGCGGGTCCCCTGTGGCTTCGCCGCAGTGCAGGATGTTCGGACTGGAACGCACGAAGACAGGTTAGGAGACTCCCGGGAGAGCATAATGTGGTTTATATTTGTAAACAGCGTATCTTTAAACACGGGTGCAAGAAATGCATTTTAACTAGGCACGATGTCATCTTTAACCTGCGTCTTACGCGGAACTGCGATGCATATTGTTGACCGGCTTTGTATTTCCAGGATGGACTCCTTCTTCCTGGCTGAGATGTTCAAGTACCTCTATTTGCTCTTCTCTGAGAAGAGTCATTTGCCTTTCGATATTGACGAGTACATCTTCACCACCGAGGCCCATCTGCTGCCGGTCTCTCTGTCCAATGCACAGACTCCCTGTAAAGGCAACAGCACGGTAATAGAAGCGTAAATGTTTACCGTGTAAATGTCAAAATGTAGTAGCTGCCATCTTGGAAAACAATTAGTTTTTCCCCTACATCCTTGACTGAAATTCAGAATATGATACGATACTGGAATTTCTAACTTCTATACCTTGAAAAATATCAATATTCGATACTATTTTCGATAGAACAGAGAAAAAAAAACTGCCACAATATTAAAGGGTAAATCTGTTTTGTTTTGTTTTTTATTTGAAGAGAAACTGTAGAATTGACGTAAACATCATGTTTTTGAATGAAGTTAAATGAGCACAAGTTAATTTACATTTGACCACAGTTACGTACTTCTAAGATTTCTCTGGTAGCTTATATAAACTTTAAGAATAATAAGAATTACCCTGAAAAAACAAGACAACACTCATATCAGCGACAATACTAGGCCGATCGTAGTAATGATCCAAAAACGCTGCTGCACATGCTCAACCTGTCCAAGTTCTCCCACACCATTCCACTGCTGCGCTACGTCCACTGTACGCATCAGAGTCAAATCGCTGAAATCGCCGATTTATACTTCAGCGGTGTATATTCCACAGAGAGCAAGGTCTGTGATTGGTCGGCTAGGCAGCGTATTTCCGGTGTTCGTGTGCATGCTCGTGTTCATATCCAAAATATTTCCAGATAGCACACCTTCTGTGGTCTTTATCAACAAAAGCCGGGCGCGGGGGTTCCCCACTCGCCATCTTTGTATTAGCGTCTCTTGCGCTATTTAACCAGAGCGAATGAGACAAGACCGGCACTGAGGTCACGTGTGGTGTTTGTCAACACGCCTTATTGAAGAGAAATGAAAGCGATAGCTCGGCATATCGGTACTTCCGGAAATTAGCATCGGTACCGTTCGGATATTTCAGCATCGATATTTATCGAAATGACGATATTTTGACGACGCTAATTCAGAATAATGATTTGAAAGATCAGATTGTGATTTCTGATGAAGGATTCCAAACATTTTACTCGCTTTCATGCCAACTGTTATGGAGCAAGGGAGCACGATGGCTTAGCGGTTAGCACGTTCGCCTCACACCGCCACGGTCCGGGTTCGATTCCCATCTTGGCCATGTGTCTGTGGAGTTTGCATGTTCTCCCCGTGCCTCAGGGCGTTTTTCTCCGGGTTCTCCAGTTTCCTCCCGGTCGACAAACATGCACGGTAGGTTGATTGACACCTTGGAAAAGTGTATGAATGTGTGTGTGTGTGTGTGTGTGTGTGTGTGTGTGTGTGCCCTGCGATGGGTTGGCATTCCAATTCCTTAATGCCCATAGACGCCTGAGATAGGCACAGGCTCCCCGTGACCCGAGGGAAGATCGGATAAAGCGTTGGAAGATGAATGAATGAATGAATGTTATGGAGCAAATGGGCTTTCTTAAGTATGTCTATTTAATGCAAAACCGAGGGAAATGATCTTTCTATACATTGTAGGTTTTATTAGCCACAATTAGCATATCAATCGTTCAGAACAATTGTGATCTAGAGAATCCAGTGTAATAATGAAATACTTCTTTGCTTGGTCCTTGTGAGTAGTAATAACCTGATGTAATGTTTGTGTGTTCAGGGCCTTTACGCCTCTCCTGAGGAAGACATGTTTACATATGCGTGCCCGAGCGCTCAGACCCTGTTCCCTAATAACCCTTCCTTTGCCAAAACCATCAGGGACCGTTACAAATACCTCACTGGGGTTGGCAGGCCACCCCATAGCTCAACTGTCAAGTAAGTCATTCATTCATTCATTCATTCATTCCCCCCCTCCTCCCCTCCCATTTGTTTGCTCAGTTTTTCATTGCAGTAATGGTGAGGGATAAAAGAAAAAGTGATATCTTGATATTGTCAATTTTATTTTGCGATATTTGATGTATCTCAATATGTTTGGATTTCTGCTAAAAAATAAGAAAAACATGATTTCATTTTCCCCCATCATTTTTACTCGTGTTTCTTTCCACACCTGTCCATTTTGCTGATATGTAAAAAAAAAAAGAAAAAAAAACACCTCCATTCACTAGCTCACATCTGACGCGTGGTAAAACGTAAGGGAACATATTAGCCATTTTAGGCATTTTAAGTATGTTTCGATATTCACGATATTTTCAAATTTGACATCAACATTATTGTGATATCATCGCTTTTTGATTTTGACTTCCCGTCCCGTGTATGTCCAGGGGGATCGAGCTGCCTCTTCATGACACTGGAATTGAGCCAGTCGAGTTCCTGAAAAGCATGGGCATCTCTCTGACCCCTCTTGCAGAAATGGCCGCAGCCAGCAGTGGCATAGTGACACAGGTCGGTTCTCTCATCACTCGCTTGACCCATTATTGTTGCTTGGTCCACCCATGATCTCAAACACCTGTTCTCCTTTTGGTGTGAAGGACTCTCAGAAAGGTGTGTTCCGAGTCAAGCTGGTAGCTGAGGTCAGCCATACGCCAGAAGAAGAGGAGGTGGTGCCAGTAATCGTGCAGCTCATCTCCCCACCGTTTCTGGGTAGGACGGTTCTGACGGCAGGGCCGGCTAAATTTGGAATGGACCTCACCAAGCAGGAGCACGGGGTGAGTGGTTGTTCAGGGTTTATTGGTTGTTTGAAAGTTTTTTTTGGGGGGGGATACATTTAAATCTCTCCTTCTGCCGCCCTCTTTTGTTTCCCGCCTGAATCATTTAGGTCAAGGGTACTATAGTAAAGAGCGTCCCATACACGGCATGTGGACAAATCGAGAATGCCGGGGAGCTGCAGGGCCATATAGCTGTAGCTCTGAGAGGAGACTGCATGTTCGCCGCTAAAGCTCGACGATTACAGCAAGCAGGGGCCATCGGTGTCATCTTTTTAGGTGAGCAGTGGCAACTCGGTTTTTCAAGCGTTGGATTCGGGATGGGTAGGTCATAATTAGCAAGTGTAAGCTTATTTTAACTCAATTTAGCCATGCTAATAAGCTGCAGCCTCCGACTCACCAAACCGTACCAGTTCGCTCTATTCTTGCATGAGAGAACATAACTCTCACATACCCGCAGGTGGCAGTTGGATGTATCCAAGCTTTGTGTGTGTGTTTAGTATAGGGATTACGGATAGGGCGTAATAGATGTGTGTGTGTGTGTGTGTGTGTGTGTGTCTATATATATATATATATATATATATATATATATATATATATATATATATATATATATATATATATATATATATATATATATATATATATATATATATATAATATATATTATATATATATAGATATATATATATAATATATATATAGATGGATGGA